>WSYQ01000198.1:0-177579 GCA_011426435.1 Lysiphlebus fabarum | reverse complement strand
TTTTTTCTTGTGTGTTTTGACAGTAAATATGAAATATTTACTGTCAAAGTTGACAACTTTAACACACAAGCTATCAACGGTTGACTGGAGTACAGCCCTTGGAATTGCTTGACAAGCATTCCTTATCCTTTCGATCATATTCTCTTTAGTTGTTGGAGCAATACGATACCCGTGAAGCTAGCGGAGCCTTTTTCGATATCGGAATGTTAGATAGCACTATAATTATGTGTTTTTTATGTGCTATTCTACTGCCAAAGAAAGAAATTTCCCGCTCCCATAGGTTCAGAGAAAATCAATTTTCAAAAGTGCTCTGCTAAGTCGACATGATGCTAGCGGAGCATTTATTAAGAAACTAACAAAAAAAATAAAATAAAATGCATAGAATAGAGTAAAAATTATGTGCTATTTTACTGCGGTATTAGTTTTTCACTAGACCTATAGATAAACAGAAAAAAAAATTTTCCAGAAAATACTATGAAGCTGGCAGAGCATTTTCTAAACTAGATCAAATTTGAAAAAATTTAAACTATTAAACTAATGTGCTTTTTATGTGCTGTTTTACTGCTTAATCAGATATTTTATTGCTCCTATAGTTTTCCGGAAAATAGAGAAATACCTTAAGGACGTATGGTTTTTGAGGAAATTTATTTTTTTTTTGGAAAACTATTGAAGCAATAAAATTGAGGTGATTTTTATTGGGAAGCACGTAAAAAAACTAAAATGCATAAAATAGAGCGATAATTATGTGCTATTTTACTGCGGTATTAGTTTTTTCACTAGACCTATAGATAAACAGAAAAAAAAATTTTCCAGAAAATACTATGAAGCTGGCAGAGCATGGATCAGATGTTTAATTTTTTCTTTGAACAAAAATTTTTCAATATGTCTGCCAGCTTCATATTATAAATAATTACATGGGCTAGGAAAATGGAAACTAAATGTCTGATATTTATGTACTTTCTACGTGCTATTTTACTGCTCAATCAGATATTTTATTGCTCCATGGTTTTCCAAAAAAAAAAAATTTGTGAGCCATTCTAGACTTACGGGTTAATTATGTGTAAATATCTTTGGCGCAAATATTGGCACTTTTTTAAAAAATTGAAAAAAAAAAAATTTTTTAAATTTAAAGTTTTAAAATATTTGGACTCAATGAAATTTTTATAATGATTAAGGCCTTGAGTCCAGAATCCACAAAATGTCAGTTTTTTCTATTTTCTTTTTTTTTTTTTTTAAATGCCACCATGGTATGATGCCACGGTCGATTAACACGTAAACTTATTCCAACTCTCACAAATTTTCCAAACTGCTTTGTTTTAAAATGTTCTATCCAAAGAAATTGTTTTTTTTTGGAGCTATAGATAAAGTGCGTGGCAACCCAACGTATATGTGTATTATTTAAATACTATTGATCGCAATGAAGAAACAGAGTATTGTAAAGTATTGTTTTTTAATACTCTGCTACCGGTTTCGACATTTAGAAATTTTTGATATATTATTATTATTTATGAATAATACTTGTTTTTATTTTTAATAATATTTATTATTATTCATTGATAATATTAATCAATTAATAACTATTGTACAACAAACACGTGCATTTATTAAGAACAAATGGATAGAAAGAAACATGCAGTTGTTCAAATAATTCGTTAAAGAGTAATTGTACTAGTAATTGTATTGTTTCGATTTGCAACGATTTTCGTAACTATTTGTTATTATAAAAAATGACTTTATGAAAATTCAATGCATTTATAATCACACAAATAGCTAGGAAGATAGATGCAGTTGTTTAAATAACTTTTCGAAAAGTAAATGTACCAATAATAGTTTGTTTATTCGAAGTTCATCAAATTTGAGGTCTACCGGTAGTTGTACTTAAATAAATAAGTTTTTGAACAATAACTAAACAAGTGATTGTCTTCTTTCTAATTATATCTTTTTTCGGAACTATTTGTTTATTTAAAAATAATATTCATGTAATTTTAAATAAATTTATTAGGCAAAAATAACTAGAATGAAAACTTCCATTAAATGTATAATTTATTAAAGAGTAATTGCATAAATAATAGTCTATTTATGAAATTACATATTCTTCCATAGCCAATCGTTGATTTAAGAATTATTAATTATTTACTGAAGATTTGTTTTAAATATAAATGAGCTAGAAAGATAGATGGAATTGCATAAATAAATTTTTAAATAATTATTTTTCAAGTATTTGTTTATTAAATTAATTACTTTAGGCAATTTTATATGCATTTCACAAGAACAAACAGCTAGAAAAACAAATGCATTTTTTTAAATGAATTATTAAAGAATATTTTTATAGTTAATTTTCTTTTTTTCTATTTGCATCATATTTCGCTGTTTGTTTATTCAAATGATTAATTTAGATAATTTTGGATATATTTAAAATCAACAAATGACTTTAGGAAGACGAATGGAATATAATATAATCTATAGATAAATAATTAGTCAAACAATAATTAAACTTCCATAACCGTTTGTCTATTGAAAAAATTTATTTATGTAATCTTAGATAAATTAATTAGGTGAAAAAGCTGGGAAAAAAAAGCAATTAAATAAATACTTTATTGAAATGTTATTATCTATTTTTTCAATTGCTCTTTATAACCAATTCATCCTTTTTCCTTAGCTAAGTGTTTATTTAAATAATCAATTTAGATAATTTATTTGTTTATTTATCATAAACAAATGGCCAAAGATGCAATTGATTGAACAATTTTTTAAATAATATCTCTACAAGCAACTCCATATTTTCTACTAGTCATTTGTTCTTCAAAAAAGTAATTTATGTAAATTTAAATGGATTTTGCAAAAACAAATGGCAAGAAAAAAGATGCAATTGATTCAATAATTTTTTGAACATTAATTAAACAAGTTATTGTCATTTTTTTATTTGCACTCCTTTCCGAAGCCATTTAAATATGGTTTATTAAAAAAAATAATTCATGCAATCTTAAATGTATTTATCAAATGCAAATGTCCAGAAAAACAAATAATTTTTTAAATAATAATTCTGCGTGTACTTGTCTTTTAGCAACTATATCTTCTCTATTAGTCATTTGTTCATAAAATAATTATTAACTATATTTTTTAAAAATGTATTTTAAAAAATTTAATGGCTAGAAATATACAGTTGTGATTATAATTTATAGATAAATAATTGTACAAACAATAATTTAAATCCCGTAACCGTTTGTCTATTAAAAAAAATTATTATATAAATAATAAATATTCAATGTTACTATTTTTTTTACAAGATAATATATAATATAGCTATATATTATTATTTATCTCCTCAAGCATTTGATTTACTAGAAGCGACATTATCTACATTTATACTACAGAACGCTTGATGGTAACAATTACCGACGGCGCAATGAAAATATATTAGAAAATAATGGGAATATTATTAGAAAAGGACGGCGAAAACGGATATGACGCTCTTTTTTTGACTTTCGCCTTTTACTCCATACCACTCAATACCCATATCCGCGCCGAAAGATGTTTACACATAAAAAATTAAGTTCCTCACGAACCATACGTCCTTAAGGTATTTTCTTTTTTAAAGAAAAACTATAAGAGCAATAAAATATCTGATTGAGCAGTGAAATAGCACGTAAAAAGCACATAAGTATCAGACATTTAGTTTCCATTTTCCTAGCCCATGTAATTATTTATATAGTGAAGCTTGCAGACATATTGAAAAATTTTTGTTAAAAAAAAAAATTAAACATCTGATCCATGCTCTGCAAGCTTCATAGTATCTTCTGGAAAATTTTTTTTTCTGTTTATCTATAGGTCTAGTGAAAAAACTAATACCGCAGTAAAATAGCACATAATTTTTGCTCTATTTTATGCATTTTATTAATTTTTTTTGTTAGTTTCTTAATAAATGCTTTGCTTGCATCATGTCGACTTAGCAGAGCACTTTTGAAAATTGATTTTCTCTGAACCTATGGGAGCAGGAAATTTCTTTCTCTGGCAGTAAAATAGCATATAAAAAGCACATAATTATGGTGCTATCCAACATCCCGATATCGAAAAAGGCTCCGCTAGCTTCACGTGTATAGCAATACGGTAAACCGTATCTTTCAAATATCGCTACAAACAAAAATCAGGAGCAGTAAGATCGGGGGATCTTGGAGGCCAATGCGACTGGTCCACCCCGTCCAATCCATCTATTACCAAATACGTCATTGAGATGATTCCGAACAATCAGAGCCCAATGAGGTGGCGCTCCATCTTGCTGAAACCACATTCGTCGACGCCTATTCAAAATAAGCCTCTCTGAGAGTTCCGGCTACCCGTACTGCAAAAAATACAAGTATTGCGCAGCAGTAACTGTTCTGTCGAAAAACCAAGGACCAACAATTTGTCCATCAATGATGCCACACCAGACATTCAAGCTCCAGCGATGTTGATGATCGATCTGCCTCAACCAATGAGGATTCCGATTATTCCAATAGCGGAAATTTCCACCTGTTTACGCTGCCTCTGTTGTTAAATGTTGATTCATCACTAAACAGAACATAACGAAACAAGAACTAAGAGGATATCCACAATTTAGGTTCGCTCGTATGAAAGAAGTGCAGAAGTAACCTTTTTTTTCTTAAATTATGATTTTAAGATCCTCAGGAGTTAATTAGTTATCCTATAGAAATATCTCCGTTCATTACGGAGGAAAAATGTTTCTGACGGAGAAAATTAGGGAGAAATGCGAACAGACCCTACAAGTAACTTTTTTTTTCTTAAATTGTGATTTTGAGATCCTCAGGAGTTAATTATCCTATAGAAATATCTCCGTATAAAAAAAATCACTAAGGAAAAATGTTTCTGACGGAGAAAATTACGGAGAAATGCAAACAGACCCTACAAACTCTCACCAAAACACAAAATGCACGCGTGCAAACTAGTGAAAAGCGGTAAACCTTACATTCTGAGCGATTTCGGAGGAGAAAAATTAAAAAAAATGCTTCTAAAATGGATAGTAACTTTTTAAAAATGGCTTTAGCCAAAAAATTTCATTTAGAAAAAGTGTTTGTCTTGTTGTCAACTATTTTTCAATAAAAAAAAAACACCTAACCTTAAAATGGACTATGTTTTTTATAATTTTTTTTTTTTTTTTGTTTGTTTTTTCGAGCCCTACAACTTTTTCAAATACTCTCTTTCGATTGGAAGCATGTTTTTCGAGCAAAATCCATTAAAAGATGGAATTTAGCCAAAAAAAAAGTTGATTTTATCGCAAAATTCTTCAAATAAATAGTGTTAGTTTTGATGTGAGAAAGTTTTTGGTACAAAAAAAAAGTACAGTTCTTATTTAAAAAAATTATGTTCATACCGGAAACTCCGCCATTTTGAATTTTTTCGATTTTTTTTTTAAATTTTTTTATGTCCATTAATAGATTAAAATAGGACACCCGCTATATACCTTTCTCTTTTTCAGTTTACGTGACTGACAGTCGCATAAAAGAGGCAGCACGAGACAGCGCTTTTTATTTATTTGTTTAGATTGTGTCGTCACGGATCTGCTCGTCAAGCAACGAGCATCTCCGTAACTATTTGTTATTCGTTGGATATCGAGTATCTTTGGACATCATCGTGCTTTACTTTCACTTTTGCCGGCAACCGGTGTTCTGTATTTAAATGTAGCACGATATACGTCGTTTATTTAAACATACAGCGTTGTCAAGTCCACAGAAATTTCTGGAGATCTTCAGACTTTTAAAAATATTTTCACATCACAGGATCCGTGGTCACTTTTCACAGACTTTTTATGATTTTCAGGATGACCTGGATTTTATATTTAATTGAATAATTATTTTAAATTATACTTTAAATTATAAAGAAATTATTTTATTTAAAATTAGTTGTATTCGACATCAACGATTCAAGTGCCAGTCGATACGCCTTCTATCGAAAAACTGAGTCAAGAACACTAGTTATTTTATATTTTCATGATTTTTTTTTTTATATTTTTAACCAAATAAATTATTATATAGAGTACTTATTTTTAATAAAAGTCATTAGAATAATAATAAAAGTATTTTAAATAAATTGATTTGTTGAAAAAAATCAATGTGAAAAACTTCCAGACATCTCCAAACTTTTTGGGTTTCCTTCCCAGACACTTCTTTCTACAGACCTGACAATGCTGTAAACATATAATATATAGATATAAAGACTAGAGACCTGTCTGTAGTCTTCATATTGCTTCATATATATAGAATATCAGTGTCCTTCGTGCCGGATCAAATGTTGCGACGAGTATGTGGACTGTATGATTGGATTAAATAAATGTGGTTGGAAAACACATATTGTATTATTTAATATAATTTATTTATTAATATAAAATTAATATATTAACAATTGAATATCAGCTTCAATAATTAACCGATTTCAATAATTTTTTTTTTAACTTGAATTTATAAACTAACTTTATAACCAATAAGTCTATCTAATTTCCAATCACGTTCTTCCCAAACACATTTTGCAATACTCATTGCTGAAATTCTTCTTAGTTGTGTTACAACAATATTAAAACCACCTTTATTTTTAGATATGTTTGTTTTTTTTTTTTACGTCATTAGATAATCTCCATGGCAAGATAACTATCATCTAAAACTTTAAAAATTCATAACTAATTAACGGTTGATTAAAAAAAACAAAAACATATTTGTATCCCCCCGCCCCTAAAAAATTTTTATTTTAAACTTTTTTCTTTATCTGTAACAGGAACCGCGAAATTGACGATTTTTTTTTTAATTATTTTTTTTTCACCCCTTTATTTAGCTACATCCATCCATCTTTTTTCTCTATCTGTAACAGGAATCGCAAAATTATCTTAAAATAATTTTTTTTGAAAAATGGAACCAAATTTTTAAAAATGTTTATTAAAAATTGATCTACACTGGATCTATAGTTATATACATATACCGGGACATAAGACAAAATTAAAATGACGTATTATTTTTAGTTGCGCAAACCTCACTATAGGGATCTGACCTATTCACCATGGCATCTGGTGGCGTATAGTGAACTATTTCAAACCGATATGAATTACATTACAAAATTGATCAAGAGGCACGGTAGTGCCTCGAGTCAAGTATGAGAAAGGAAATATGACTGTGTGTGTAAGAGTAACTACCGTGCCTTATTATACATCAAATATTTTGCCCCCTTCCGTCTCCAATTTTTAGAAATTTAATTAAAATATGATGGATTTAATTAAAAAATATGAGGCTTTGTAATGATCCCATAAATCGATGTCAAGCTTTTTTTTAAAAAAAAAATCAGATTTTTTAGTGGCTTATTTTTTTTTTTATTGAACAATCAAATTAACGGTTGCGATTTTTTGGCTGAAAAACCAGATTTCTGATTTTGTTAAGTTGGTAGTACGGTATAAGATTATAAAATTTTTTTTTTTTACTTTTCTCACTTGCTCATTTTTGTTGGCTGCACTGCAGAGTTGACATATGAATATATGATAAATATTGCAATATTGTATATTAAAAATAATAAACATCAAATGATACACCGGTAAAATAATTATAAATAAAAATTAAACTTGATGATATATAAATATAATATAATAATATAAATTTCAAGAAAAACTTTACAAAAAGATGTGATATCTAACAAAAAACAAAAAACAAGTATTTTGTACAAAAAAAAGAGTCAAGTACTCGAAATTGTAGTCAATTTGTAATGTAACTTGTTTTGCCATTAATTAATCTAAAATGTTAAAAAAAAAAATAATAATAAAAAAAAAAAATTATACTTGACCCTGCGTAGTTTTTTCTAAATTAAAAATAAAATTTTAAGCCAACATTATTCAATCTTATGTTTAGCAGGGTCAAGTATAATTTTTTTTTTTATTATTATTTTTTTTTTAACATTTTAGATTAATTAATGGCAAAACAAGTTACATTACAAATTGACTACAATTTCGAGTACTTGACTTTTTTTTTTGTACAAAATACTTGTTTTTTGTTTTTCGTTAGATACAGTATACTACATGTATGTTGATGATATCGTGTTGATGAACTGTATGTTGATGATATCATACAATAGGGATCTGACCTATGGGCGGGGCTTAGCCACTCACGCACACACTTATTGTGTCAAGTCTTATCAGTGAGACAATATGGCGAATTCCGGATTATTTTACTATAGTATGATATCATCATCATAGTATACTGTATAAATTTTGTAATGTAATTCATGAAGTCCGGAAATAGTTCACTATACGCCACCAGATGCCATGGTGAATAGGTCAGATCCCTATAGTAAAATCGTTTTGACTGCACCATATTGTACAGGGTGGTACCTCCCGGCTTCCGTAGTCCGTACTGGTCCGTATTTTATTTCTAACAGCTAGCTATAAACTTGTATATAACTACCAAAATTTTACTCTGAACTCCATTATTTTAAATATATGTGAAGAACAAGTAATTTTGTTTAGATAATATTTATTTATTTATTTATGTATCGATTAATTTTATTTTTTTCAATTAAAAATAACATGGGCGTTGTTCACAATTCAAATCAATTGACCCCAAACAAAAAAAACAAGATTACCACACCAATATCTTTCAACTGATTAGCTCACAGTACAATTGATTGAACTTAATACTTGAAAAAAAAAAAAATTGATAATTTGTGGGTGATCATTCTTAATATTTATCATTACTTATTGTAAGCTCAGTGTCCTGCCATCAATTTTAAATAAATAACTCTAAAACAACCGCCGTACTCACAAAAATTTATAAGCTACTCCGTGAAAATCTAACACTTACTGATAAAAAAAAAACGTTTTTTTTTTTTTTAGATCAAAACAATAACATTTCAAAATGCGTTTAGTAATTTGCGATAAAGTAAATTATGTATCTGAGTGGTCTGCTAAATACGTGATGAAAAAAATCCTGGACTTCAAACCCAACGAAAATAAATATTTTGTTCTTGGTCTTCCAACTGGTAACTCATAACTTTTAAAATAAATAAATACTTATTACGATAATAATTATATTTATGTTTTGCAGGAGGCACACCCCTAGGAATGTACAAAAAACTAATTGAGTATTATAATGCTGGAAAGGTATCTTTTAAATATGTCAAAACATTCAACATGGATGAATATGTAGATCTACCGAGGGACCATCCTGAATCATACCATTACTATATGTATAATAATTTTTTTAAACACATCGACATTGATCCTCAAAACGTTCATATTTTGGATGGAAACGCACCTGATCTCAACAAAGAATGTGAAGAATATGAAAAAAAAATTAATGAAGCTAATGGAATTGAGCTATTTGTTGGAGGTATGACAATTCAGACGCTCTTCAACAGGTGTCATAATTTTTTAATTTTTTCAGTAGGATAAAAGTGTGACCATGTTTCTTCAAAAACGTCAAAAGAATTTTTCCTCGCTCTATTTTGTATTTTTTTCATAGGAATTGGTCCAGATGGACACATTGCATTCAATGAACCTGGTTCATCACTCGCTTCTCGAACTCGTGTTAAAACTCTCGCTCAGGATACACTTGAAGCAAATGCAAGATTCTTCAACAATGACATTGACAAAGTACCAAAACAGGCATTGACAGTTGGTGTTGGTACTGTCATGGATGCTAAAGAAGTTATGATCCTAATTACCGGATCTCATAAAGCATTTGCACTTTATAAAGCTGTTGAAGAAGGTATCAACCATATGTGGACTGTCTCAGCATTTCAACAGCATCCCAAAACTTTATTTATTTGTGATGAAGATGCAACACTCGAATTACGTGTCAAAACTGTAAAGTATTTCAAGGTGAGACAATCATATAATGTTTTCAGATTCAATTGAATATTAGTCTACATTTTTTGTTAAATTTTTTTATATATATTCATCAGGCACTTAGCGAGGTGCACATGAAACTTATCGAAGATGATCACTCAATATCACGTCGCAGTTTAATTGACCAATAGTAAGTAATTTTATATCAAATAATATAATAAGTAATAAAACTTGATATAAAACGTTTATTGCTTTTTTAACTGTTATTAATCAATTGGTATGTTTTTTGTTTTAGAAATGATCCACTTCCATTAATCTTGAGAGATTTTACATCGAGTAAACTTTATTAACTCCTACTACTATTCTACACTTTTTATTCTTATAAAAAAAAAAAAATTAAAATAACTTATTTACAGAATCACAGATTGACAAGTGAAAATTGACTAAGTGCAATTTTTTAAACAAACTTTCATATAAATATAAACATGTTAACTACTTTTGCGGAATATATTTTTTACGTGAACAACTGAGGTGATTTCATTGACGATTCGAAATATTTGCCTCGGTGAAAAATAAATCTCTATTTTTCTAAAAACAAATTATAACTGGTAAAAAAATATAAATAATATAGTAATTAAGACCATTTGCTTTATTCTTTTATGATACAATGCCGATAGTGAAGTATTAAATGTAAGCATAGTGATAAAAGTATAAACGACCTGAATAAAAAATTATTACTCTTAGTCAGTTAGCACAATTTTCCTTTCGTGTCATGTTATAGTTGGACTTAGAGAACCATATTTATTTGCAAGATCTAGTAGTTCCCGAAGATCATGGTTTTCTTTTTGCAACCTTGCGTAGTTTTCTTTGGATTTCAGATCACTTTCTTCTTCGAGCGAAGCTGCTACCCTCATAACTGCTGCCATTTCGTCAATTTTTTCAGCTTGACTCGTAATAATCTGAAGGAAAAAAAAATCACAACAAAAACTTTATTCATATGAACTACACGATTTTAAAGTGTTGTTTGATGACACTAGAAGGGATAGAGCAATACTAACGTTAGCTAACTTAGAGTTGTAAAGTGATGAAAAATCAGTTTTACTATCTTTAATTAAAGTCGAAGTTTGTATTCTATATTTTGACATAATTAATTCTAAAGTAATTTGATGATCTTCCAAGGCATTTTTGAGCTCTTTGTTTTCGGCTTGTATTTCTCGTAGATGTCGGGTTTCTTGTTGTATGCCTGCAATCAGCTGTGTGTGGGGTCTCTGCTTAGCCTCAGTATTTAAAAGATCTATTTCCTCTTGGTACTCTTTCATGTTGTCAATTTGACTACATACTGATTGAATTTCTGTTATTAAATGATCAGCAGCATTTTCGTGGTCCGATATTTTACCAACAAGTTTTTTTGCGTCACAAATTATTTGATGAAATGTTAAAGACATCTGTTAAGTTGATAAACACAATTAATTATTATTTAAACTATGAAGCATTTTTTATGGATAGTTTTTGCTTACAATAGAGAAGTTTAAGATGTTGATGTGGATAAACGAAGATTACAGAAATATTTGTTAAAATGATTATCTTATTTTTTTTATGCAGTGTGTTCACAACCAAGAAGACTAGAAATACAGGAGGACGAACTCCCTATCCCGCCTGTATATAAAATCCGTATCGCTATATGGTCACCGCTTAATCGAGGGGCGCTTCGGTCTACTGGTAACGTGCGCAATCCGTACTACTTTTAAGATAGACAGCTACCATGGAGGCAAGAAGACTAGAGACCAGGAGAATAAACTTCAGTGGAGGGGGTAACATTTAGTGTCCTAGCATACGGCGGCTATGTAGAGTGCGCCACTTTTACTCCTGAACGGCGCACTACGTAAAGCGCAGTTTTTTATCCCTGTACACCTCAGCCCACCGGCCCTATACTCGAGTCGTCAGTAAATAAACGTCAAAATCTCATTGTGATTGTTATTTAAATTGCAATAAACTAATCCTTATTGCTGTACGAAAAATTCAACTTTGTGATTATTTTTTGTATTAATCAAGCTGTATACCAATAATAATATACCTATATTGAAAAATTTATCTACAAATAATAAGTATAAGTATGTGTATTATTTTGCTCCATTTTTTAAGAATTGAATTGTAACTATGCCAAATAAACGTTTTACTTTATTAATTTTATTAACGTTTTTTTCTAGAAATCAATAATTGATAAATAAAAAAGATGGGTAAAACGAAAAAAAAAACGTCTTGTAGCAAGATCTTTCAAATATTTGGAGATGGCATAATAATTTTTTGAAAGTCTGCATGTGAGCAGATATATATCATGAATTGTATATTTCACTAACTTATTCTTATTCATACACTGACTTATTTTTTTAGTTTTTATGATAATTATCAATTTGTATTGATTCAAAATCAAACCTAAATTTTATATTACTTATAATCAATTGTATAGCAACATTGCAGAATTATAAATATTATTTGAAGTTGTATCTAATACACTAAATTATTGAGTGGTAAAATTTGATTTTTTTTTAAATGATAAAAAAGATGAACTTTAATTTTTTTTTATTAACAATCAATTGTTATTATCCGTAAATCTTATAAAATCAATAAAATAATCATTTTACTATTTAACTACTAAAAATGCAACAGACAATACATATTATCAATCATAATCTTTTTGAACATGTTTGTCTTGGTACTCGTCTTTTGTTTATTAAAGATGATTTTTTTATTTAATGTAAGACTGTTTTCTGTTTTGGTGATTGTGGTAATTTTGTACGTTGATTGTTGAGTTTGGATAAAGGATTCACAAGCTTTGCTCTCTTACGAAATTCTTTTTCTTCTTTCCTTGTTTTATCATTCATTTTAAGAGATAAAATGTCTTGAAGAGACCTTACTTTATCAATGCCATCAAAGTTGTTAAAAAATTTGTTTTTAATTTTTATCTGAAAATAATAGTACATTGAAAAATATAACAAGTTAAAAGTTTAAAATATGAAAAATAAAAATTTAAATTACTTTTATGCTTATGTCTGGATGAACGAGTATTGATATTGTCGATGTGTTATTTGCATCACCATAATAACTAATAACAATACCACTTTTGCCTTCAAGAATTGTTTAAAAAATAATCACAAAGTTGAATTTTTCATACAGCAATAAGGATTAGTTTATTGCAATTTAAATAACAATCACAATGAGATTTTGACGTTTATTTACTGACGACTCGAGTATAGGGCCGGTGGGCTGAGGTGTACAGCGATAAAAAACTGCGCTTTACGTAGTGCGCCGTTCAGGAGTAAAAGTGGCGCACTCTACATAGCCGCCGTATTCTAGGACACCCCCTCCACTAAAGTTTATTCTCCTGGTCTCTAGTCTTCTTGCATGGAGGTATACACACAAATGGTAAATTGAATAAAAGACTGTTTTAATTCATATTATATTATCAGCATGAAATATATAAAAATATATATAATATAAAACACTTGCTCAAATTGTTTTTTTTTTAAATCCATAAAATACAGAAAATATCAACTGTAAATGTTTTTTATTTAAATTATCGCAAACTTATTCCATTTTTCAAACAATTAATATGTATTTTCATGTTAAATATATGCATTTGAATTAAAATTAATCATTTGTTTATGTGTTTTTATTATTTTAACTTTCTATTAAGATCATCTTTGATACGTATTTTAATTTATGATTTGAATAAAATCGCGCCAGTTTAGCCAATATGGCGCCCGGTGGTCAGCACTTCTTATTGGCTTAAAAAAACGTATGCGCATAGACGTACCTGTATATTTCTACCAAGAAGACTAGGTCTCTAGTCTTCTCGATTTCTACCATGCGTTAGCTATACTTTGGATAGCTGAGGCATGTTCACAACATGAAGAATAGAGAACAGCAACCATACTCGTACTCCCAGAGTCCCAGATTCGCAGGAATGAAGAATAGAGGACAGAAGGACGAACTCCGTAAGCCAAAAATGTGTATAAAAATCAAATGGTGAATTACACCGCTCTTGGACCACCCACACAATAACATTTTTTAACACACACACACAATTACATTTATCAATGTTTTTATTGATAATTAATATATAAAATGATCACTTCGATCATTTATTATTTTTTTACCAAATAATGAATTAAAATAATAAGATTTATAATGAAAAATTAATAATCAATTGTCAACAACATAAAAATGATTCGTCATTATAAATAACTCTTTATTTTTCAGATGAATAAAATAGCTTTCAAATTAATTTTAAATAAAGAAATAGTTAGAGAAAGAGACGGACTTAAAGAAAGGTAATTTATTCTTCATTTTTTACATGAATAAATTATTTTTCAATAAACAAATAGGTAAAAAGAAGATGTGCTCAAAAGACAATATTCATTTTTTATTTTTCAAATAAATACCAGTAAATTATTTTTCTAAAGAACAAAGAGCTAAAAAAAAGATGTACTCGAGAATAAGTTAATTTATTTTTCGAATAAATAAATTTTTTTTTAATCAACAAATAGCTAAAAGCAAGAATGGACTCAAAGAAAAGGCTATTCATTCTTTTTTTTAAATGAACAAATGACTGTAAATTATTTTTTAATGGAAAAATAGCTATAGAAAGACATGGAATCAAATGGAGACAGTTTATTTTTCATTTTTTAAATAAATAAATGCCTGAAAATCATTTTATCATAAACAAATAGCTAAAGAAAAAATCGGACTTAGAAAGAGACAATTTATTCTTTATTTTTCAGATAAATTAATCCCTGAAAATCATTTTGTAATCAACAAAAGCTAAAAGAGTGGATGGACTTGAAAAAAGACAATGTATTCTTTGTTTTTTGAAAAAAAAAATAGCTAAAAAAAAGATAGACTTAATAAAAAAAAAAAAATTTTCAACGATTATTGCTGTTAAAAATATTTTTCTAGCTGCATCAATTTTCTTCAGCTATTCAGTTTTGAGTATTCTTACAAATAAAAGCTTTCGAATTATTCTTGATCAACAAATAGATAGAGAAATATAGATGTTGGTCCCACAACAAGTGAAAGTTGTTTCAAAAATTGTCTTTTTTTGAGTTCAAATTTTTCTTGAGCTATTTGTTTATGAAAAAATAATTTAAAAGCATTTATCCTATTATAAAAAGGAGAATGAAGCCTCCCTTCCAAACATTTGATTGGCTGTTATTAAACATTGTAAACAAAATAAAAAATCAATAAATTAAACAAAAAATAATTCATTTATTTATCCGTTGCTATGAAAATTTATTTATTTATTTCTTCTGTTTACTCGTTGTTATGTGTATTAATTTGTTTAAAAAATTGTAAAAATTTAGTTCATAGAAGTGATTCATAAAAGTGTCATTAAAAATAAAAAATAATATATAATATATGTATCAACTTGAATTGACGTGAATTTTGTATATTTAAGATTTGCCAAGTTTAGTGTTTGTTCGTTCGACGACACCAAGAGGGTTGGCGGTGTAAATTCAACTTGAATTGACGTGAATTTTGTATATTTTTTTTTTTTTTTGAAAGTATACAAACTGAACATTTGAAAATATGTGATCACCAAATGAACTTTTCTTCAAGTATTAATAAAGGCAACTTAATTATTAATTTAAATATTATATGTTATCCATGTGGACACGATGTTAATATTATTTCATGAATAATATAATAAAAAACATTAATAATTAAACAGTAACTTAATTTTAACATCATTCGCATAAAAACATGAAGGCGCGCGAAGCGCGCCAAACGGTCTAGTTTATGTAAAAAGAAAAAATAAATTGTGTTTTTCTTAAGTCTTTTTCTTTAGCTATTTGTTTTTTTAAAGAATACTTTACAGTCATTGATTTATTTAAAAAATAAAAAATAAATATTTTCTTCATGTCGAATACGACTTTTCCTTTAGCTACTTATTTATTAAAAAAAAATTTCTAGAAATTTATTTATTTAAAAAATAGAAAATAAATTGTCTTTCCCTTGAGTTTTAATTACTTTCTTCTTATTGTTATTATTGTTATCATGACAGTACATATGATATTTAATTAGTAATATTCTATTATAATAATACTTTTTTTATTATTGAATTAAAACATATATATTATTATTAAAATCACTTAAGACCGCTGACAGCTCAAACATCTACTTCACATATTGACATGATCAACAATGATAAATAAAAATGAATATAAATATTGCACCTACACATATAAAGATACCGTTTATTATATTAGGTGTGTTCGTTCACTATTCACACCGAGCATCTGCACGGAGCGAATGCAAGGAAGCGCTAGAGTCGTGCGGCCATTTGAAGAAACTTTATTGATAAAATTAACTAACGCATTGGATTCGGAAAAAAAAATAACAACACCATAACTAATTAGCAATTAATAATTATGAAAGACAGCAAAAGAACTGAAAAAAACAAATAACAATAAATAAATAGTAAATTTTATTAAAAAAGTTTCTTCAAATGACCGCACGACTCTAGCGCTTCTTTGCATACGCTTCGTGCATACGCTCAGTGTGAATAGTGAACGAACACACCTATTATCACACGTACGCGTACTAAAAGCGGTGTAAACGCTGCAGAATAGCAATCTGCAGGCCAAAATAGAACTAATTCAGCCATTGATTTTTGGTAACGTTTTTGGCTCGATAGCCCCATTTAAGTTCGTTCTCCTATTCTCTATTCTTCATGATCACAAGGCAAATCAAAATTTGCACTTTAGTACGGAAGCCGGGTAGGGACATTGAGTGCTTACGTGCAATCGTACGACCCAAGAAGACTAAAGACCAGGAGAATCAACTATAAGAGTGGGAGTGGCTTGATATACGTCGTAAATGTAGAGTGCGCCACTTTAGTTATTCAATTGCGCACTACGTAATGCGCTGTTTGTTTATTTCCACACCCCTCAGCCGGCCTTTTTAAAAAATGCATTGAAAATAAATAATTAATAGCTAAAGAATGAGATGTAATCAAAAAAAAATAATTTATTAAATAATAATTGCTGGGTAAAATATTGTTTTTGATACATTGAATATTTCATCGAATAAATAAGTGAAATTTTTTTTAAATAAACGACTGGCTAAGAAAAGAGATCTACTTAAAAGAAGATAATTTATTAAATAATAATTGCTTTTCATTTAACAATAATTGCCTCTTTTTAAGTCCATCTTATTCGTAAGCTATTTGTTTATTTAAAAAAAAATATTCCACCTAGCAATAATTGTTTAATAAATTATCTTTTTCCAAATGCATTGGAAAAAAGCTGTACAAGTACTTGTAGAATAATTCTTCAAAAAATTATTTATCTAATTGTATTTGTTTCTCTAGTCTTTTGATCTTTGAAAATGACATTCAAAATCAATAATTTTGCATCTTGTCGTATTCATTAAAAAAAATTATTAATTATTTATTTTCAATGCATTTTTTAAAAAGGCCGGCTGAGGGGTGTGGAAATAAACAAACAGCGCATTACGTAGTGCGCAATTGAATAACTAAAGTGGCGCACTCTACATTTACGGCGTATATCAAGCCAAAAATATTTACCCCTTCCATCGAAGTTGATTCTCTTGGTTTCTAGTCTTCTTGCTAGAGACATCTAGTCTCATGAAGACTAGTCTCTAGTCTTCATGAGCATAGTTTGAGAAAAAGAAAAAAGAAATAGGCATGCGCATAACTGAAATAAAATTATACTAGTATACTACGTAGAACACTCTCTCCAAAAGAAGTTTCACTTCCCCCGCGCGTACTCGCAACACGCACAAGTTTTTTTTTTTTTTTATTTTAACTATTTTTCTTTTCTAATATTCTATAATAAATAAATGCTTGTAAATTAATTTTACATAAAGAAATAGCTAAGCAAATGGATGCAGCTGAAAAAATAAAAGTAATTAAAAATTAAAAAAAAAATTTCAAGTTCACAAAAAAAAAAAAAAAAGGGTGACCATTTTCAGTACCTTGACCATTCTCCGCCACTCTTCCCTAAATGTCACGGAATTCAAAAAAATTAATATTTTTATTAAATAAATTTATATTAATATTGAAATAGATTTGGAGTAATGTTTATTATTATCTATTGACAGAATAAAATGATAAATAATAAATAATATGGCGGATAAAGCACGCGCGCGCTGATTTTTATTATTTTTTTTTGCGTGCGTACTTGCAATTGTACGATTTGCAAATGTCTTCTCAAGACCAAAAAAACCTTAAAGCTGCTTTTGCCAGAGCATTAATTGCCACTAATCTTTATTGTCAGAATCTAATAACTATTATTGGGAATACTTTTTTACATCACTACAACCATCTTTTAAAAAACCATCTCGATATGTTATTTCATACAGACTGTCAAATGCAGAATATGAAAAAGTAAACAAAGCTGTTGAAAATAAAATTAATGATGCAGATACATTGACAATTATGTCAGATGATTGGACTGATATTAATTGTGATGGTTTTACAAATATTGTTGCTACAATACCACAGCCTGTATTTTATAAAGCAATTGAATCAAAAGAAGTATCACATACCGCAAAATACATTTGTGATGTTTTAAGTTCAGCAATACTTGCAGTTGGTTCTGAAAAAGTCAAAAGTGTCGTCACTGATAATGCAGCTAACATGAAATCAGCTTGGTCACTTCTTCGTATTAAAGTTCCTCATTTAATAACATATGGTTGTTTAGGCCATGGGTTGAATTTACTTGTCAAAGTAATTTTAAATGTGAAAATAATGATTCATGATGTTGATGAGCCTGAAAGAGATGTATTAACAGCATCAAAAGAAATCATTAACTTCTTTAAGCTTCATCATCAGGCTAAACAAATTTCAAAACAAATAGGAAAAGAAAATAAAAATTGTGTTACTTTAAATAGTTTATGTGCTTCTTGATCCAGATGCATTTAAAAATAAAAAAAAAAATGCATTGAAGAAGAAGAATTTAAGCCAATAACTTCCGTTGACTCTGATGATGAAGAAGATTATGGATGTTATCTTTCATTCGACGAATTTGTTTAATATTTTTTTTAATTTTATATTTTAAGTCAGTTGACGAATAATTATCATATCATTTAATTATTATATTTGTTTAAAAAATAAATATTATTTACTTTCATACCAAAAATAAGTACAAAAGTTAGATATACTTAAAATCCATTAGCGAAAAACTATAAGCGACCTTATAGCGATACGGTTTTTTGAGGAGAGTTAGTCCTCCTTTAATTCTAATGTTCTGGGTCACATACATTCAAGCAAGAAGACTAGAAGTACAGGAGGAGTAACTCATCTCGAAAATGTCAGCCTTGTTTATTAGCTAAGGTAGACTGTCATTTAAGGTAGACTTCCTTTGCGTCTGCCAGTGATGGGTAGTTTGACGATTTTTGGAGT
Organism: Lysiphlebus fabarum; assembly: GCA_011426435.1. NCBI lineage: Eukaryota > Metazoa > Arthropoda > Insecta > Hymenoptera > Braconidae > Lysiphlebus > Lysiphlebus fabarum. The sequence goes on along the minus strand of WSYQ01000198.1, from coordinate 158,344 downwards.
ATCATACAATACTGTATCATACGTATAATACGTATGATAGTCGCAAGTGCCCTCTTTTTTTTTGTAAAATAAAGTAAATCATATACAATACCTTTATTTCTTTACCAACACAAGCATACACAAGTAAACAACTGTCTAAAATGTTTTTTTTATTAAAAAATATTAAAAATTATGAATGAATTATTGAATTGAAAAATACTAATATATAAAATAGATGAATTCTTCCTTTAAAAAAATTATTGATATTGAAAAAACTATTTTACATGTAAAGTAGAGCCTTGTTTATCCGAACCAATTGGGACGGCACCTCGATCGGATAAGTGAATATTCGGAAAACAGGAATTTTATTTTTGAGAGATTGTAAATAAATATACATACATACATACATACATTTTATCTTTTTTTCAATAATAATGTTTTATGTAATTATATTAGATAATGTAATAATATTTATTCCATAATTATTTATATTAAAAATAATTTTTTTTAGTACATATTTTGGTTTTTGATTTCTATAAATATTATAAAAATATTTTATGTATACATATTTAAAAATCTATGATTAGATATTAGATATCTGTTTTTTAATACATTTCTGATACAAACATGAAATATTTTTACAATATTTATAAAAATCAAACCACAAAATATGTACTAGAATAAAAATTATTTTCTTCGAAAGAAACATCTATTTTTGGCCACCAAACAGCAGCTATGCGCTTTTTTGCTAGTAAATCGTTTTTATTTTTTTTTTTCTCCTTTTTTATAAAAACGTCCGGATAGTAAAACGCTCGGATACTATACACAGCATTTCAGATAACAAAAGGTTCGGAAGATAGAAGTTCCGATAATCGAGGCTCTACTGTACTTGTTTTTTATTCGCAAATAAATCTCTTCTCTTCGACAATTGTTTTCCTAAATATCATCAAATATTTATTTAATATTCATTTTCAAATATCTATTGGCTATAAAGACAAATATAATTATTCATAAATAATTTTTAAAAGAATTAGTGTACAAGTACTTGTCTTCTTAGCAAATGCATCTTTTTTTTTAGCTGATTGTTTATAAAAAATCAATAGATTATGTTTATTTAGAATACATTTTCAAATGTCTAAAAGCTAATAAGACAAATGTAATTTGATAAATAATTTTTAAAACAATTATTTTACAAGTACTTGTTTTTTTAGCGTATGCATCTTATTCCGTAGATATTTGTTTACTTAAAAAATTCATTCAACTAATTTTGCATGCATTTATCATCATTTTTTTTTTTTTTGTAGTAATTTGTTCATTTAAGAAAATTAATTCATAGAATTTAATTTATTTATTTGTTTGCTTTGTTATAGAAAAAAAACTGATATATATTCGTTTGGTTTTGTATTCCGTTTACATATTTTTTTGAGGGCCAATTAAGGCGTCAGAAAAATAGTTTAAAAATTGAAATATAGAGACGCTCTGGAAATGTATAATACATCGTGTATGAAACTAGAGATGTATAATACACTGTATGATACACCTGTATTATACACCGGTATCATACCTGCCTGACACTGGTTTTCTTGACATAATTATCCGCAAGTTATCTATGACAATGGAGGGTGCTCATTTTTTTTCTAAACTATGGGTGTAAGGGTGCCCTTTTGAACCCAAAGGGTCGTCCTACCTTGGAATTTACATTCAGCCTTAAGCGCTTTCCGGGCCTAAACTTGGTTCACCTTTGCTTTTTACTTTCGACCTTAACTACATGTCCGAATGCGAGCGCTGTCCTCGGCGACGACATGTACTGCGTTGCTCCATTCCGGCCAGGGATGTTCATATTGTGAGATTCTGAGTTGTTCACAATTATCCATGGACAAAACGTTTAATAAGTATAAAACAGGATGAAACGTATATAACCCATGTAATTTCTCGGGGGTTCTAATTTTTATGTTTTCTATATCCATCTATGGAAGATTAGATTCAACAACAAACCCTTGTTATTTATTTTATAAACATATTTAATTATAAATTTTTATAAATATATTACTTTAATTACTTATATTTATAAATGGTTTTTATAAATATATTAATAACAACAATACTTGTTATTTTCTAAACATATTAATTCAACAAATTGAGCTCCAATAAAAGAAAACGCGTAAGTGTTCGACATATTTTTGTGTGAATATTGCTCGATCAATAAAAAATAAACATAAAAAAAAATCTATACTTGACCCTGCTAAACATAAGATTTAATAATAGTGGCTTAAAATTCAATTTTTAATTTAGGAAAAACTACGCGATGTCAAGTATAATTTATATTTTAATTTTTTTTTTTTAACAATTTAGATTAATTAATGGCAAAACAAGTTACATTACAAATTGACTACAATTTCGAGTACTTGACTTTTTTTTTGTACAAAATACTAGTTTTTTGTTTTTTGTTACATAAAATATAATTTAAAGAATAATTAAAATAATAACGTATATTGACCTCAACTTTTTCTATTGACAACAAACAACATAATTTGATAATCAGTCTGACAGATTGAGAAAAAAAATATAGATATATATTGGTGGATTTTGTTTTATTTTAATAGAGTGAAATCGTCAAAAGAAGATCACGATGATCGATCAGCACATGCGCCAGAAATTAGTTATACATATCAATACACATAAAATTTGCGTGTCTGTGTTTCCACTTCCTTACCGAATTTTTCAATCAGTCACATACGTATACAGATTTTCCATGTATCGTTATGATCTCGCGCATGCGCTGATTGATCATCGAGTATTTCCTCTGACGGTTTCACCCATGGAGAATAGAGATCAAGAGAACGAACTTGAATGGGGCTATCGAGCCAAAAACGCTACCAAAACCAATGGCTGAATTAGTTCTATTTTGGCCTGTAGAATGCTATTCTGCAGCGCTTGCACCACTTTTAGTTGCGGTAGTACGCGTACGTGTGATAATCTATGAAACGGTATCTTTAAATGTGTAGGTGCAATGTTTATATTTATTTTTATTTATCATTAGTGTTTGTTGATCATGTCAATATGTGAAGTTGATGTTTAAGCTGTCAGTGGTCTTAAGTAATTTTAATAATAATATGTATGTTTTAATTTGATATTAAAAAAAGTATTATTATAATAGAATATTACTAATTAAATATCATATGTACTGTCATGATAACAATAATAACAATGAGAAGAAAGTGATTAAAACTCAAGGGAAAGACAATTTATTTTCTATTTTTTAAATAAATAAATTTCTGGAAATTTTTTTTTAATAAATAAGTAGCTAATGGAAAAGTCGTATTCGAGATTAAGAAAATATTTATTTTTTATTTTTTAAATAAATCAATGCCTGTAAAGTATTTTTAAAAAAAACAAATGGCTAAAAAAAAAGATACACAATTACTCTTTCTTTTTACATGAATAAATGCCTTTAAATTATTTTTTCATGAACAAATAGCCCAAGAAAAAATTGGATTCAAAAAAAGACAATTATCGAAACAATTTTCACTTGTTGTGGGACCAACATTTATATTTCTCTATCTATTTGTTGATCAAGAATAATTTGAAAGCTTTTATTTATAAGAATACTTAAAACTGAATAGCTGAAAAAATTGATGCAGCTAGAAAAATATTTTTAACAGCAATAATCGTTGAAAATTTTTTTTTTTTATTAAGTCTATCTTTTTTAAGCTATTTATTTAAAAAAAAAAATTTGTAGGCATTTATTTCTTCGTAAAACAAAGAATCCATTGTCTTTTTTCAAGTTTATCCACTCTTTTAGCTTTTTGTTGATTACAAAATGATTTTCAGGGATTAATTTATCTGAAAAATAAAGAATTAATTGTCTCTCTTTGATTTCATGTCTTTCTATAGCTATTTTTTTATTAAAAAATAATTTACAGTCATTTATTTATTGAAAATTAGTTGACAAAATGCTGAATCTATAATGACATGAAATTCAACACACGAAAGTGTCGGTGGTTGTCGACGCCAATGCACAGCCATTTTTTATAAAATAAATAATTTTGCGCATCCGCGCATACGCGTGCGCTGATGGAGATCACATCAGTGTTCAAAACACTGAGTTCATAAAAGAAAGCACCCAATGTGGATGGAGGAACAGGCTCAAGTTTACTCAAACAACTACAAGTAATTTCATTGTAAATTATAAATGAAAAATATTAGTTCAAATGATAAAATATAGCTCTTTTTTAACCATTTTTGTTTTATTTTTATTTTGTTATTTTTTTTGCATAGTACTTTTTTTCCAATTCCTAAGAATAATAAAGAATTGAAAAAAATTCACTAATTGTATAATATATACCATTTTCATTTATTAGACAAGCATGTTCATGAAAAGCTCCAACATCCAGAGCTGATTTTAATAATAAATAAAGATTATTTTTAACCGCTTTATTTATTTACATTTGTAACCGTATATTACGGTTCAATTCTTATGTTAACATATAGGTATCATTATAGGGTGAAACCGTCAGAAAACGTTCACGATGATCAATCAGCGCATGCGCGAGAATATAACGATACATGGAAACCCTGTATATGTATGTGACTAATTGAAAAATTCGGTAAGGAAGTGGAAACACAGACACGCAAATTGTATTGATATGTATAACTGAATTCTGGCGCATGTGCTGATTGTTCATCGTGATCTTCTTCTGACGGTTTCACTCTAATAACATCGATCTTTACTCTAACTTGACAGATAAAAAATGAGCTCTTCAGTCATGAATTATATCCAATCTTTTCAAGCACTTTTTCAAGCGCCCTTAGTGGAAAAAAAGCCCTAAATTTTATTGGCTTGGGGACCCAAGCGCCAACGGCATTCTGACTGACTACAGTAAACTTATTTTATTTTGCCCTGTGAATACATTAGGGTTGTTAATTTACTGGTGTTTTATATTTTTAGCATTTTTTATTGGATTTTTTACCGGTAAAAAATCATTTTTAACCAAAAAAGGCGGAGCTTACTAGAGCCAATCACCGTTCGCGCGAGTAATTTCAAATATTTTATTTTATGTTTAATGTGAATGTATATTAATTAATAAAAAGTTATTCTTTATTTTACATTAGTTAAAAATTAAAAATTATATTCAAATAAATTATTATTGCAAAAGAATTTTATTATTAATTTATAAACATTTACCTCTAGAGTAAATTTTTTTTTACATTTATGAATATATAAACAGTCTTTTTTTATTAAATGTTTAGTACTACATATTTGTTATTATTGTTATAAATATATAGTCATATATTTTTCAACATTAAAATTTTTATATTATAATAATAATTATTATATAAAAAGTAACTAAGGTACTTGACTTTTTTCTCAAATAATAGTACTTTTTTGGTAACCATTGCGTCAATGCTAAAAATATTAATATGATGTTTAATACAAAACTAGAAAATTACATTTTTTTTTTAAAGTACATTTGACAAGAAAACTTCAGTTCAACTGAAACAAACATTACCTCTAAACATTTTTCAAGTATATCTAACTTTTGTACTTATTTTTGGTATAAAAGTAAATGATATTTTTATATTTAAAATATCTATTATCAGTAAATAATCGAAAAAAGAGTCGAAAAAATTTATTAATTGAAAAACTTTCCAGTGGCAATATTGTTCATCATTATATTTTAAAGTTATATACCAATTTTTAGATTTTTTCATTAATTATTTAATGAGTTATTAATTGATTAAAAAAATGTGTGCTGTCGTAATATAATAATTAATACAAAAAAAAAAAAAAAAAAAAAAAAAAAAAAAAAAAAAAAAATATTTAATAGTAATTTTCATTATGAATCTTTGTAATTTAGTAAATATAAGAGAAAGAAAAATTACAGCTTAGAAGTTGACGCTTGAATGTGTAACACCATCTCAAAGTTATATAATTATTCTCAACAAAGAAAAGATATTTTATTTTTTATTTTTTTAATAAATAATTTATTTTCTAATAAACAAATGGCTAAAGAAAAAGATGTAGCATAGGAAAAGACAATTTATTTTCGGTTTTTTAAATAAATAAATTATTCTTTAAACAAATTGCTAAAGAAAAAGATGTAGCATAGGAAAAAACAATATATTTTATGTTTATGATACATCTTTTTCTCTAGCTATTTGTTCATTTAGAAATTATTTATTGATTTAAAAAATAAAAAATAAATTACTTTTTCCTCGCTACATCTTTTTCTCTAGCTACTTTCTTTTCCTTGACTACATTTTTTTTTTTAGCTATTTGTTTCTTAGGAAATAAATTATTTATTTGAAAAATAAAAAATAAATTACCTTTTTACCTACATCTTTTTTTTTAGCTATTTGTTCATTAGAAAATAATTTATTCATTTAATTAATAGATAATAAATTGTCTTTTCCTATGCTACATTTTTTCCTTTAGTTTTTTGTTTATTTAAAAATAATTTATTTATAAAAATAACGAAAAATAAGTTGTCTTTCTCTATGCTACATCTTTTCCTGTAGCTATTTGGGCAATAATTTTTCAATAAGCAAATCTTGAAAATTAATTATAAATAAACAAATAGCTGAAGGAGAAGATGTTCTTAAAAAATGACAATTTATTAAACACTTATTGCTGGTAAAAATATTTTTCTAGCTGCATCTATTTTCTTAGCTATTCGGTTTTTAAAATTCTAATAATTAGTCGCACGACAATTATTTCTAATCAAGCAAATAGGTAAGGAAGTAGGGAAGTAGATAGACTTAGAAAAAGACTGCTAAATAAATTATTTCTTACAATAGTTTTAAATATCCCGGTTAATTTTATTTTGATGGCTATCTGGCCGGTAATATCGGTATCAAGAAGACTAAAGAGGTTTCTAGTCTTCTTGGCTTTGCCGACATATATAATTCTTGCCAGCAATATAGTAGTATTACATATATGTGTGAATACGGGTGCGGGTGCTGGACGTAAACATAGAGGTCTATAAGGAGGACAAATTCTCAAAATATACTGAGGCTCACAGAATGGAGCAATTTAGTAACTCTATCCGCGACTGTTGGCGCTAGTCTTAGAGTCGGTTTTCACTCATTCGTTCTTGGACGCGCGCCACCATGCGTCTTGAAGTACGACACGAAACTTTTTGATGCTTCTTGACGCACAGCAGCTAACTTTCTGATGCAAATTGCAAACTTCTTGACGCAAAGCATGAAACTTCATGACGTAAGCAATAATGGCGTCAAAAAAAGCTCCGCGTCATGAAGTTTGCAATTTGCGTCAGGAAAATGGCTGCTGTGCGTCAATAAACAAAAAAGTTTTTTGTCAGACTTAAAGACTCTTGATGTCGCGCGTCCAAGAAGCGATGAGTGAAAACCGACCCTTAGTTAGTACGAAGTCAATCACATGGTTAATTGTTTACTTCTTATTTCTGCGTGGCTCAGTTAAATTTTTTTTTTATGTGTAAAAAAATAAAATACATTCTAATAATACAATAACATTCATTTTTTATATAGTCATTAGTGAATACAGTAGTAGCTAAAGAATGAGATGTACTTAAAAACAGACAGTTTATTAAACAATTATCTCTTAAAAATTTTTTTTTTTGGCATCCATTTTCTTAGCTGCTTGTTCTTAATTTTTTCAATGAATAAATGTTTGACAAGTAAACAAATAGCTAAAGCAAGAGATAGACTCAAAAAAAGACAATTTATCAAACAATTATTGCTGAGTAATATTTTTTCGGCTGCATCCATTTTCTTAGATATTTGTTCTTTATTTTGTCAATGAATAAAGGCATGTAAATTATTTTTGAATAAACAAATAGCTAAGAAATGAGACTCGACAAAAAAAAATTCCGGGCAGTTATTTATTTAAAAAATAAAGAACAAATGGCTAAGAAAATGGATGTGCTTAAAAAAATATTTCACCCAGCAATAATTGTTCAATAAACTATTTTTTTTTGGGTCTATCTCATTCTTTAGCTATTTATCTATTTAACAATGATTACATGCTTTTATTTATTAAAAATCTAAAAAAAACAGCTAAGAAAATAGATGCGGCAAGAAAAATATTTTACTCAGCAATAATTATATAATAAATTGTCTGTTTTTGAGTCCATCTCTTCCTTTAGCTATTTTTTTACTTAAGAATAACTTTCATGCTTTTATTCCTTAGCTATTTGGTCTTCAATATTACTCTTCGATGTCGCGACACAAATTCATGCCGGCGAACAGTTATTGCGGGACCCGCAGTAAGAGTCCAAGAATAGCACTCCAGGTCCCTATCCTAATACATTGTGTGACGTCATAGATTACCCTCCATGGACTGCACAAAAAAATTTTTAGCTGTAGCAACAATCTAGATAGTAGACATAGCTTGATTTAGCACCAGCTTGAATCTAAATTCAGGTCAGATTTCTAATAATGTTATTAATTATTCAAGTCATTGTTGTAACTATCATTATAGTTTTTTCATGTTTATTAACAAATGACATTTGCTGACAACGATAAATACACATTTAATATTCAAATAAAATTAGTGTTCCTTTGAAATATTGACAATAATTATTTAAATTTTCAAACCTGTAATTTTTTTGTACACAATCGTTCATAATTGTAACAGCATTAATCGATAAATCAAAATTCTAGGCGTTGGTAATGTTTTCATTTTCCTTTCACTACCGTATTCAGATTATAAGAATCGTATGAGCCTGGATAGCTATCCTGATTATCCAGCCACCTGAAAAACAAACCGAATGTCTTGTCTCTTCAGCTGCCAAAACGTTGCGTTAATTTTTCTTCATCTATCAAGCATTGCGTTGCTGCAGCTAAATGATTTTTTTAGTGTATCAGACTTTATAAATCACACGTTTTGACAAAAATGTACAATTGAGTTCGTTTATGAAAAAAGTCTGCGTAATTGTACAATTGAAATAGTTGTATGAGAAAAAAAAACTAATTTAATAATAATAATCATCATCATCATCATCATAGCTTTCATCAACACCAGGTCTACAAATGCGAGCTATGTCATCTTCGTCAGGTTCAGCTTCTTCATCATTATCTTCATCGTAATCATCTATTTCTGCAGCTTCTTCTTCGACAGTTGTATTACACATATTATTAGAACTACTTTTTAAATTAGGTGATAATTTAGTCTCAATTTTCGTCTCAATTTTAAAATTTTTTTTAGGTGATCTTGACGTTGATGGTATTTTTGAAGCTGGTTTGTTTGATAGTCTTTCATAAAAAACAGTACGAGTTCTGTCTGGTTCTGAAGTGGCCACGACTTCATCTAATTTTCCCTGTGAATCTTTGCTTGAAGTATTCAAACTTTTTAAAACTTCATAATTGATTTTTGTTGATATTTTTTTTTCACGCAACATTTTTTCAATAGCCTCACCGGCTGAATTCGCTGGTATCTGATTTTTTTTTCGGCTACCAGTTCTGCGTTTTTTTTTTTCTGGTTTACCTTCTTCTATATCCTTTAGTCGTTGGGTTTCTTTCTCCTTTATCTGTTCTAAATAGTCAGCATTAATTATGCTCCATGCACTCGCTTTTGTGTCAGTAGCTTTTTCGGAAAGTATATAACTATCTAGTTCGTCATCATCAAGACCAGTTATGTCAAGTTCACCACTTGTGCTCTCAAACGGATCGATAGTTATTTTTTTATCTGATGTATCAAATAAAGATGAAGCAAGTCTCATGGCTGATACATTTGGACCAAGACCTACCGGCCTATTAATATCAGATAGGTCATTAGGGCTATTCGATTTATTATTGACATAGCTGTTGATAGTATCGATTGTACTTTCTTCAATAAAACGATTTGTGTCATTTTCTTCGATTGATTTAGTATTTTTTCTCTTCCTTTTTTGACTTTTGGACATTGTATGTTTATTAAGCTGCTGTTCAATTTCACGTTGCAAATCATCAAAATCATTTACATTAAAATTTTCTAACTGTTCCAAGCGTTCACGATCTTTTTTTCTGGCAGCTTTGAAAGCCGGTGGATCCTGTTCTGCTTCAAGTTCAATACCTAAAAATTCATCAAGTGTCAAGGCACTAGATGGTGTATCACCAAATTCAATTAACCTTTTTCGAAGTGTTGATTCATGCACTTGAACAATTTTTATGATATCACTTGGAGTACGATTGAAATCATGAAGTCTTGCTGCAATAAGTAGAGCAGCTCCGCAAAGACCAGATGGTCTTCTGCCAGTATGAATGTTGTCTTTTTTCATTCTTTTGACAAGCCTTGAAGCAGTCTCTATAACAAGCTTTGTTTTATTACCAAAATCGAGTTCACGAGCATACCTCGCGACGTAGAGGCACGGATCAAATGAAGGGACGGAAATACAAAGCGCTTTCGTAAAATGAAGATATGTTTTACCCAATTCATAAACATCAATTTGTAAAACTTCACTTATGTCAATCAGTAAATATTCAATTCTTTCTGTTCTGCAAGCCATGTAAATGCAAGCAGCATAGTTAAGATTTTTATCACGACCGCGTGTCATATTATCGCCTAGAGCTTGTCTATAAAAAGTGACAGCCATATCACTTATGTACGCAGCTATACCTAACTGATTGCACAACAATTTAATACCTCTTTCGGCAGTTGACACCGTTATTTCACGTGAGGCACGTCCATTCGAATAGCCATTCCCACCAAAATTTGTTGAACCACCTGTACTACCACTTGATACAAAATGACCAACGACAGTGGTCCCACCAAACGCATTATCTTCAAATGTTGTTGAACTTGTCAGTTGCTGATCTTCAAGAACTAAACCACATCCTTTACAATAAACATTGCCTCGCGATAAATCCTCATCAATATTAGTTGATCCACATTCACACTTTTTCCCGGACATTTTTATGACTGATGTTTCTCAATTTGTATTATCTATTTATTCATAGATAACAATAAACAATAAAGTTATTATGAAAATCATTAGTGCAGAAATGATTGCGTCTAACAGGCATGGAGATCTACAAGGAGCGTAAACTATAAATGCATCGAACAAGGCTATTGACACAACCAGTGTTGGGTAAATGGTCGATTTTTCGAGTTACTTATGTTACATGTAATTTACGTAAGAAACGTGAATAATGTAAATAACACATACCAAGCCCTCCCTGAAGCCAAATAACATTTATAATTGGATTTATGTTTAATTACATTTTATATACCATTTTAATGAGCCAAATTTAGTTTCTTATTATTAAAATTTTTTTTTTAATCATTATTTTTTAATTTAATTTATATAATATTAAAATTGTTTCGACGCAGGATTATTTTAGGGTGCATTCCTTCAATGAAAAATTCTTTTTCGTTTTCGTTTTTCGCCCAGTAATACCGACAAAAAACTAAAACAGAAACAACGATAAATATGATAAAATTCTCTATGAATTTCCCCAGACTATTTATGTATGATAATCTTGGAAAATCAATTTTTATAACAAATATTCGCCAAAAATTTTCGTTTATTTACCTTATAAACATTGAACATCAAATGTAAAAAGGTCATTATACTTCCGTAATTGGAGTAAAAAAATATAATGTCATGTGCTAATATCGCCACAAGAAACAGTTTTTTCCTATAAAAATTTGGCCGGTATTACAGGGCGAAAAACAAAAACGAAAAAGAATTTTTTATGAAAGGAATGCACCCTTAGTGTTGTCACTCCTGGGTAGCTATTCTTGACTTAATTATCCGCAAGTCATCCCGAGCGACTGGGATAACTTTTTTGTCGCAAAACATGAAAATTTTAGCTTAATTTGTATCCTTCTCAATGGTTTACATCAAACGACTGAATCACTATTCATGTTTCCCGTGTAGGTGGGATAAACATGTCAAGAATAGCTACCCTGAAGTTATGTGTGTGTGTATCTGTTATAAGCCGTGTGACAGAAAGAAATGGCAATGTCGAAAAATTGTCCCGTGCCCGCCGGCTGTGAGGCTTAAGGATTATCTTTGATTTTGGCCTTTCTACGATTCGTAGTGTTTCTTGTAAATATGTCTAGTTTTACCAAGTTTATAAGAGACTTAGTTTATTTTGGCAAATAAATGACCCTCACCGTGGGGTGCCACGGGATCATTTTCTTATGCAGCCAGAGAAGTATAGAATTTAGAGTGTAGACGTAATAATAAACAACAACAAACATTTGTGAGTTTGTGTGGGTGTGTGTCTAAACTGTCAAATGAGACAAAATATCAGTAATTATTTGATTTCAAACGATTATTGTAAAATAAAACGGTCTGAAAGCCTTATTAAAAATTATATCAAAATTTTCATTATTTTTTCTTTTATATTTTTTCTTTACATGAAAAAATTTGGGAGTATGTAGAGTTATTTCATTAATCTACCGAAAAATTTCAAGGCTTTATCCGTGTTCTTGATTTGTGCTGGTAATACCTTCATTGTTATTCAGCAGTAAATGGGTTTTACAAAGCCCTTCAAACCATTAGGCATTGACGATGCTGCAATATTGAATACTACTACAACCCTAGTAAAAATGACGACAGCATATATGTAATACTACTATATTGCTAACGTCCTATGTTCACAATAAGTGGTTTTCTCGGCAAAGCAAGAGTACGTCTGGGCAAATGCTAGTACAAAACACACGTTCATATTAAATTATAAAGTCTGATTGAAGTTTTCAGAACATAGATATCGCTGGTTTAAATTAATAACTATTGTCGTATTTTTTTTAAAATACTTTTAGTTATTCTATAACAGATCAACTTGTCAGTAATTGAATTTTACTCTTTTAATTAAATTTAATTAACTCACCTAGAAATTTTTAGTTGGACCTGATAGAATCATATAGTTTTCATGTTATAATAAATTGAAAACCTATGTGATTCTATCAGGTGGTAAAATAGGTTGCTGTTTTTTATTGGAAGCTATGAGGTCGAAAAGGCTCGATATACTTGGTTCGCAGATTATGGAAAAATGAAAATATTTTTTCATAGGAAGTTTCCGAATGCTTTAGGAAAGTTTAGGAAAACATTATTATAATTTACGAAACAATAGTTAATTATTTATTAATTAATTAAAAATAGGCGTATCCTTAGTTGGCAGTGGAATAAAAAAAATAAAACAATGGCTCTAATTGATAGGAAATTGGCTGATAAAGTTTACGAAATCAATATTAGAATTTACGAAATTGTTTAAATAATATTAATTAATTATTTTCACTAATTAATTTATGAATTTGTTAACTAGATGCACAGTGAGGTTTGCGCAACTAAAACTAATAAGTCGTTTTAGATCTTGTCTCAAGTCCCGGTGTTTTGGCGTCGTGTATAGCCATGTCAATACCCTATTTGTCATCACAATATCACATTAAATAATAATCACATTAAAAAGATTTTACAAGTCCTAAAACTTTGAAAACATATGAGTTTGAATAAGAAATTTTTCATTGTACTGTATTTTTATAAGATTATAAGAGAAAATATATTTTTTAAAGCAATAAGATTTTATGATGTTTTAAGCAACAAAAATTTATAAGAATGTATCAGACTTTTGATCAGTTTTTACGAGTTTTAATAAATATAAAAATATTTTTTTATGAGATTCAATAAGAAATTAATATTTCTTATGAAAATTTTTTTTATAAGATTAAACAAGAAAAAGTGGACAGATTCCCATATTGAATCTGATAAAAAAGTTTAAGTAGTTTTATAAGATTCAAAAAGATGATAAAAGAAAACAGATTTTATAAGACTAATTGCATTATCTGATACAAGATTATAAATCCTTTGTATTGAATCATAAAAAGTATTTTATAGGTTTTTATAAGAATAATTATGTCACCGATTAATGAGTTTTTATCAGAATTTTTTTTTTTTATTAATCGTTTGATTATAATAATTTTATTTTTTGATTATTTTTTAAAATTTATAGTATTTTAAACGAAATTAAAAATTTTATAAAATAGACGGAAATATAATTCTGAATGAATTTTAGATATTTGTTACTCGCCTATGTAATAAAAATTTATTCAAAAATACTTTTAATAGTTTTTTGTAAAGAACAAAACTAAGTGAAGGTATCTACAAAATTTTCCATAGAACTAATATTTGTGAACAAAATTATTTTCTACCATAGACTAAAGCCCTCTTTTAAGGGTTGCTGAACTAAATAGACAGCGCCACTGAGCGCCAGCATATATTTTCTCTTGCCTGCTCTTGCCCTCTCTTCAATTCAGGCCAGTTTTCCCTAAGTGGTTGCATTGTGCGTTGCTATTAAATATACATTTTACTTATATATAAAATTATACTGACTTTTTGTATCTCTTCAACTTTTTAACTTAACAAATGTGGGCTTGTGTAAGAGATATAAAAACAAATAAACTTTTAAATGTGCCGGTTGGAAATATTGAGTATTTTACACTAAACTACGAAAAAAAAAATATACATTGAAGAAAAGCGGTGAAGCGTTCAAAGTACAAGTTCTTCTCGTTGCAGGTAAGTAAGTCATTTATTAACATTCAATTATTTTATTTATTTTATTCATTTTATCATAATAAAATTTCCGAATAAGTGTTACGATCATTTGAATTAATTTTTGATTTTTCTTTTTTGAAATCCATATTTTAGTTGATTTATCTAAAAGAACTAATTTAAATCTGTATACAAATCAAAGAATATGAAAGATTTTTAATTGCATTATTATAGTAATTCATAATTTTTTCTGTATTTTTTTTTTTTAAATAATCATTATAAACAAATTGAAATCTAAATATTGTTACTAATATCCAAAATTTCAAAATATCTAAACAACAATTTAATCATAATTCTAATTTGTTTATACGTCAGAAATTCATTTTTTTACAATAGTAATAAATTAAATTTATTTCATTTTTGTCTAGATGTAAAGTACACAAAAAAAGATATGTCTTACTACATAATTGTTCACCTTCTGATGAAACTGTTGGATATTCTGTATTGGTTACATGTCGTTCTGGTACAGTTGGCGTAGTCTGATATTGATGTTGTTGATAATTCTGTCGTTTTAAAACTGTTGTAGTATTTTTGAGTTGCAGATGTTGTGTTATTTTAATAAGATAATAAAAAAAAAAAAAAAATAATAATAAAAAACAAAATTATACTTGACCCCGCGTAGTTTTTTCCTAAATTAAAAATTGAATTTTGAGCCAACATTATTCAATCTCATGTATAGCGGGGCCAAGTATAATTTTGTTTATTATTATTATTTTTTTTTTTTTTTTCAATAATTTAGATTTAACAACATGTATCAAAAATAAAATTTCTTAGTTGGCTTTTATTGTAACATATTTTTTTTTATATCAGAAAATTAATTAATGACAAAACAAGTTACATTACAAATTGACTACAATTTCGAATACTTGACGCTTTTTTTTGTACAAAATACTTGTTTTTTGTTTTTTGTTAGATATCACATCTTTTTTTAAAGTTTTTTTTTTGTATCAAACACAATTCATACATCATCAAGTTTAATATTCATTTATAATTATTTTACCGGTGTATCATTTAATATTGATGTGTTTATTATTTGTCATATATTTTATTTTTTTCATCATATATTCATATGTCAACTCTGCAAGGCAGCCAACAGAAATAAGCAACAGACTAACAAAGAAAAAAAAAAAAAAATTTTATAATCTTATACTGTACTACCAACATAGCGGATGAAAGCTGGGTTTTCAGCAAAAAACGCAAAACCGTTAATTTAATTGTTCAATTAAAAAAAAAATATTTTACTAAAAAATCTGATTTTTATGTTAAAAAAAACCTTGACATCGATTTATGGGATCATTAAAAAACCCCATATTTTTTAATTGAATCTTAAACAATTGGGGACGGAAGTGGTCACCAATGTGTTGTTACGTATTCGCATTTGCGATTACTTTTTTTTTTAAATTTTAACCATTAATTTTTTAGTTTGGACTTTACCGGATGTAACGCGATATTTTAGTCATTCATTTTATTCAAAAAATTATATTATTTTTATTTTAACATTTTTTATATTTTTTCATTTAATTTTGCTGACCTATTTTAATTATTTAAAAAGAGGTTGTAAATAAATATTTTACATCCGTTAAAGTCAGGACAAATAATTTTATAATAATTTTATAATGCTGACTACCATGGGAACAATAACTGGCCATTGGCTAATTATTAGTCCCACTCATAAATTTTAGAAATTAAGAAAATATAAAAAGAATAATTTTAAAGAGAGAACTCACTCTCGTGTTATATTTAAAACTGTCAATATCTGTTAAATTATTTAAATAGCAAATTAGATTTCAAAAATAAATATTTACGTGAATTTTTATTTGTGTTACAACCCAACTATTGATCTGTAATTATTCGGGGTGTTTCTTCATATATTTAATCCGTTGTGTCTTGTATTTGATCCATTGACTTCCATCAACGGCGGCTATCCAGACTGACGCACCCTCAAAACAATTGGATTTCAAAACTACAAGGTACATTTATTTTCTACAACCTAATCACATTCCCTCCTAACCTAGCCTGTACGTAATAGCAAAATAAGAGGATTAAAAAATAGTTAAATGTCAGGTTGTTGTTTTTTTATTATTATCAGTTCCAGAATTAGTTTACATATTTTCTTGAATTTATTATTTAATTATTTCATCAATTGTAATTTATTTTTAAATAGTATCTGGGATAAAATTCTAAATATTAAATAAAAATAGCAACCTGGCACGTAACAGTGTCGTGTATAATAAGGCACGTTGGTGACTCTTACACACACATATATATTTCCTTTCTTATACTTGACTCGAGGCACTACCGTGTCTCTTGATAAATATATTTTAATATATGAGCTGTCAAAAAGATGGCTTCTTTGCATTTGCATTAAATATAGAGACAGAGAGACACGCGGTTAGTTCACGGCAATGTCGCAAAGTAAAACAATATGCAGGTTCGGCTAAATAAATTAAGGCGTATCCTGCTGTGAACGACATAAGCCACCCACGTATGTAAATTTATAAAAAAACTTTAAACTCAAAAATTTTAAAAAAAAGTTTTTTTCGAAAATGACCAGTCCGAAAAATCTAAAAATTTTTGAGTCCAAGTTTTTCAACATTTTCATTTTTTCTATTTTTTTTTTTTTTTACAATTACAAGAAAATTTTCAAAAGTAGTTGAGTGCCGTTGGGGGGGGGGGGGGTTAATATCTACCTCCTGTAAAGTTTTACAGATTTTTCGGACTGGTCATTTTCAAAAAAACTACTGTTGAAAATTTATTTGTAATTTTTATCTTCTATGGTAAAACAGAACTGTCTATCATCTCCCGTTAATATAACTTTTTATTTTAATTTTTATTTTATTGTTGCAGAAGAGATCATTATACCAGAAAGTGCTGAAACGTAATGCTAGGGTAGCACTCTAATCGGAAGAGGTTAGAAGAGTCACGATGGAGATTTGGCGAAGTCAGTATTAAATTTTAATTTTTTGTTTATTTTCAATTCAATTTTTTCGTTTTATATATATTTAATTTGATTTAATTTTTTAATATTTTTCTAGTATTTAAAAATCCCAGGAGAAGATAATGCAGCTGATAATGTGGATTATTACAACTGCGTATATATCCCCAGAGATTTTTCTAGGTGCGGTCGAGAATTTTTCGTTCCTTTATGAACAGAAGACTACAATAAAGTATAAATAATTGGCTTTTTTATTTTACATCAGAAAACCAAAACTGAAGACCTTTTTTTTTGCTCATCAGAGTTTCGCTAAGGAAAAAAGATTTAAAAAGATTGCTCCTCATTCTTCCCTTCTGAATATTTTTTACTTTCTGTGTTCCCTGCGAAAAAAAAAAATTCTCAAAAAGGCCGCCAACTACATTGGCGCCACTGGTGCAGCTATATACAGGTGCGGGGGTGTCACTTTACTGTTATTTCATTTCATTACAAGGTGCTTCTCAGACTTCTATTGCGTTATAACCATATATTTAATACTACTATATTGCTAACAAGAATTATATTAGTTATTATAAATAATTATAGTAAATTATGGGACAACAGACTTGTTACAATTAATAGTAACATTTTATTTTTATAATAATAAATTTTATAAAAAATTAAGTTGTGACTCTAATCTGGTCTTTTTAGATGAATAAAATAATAATTCTTATGTTTTTTTTGTTCAGTGTTTAACTTCTAGTACTCCGTACTCTACTGACTGTAGCAATACTGCTTTTGTCCTTTCTATCTTTTCTTTTGTTATTGGTGGGGCGCAGTCTTCTACGCCTATGGTCGAAATTGTTGTGGTATTGAGTGTTGTCAGTCCACAGTCGTAACCTATGATTGCTTCCGTCGATTTCCATAGGCTTAGTATGAGTAGTACTTGTAGTATCATCTGTAATTTTCTGTTTTAGTCTCTTAACCTAATACATTTATGTGTCTTGTGATTGTTGTATGTTTTGAGTTTAGTTGTTTTTGTTATTCGTCTGTCTTTTTGTCTTCTGGTTTTATTTTTGATTTCTTTAGTCTGTTTGGGTGTACTTCTCTGAGTTTATTTTTTATTTTTATTGCTACTCCTCCTCTGTCTAACACGTCTAGTACTTCAAAAGGACCTGAATAGTGATCTTTTGATTTTCCGGGTTTTGGGCCGTTTTTCAAAAATACATAATCTCCTATTTTGTAAGGTCTAGGTTGTGCGTCCCTGTCGTAATATTCTTTCGATTTTCCTTTTGCTTTAATTAAGTTATCGTAAGCTATTTTCTGAGTTTTTACTAACTTGTGTTACTAATTCTTTTAAGAAGTTGTTGTATGTAGGTAGGTCTTCGCTTTTCTGTAAAGGTTTGCTTGAAGGTAGTCTGGCTATTTGTCCGTATACAAGTTCGTGAGGTGTGAATTTAGTTGCTTCGTGTACTGAGGTGTTGTAATTTAATATTGCTAGGTTTACCCATTTATCCCATTCTTGTTCTTGATCTACGTATTGTTTTAGGAATTCTCCTAGCACGTGATGTGATCTTTCTAGAGAACCGTTAGATTGTGGTGGTATGCTGTTGTCTTTACTTTTTTGATCCTAAATCTTCTCGCGACACATTTCATTAATTCGCTGTTAAAGTTTGTGCCTTGATCTGTTAATACTATTTTAGGTGAACCGTGTTTGCAAACGAGGTTTGAAATGAAAGCTTCTGCTACTGTAGTTGCGAGTGCGTTTTTTAATGGTACTGCTAGGCAGTATTTTGTTAGTAAATCTTGCATAGTTAATATGTATTCGTTACCTGATTTTGTTACTGGTAATGGGCCTACTATGTCCATTGCTACTTTATCGAAGGCTCTACTCGGTGTGTCTGTAATTACTAATGGATTTTTGTGTTTGACTCTATCTACTTTTTTTAGTTGGCAATCTATACATTGTTGTATTCTACGTGTGATATCTTCTTTTAAATTTTCCCAATATTATTCGTTTTTGATTCTATTATAAGTTTTTGATATACCTTTATGACCACTTATCGGTGATGTGTGTGGTTCTGTAAAAACTTCATGCCGTTTATCTAGTTCCACATATTTTAATTCGTTGTTGCAAATTATTATTTTAATTTTTTTGTTTTCGAATTTGGATTTTATTAGGTTTAATATTTCTGACCAGTCTATATTACATATTTTATTCGATTTTGAGATAGTTATATAGTCTATGTTCTCGTTTTGCGTATGTATCTGTAGTTCATTGAGAGCTTTTTCTAAGCTTATATTTGTAGTGACTATGGATTCGCCGTTTGTATTACCTATGACAATGGGAAAATAATGTTTTTTTGCTTTTTTAATGTGTGTACATTGTCCTAATATAAACGATTCGGGTAATACTAGTCGGTTAGTTGATTTTAGGATCTCTGATCCCGTATCGCAAGGTTTTCCTGTATCTGTTAGAAAGTAGAAAAATTTGTCTTTTTAAAATTTAAATAGTTTTTTAGTGTTTTTAATGTTCGACTGTGTGTTTGTGTTTGTTTTGTGCTCTGTTATTGTTTTTTCCTCATTTTTGTTTTCGTCGGCTTCTTCGGGCTCGTTCTCGCTGCTCTCTGTGAAATCTTTTTCTATTTCGTCTGTTTTGTCTTGTTGTTTGTCTTTTGTCGTCTCTGTTGTGACGTTTATTTGTTCGGTTATTGGATTTCTGGATAATGCATCTGCGTTTAGATTTAATTTACCTGGTTTGTATCTTACTTCATAATCGTATTCTGCTAGTTCGAGTCTCCATTTTAGGACTCGATTTTTAGTGTCTTTTGCTGATTTGAACCATACTAGTGGTTGATGTTCTGTGATGATCGTAAATTTGTACCCATATATGTATGGTCTGATATTTTTAACTGCTGCCACTATTGCTAGTGCTTCTTTTTCGTAGGTGTCGTACCTAGTTTCTGCGTCATTTAAGACTCTGAAAAGTATGCTATTGGCTTGCCTTTTCCGATAGTTCCTTGTGATAGAACTGCGCCTATAGCGTAGCCTGAGGCATCGGTTGTTATTAGGAAAGGTTCATCGAAGTTTGGATATTGTAGTATTGGTGAATTGCATAGAGCGTTCTGTCAGGTTTTAAAAGCTATTTCTGTTTTTGTATCCCATTTAAATTCTATTTCGTCTTTCAATAAATTGGTTAATGGTTTTGCTACTTTTGCGTAATTTGGTATAAACCTTCTGTAGTAACCTGTGAGACCTATGAATTGTCTTATTCCTTTCCTGTCTTTAGGCCTTGGGAAGCATTTGACTGCTTCTATTTTTTTGGGGTCTGTTTTGAGACCTTCTTCTGAAACTATGTGCCCTAAAAATGCTACTTCTCTCTTTAAGAAAACACATTTGTCCGGTTGTATTTTTAAATTAGCTTTGTTTAACCTATTCATTAGTTTTTCTATTCTTTCATCGTGTTCTTCTAAGCTTTTTGCTGGTACTATAATATCGTCTAAATATACGAACATTTCGTTACCTTGTAGACCTGTTAATAGTGTACTTAATAGTCTCATAAATGTGGAACCGCTTGATTTCAGTCCCATAGGCATTCTTATATATTCGTAATGACCATTTGGTGTTGAGAAGGCTGTCTTTTCTGCATCTCTTGGATCCATTTTTATCTGATGGTACCCTGATGCTAAATCGATTGTCGTGAAATATTTCGCGCCACCTAATTGGTCTAGAATATCCGTAATATTTGGTAGCGGGAACGCGTCGTCGATTGTTTTATCATTTAATTTTCTGAAGTCTATTACCATGCGCCATTTTTCTTCTGTGTCGCCTGGTTTGCTTTTCTTTTTCACCAGCCATGTTGAGCTATTGTATGGTGATTTTGAATGTCTGATTATACCTGTCTTCAGACCTTTTGAAACGTGTTCTTCGATCACTCCTTGTAATTTATGTGGAGGTCGATATTGTTTTACATTTATTGGTACTTCGTCTTTTGTAATAATTCTGTGCTGTACTAAATTCGTTGCACTTAATTCTTCTTCTGGTAATTGAAATTGCATTGCGTATTTTTGTACTAACTTTGTCACGTGTTCTATTTCTTCTTGATTCATATCTTTGAAGTCCATTTTTTCCATAATATATTCAATTCTTTCTTTGTAATTTTTGTTTTTGTTTGTTTGGTTTGCGTTTTCTTCTGTTGAGTCACTTATCTTACTCTCGTATTTTTCTCTTATTGTACTCATATTTGCTATGAGGTTTACCAATTTCTCTTTTGTTTCTGTCCCTTTCGTTGGGGTAATTTTTCTGTTACTTTCTTTCTTTTTCTTACGTTTTATTAAGGCAACTAGTGGGCCGATTGTGCTTTTGTCTTCTTGTGACTCTTCGAAATCTTCTAGTTGTAGCTCTGGGCAGATCATTTCTATTTTCTCTTTTGTGGTATTATATATTTTCATATAAGCTTTTCCATTTGTCGCATGTACTAAACAATTACCACCATATACACCATCTTCAAGTTTGAGTGTATTTATGTATCCATCTTTTTCGTCTTTCTCTGACACAGGTAGATGGACTATTTGTTCGCAATTTGGTTCAATGGAGTATACTTCTCCGAATGAACAATATTTGTCTCCGACTTTCAAATATTTTTCATCATAATTTATTTCTGCTTTGTTTTCATTAAAGAATTCCGATCCCAGCAGGCCGTCTTCTATGAGGTCTGTCGAATCTGGGATTACGTGACAAGTTGTGTCAGTATCTAAAATTTTTATTATTGCTGTACCTAACGTAGTGAAAGGTGACCCTGATATACCTTTTATTGTTATCGTATTATTAAAATTAATATTGTTACTGTTGACGTGTGATTCTTTTATTAGGCAAGGTGAAGCGCCTGTATCTATTAGGAAGGTTGAAGTTATTTTGTTCTCTTGTGTTATCACTATAAAAGGTAGTCTATCGTGGGTTATTGTGTCTATTGTGACAACTCGTCGCTCTCTTCTTCTGCGTTCTCTACTGTCGTCATCGCATTTGCTCGTCTCATATTTCTGTTTTGTTGTTGGTTTTGGCGTTGATATTGGCCCCCTCGATTGTTTCTCGAGGCAGGCCCTTGGCCGTTTCCCTGGGCGTTTTCGTCATCGTATTTTTTCCTTCTGCACTCATTAATCGTATGTCTTGGAATGTGGCAATATTCGCATTTTTCTATGTTTCTATTTGTTAGATTATTAAAAAAACATCTTTCGGTTGAATGACTTGTTTTCTTACATATTTGGCAATAAAGTTCGGTTCTTGTCGCGTTGTTATCATTGTTATTACTATTATTGTTGTTAATGCTATTCGTTGGTCTTGATGTTTGAGTTCTTGTATATTTGTTTGAGGGGCATACTCTTGATGTATGACCTTTGCCGTTACATGTGTAGCAAGTAATATCGTTTAGTGTAGGTTTTTGTACGTTATTGTTTTGAGGTGTATTACGGTTTTTCAACCTTTTTAGTTCGTAACAGTCGTTTATGTGGTGGCCTAATTTTAGGCAGTGTGTACATTTTATTTTTGTGTTTGTGGGTGTGTTCGAATTTTTATTTGTATTCCTGTTCTTGTTTAATTCAATTGTGCTTACGTTTTGTATTCTTCTTGTTCCGTCATTCTTTCTTATTGCCGATCTTATTTCTTCTTGTTCTTCTAGTTCTATTGCTTTCTGGACAAGTTCTGTGAGTTCTCTTTCTTTTTTTAGTTGACGACTTATTTCTGGTATCGTGCCTATTATAAATGTGTTCTGCAATATGTCATCTACTCTATTTTTCCATAATTGTGGATTCTCGCCTTCGACTGCTTCGTGAGCGTCATTTATCGCTGAGCCGGCGTCTCTTATACGTCTTGCAAATTTTCTTACACTTTCATTTGGTTGTTGGTACATAAGGCTCAGCTCACCGATTAATTGTGTTTCGTTTTTGTGACTTTTTCGTAATCTTTTTAGAGCGTTTATTAAGGTATTCAAATCTGCATAACCTTCGGTGGGTATCTGTAAGTCGTCTCTTCCGTCTCTGCTTAGTTTTGTTCTTACGATTGCTCGTGTGAGTTTATTTTCCCATGTTGCGTTTGGTAGTTCTTCTTTGTTGATAACTCTGTTATGAAACTTTGTAGACCGCTTTTGCCGTTATATGTATCAATACCGCTGATTACATCTTGTAAAATTCTTATTTGATCGCCATAGCTAGTTTCTGGTGGAGGTTGTGCCATATTGTTATTCGGGATTTGTTCTTCTTCGTTGCTACTTGATTCTTCGTCGTCAGTTATTAATAAGTTCTCGTTAATTCTTCTTTCTTGCTGATTAAGTGTAGGGTTGTTCAAGTTTTGTGTTGGAGTGTTTGTTGTAGGTCTTATAGTATCGTTTGGGTTGTTATTGATTAATGTTTCTTCAAAAGAATCTTCGCCTGTGAAATATTCTTCGTCGTTTATAGTAGTATTTCCGCGATTTGAATTGAGGGATTCGTCTAAGTTGCTTGTACTTGCGAGAGTTTGATCTGTGCTTGCGTAGCCCAATTTTAATTTGGGTTGTTTAAATAATTTCTTTTATTTATGAAAATTTTAATTTAAATTGTTTAGATAATTTCTTTTGAATTGTTAAGGGATTTTAGTTCTTATCGTTAATTTGAATAATTCGTTTTGAATTGATTAATTATTATTTTTAAAATAGAAAATAAAAGAAGATTCTGTTTTGATCGATTACCATCAGTGGAGCGGAAAATTCGTAACCGTCGTCGGTATTTGGTAATCTATGAATTTTCCGAAGGTCGGTAAAGTCAATTTTCTATCGATTGATAATCTATGAATTTTCCGGGGGTCGGTAAAGTCAATTTTCTGTCGATCGATTTTTGATCTAGGATTGATATTTTTTTTGGAGACTTGGTCCGCTAGAGTGTAGTGATGTTTTATTTTATTCATTTTTTTATTTTTGTCTTGTGTATATTCTATCTGTCAAAAATGAAAATTTATTATGTGTAATTGTAGTGTAGTTTTATTGTATTTCCTTCTTCTAATTTCCTTGTAATTTAGTTTTGTTTTTATTTTACGGGTAATGTGGACATATCTTGTTTTTGATATTATTTCTGTATTTGAAAATTTATCTATCTGTGTATAGAAAATTATCTATAATATTGTAGTATCTTTCGTGTATATATTTTGTAAGTGTTTCTTTTGTGTTGCGCGTCGTGTCGTTTGCGCTCGGGCGTGGCTCTAAGTGTCTTGAGTTTTTCTCGTCTAGGCGGGACTGTTAGCGTCTCAAATTCTTGTCTAGGCGGGGTCGAATGTTTCTTGAATTTTTTCCTAGGCGTGGTCGTTAGTGTTTTGAATTTTCGTCGTTGCCTCTTATTCTTTTCTGTTCTCCTAATATTTTATTCTTTTTAATTTATTTATTTATGCGTCTTTTGTTATTAAAAAGTTTTATAATTAATTAAAATCGCTGTAAATTTAAGTCTAATTTTTTTTTTTCTTTTTTTCTGCGTTTTTATTTATAAAAAAAAGTTTTATTATTTCTTTTGTTTTATTTTACGAAATTATGACGTTTGTTCTTATATATCTTCTTATCTTTAAAGAAAATGTTTTATTCTACTAATTATGCGCGAGGAGTTTATCGTCGGGACCGTAATTTACTCGCGAAAATTAAAGAAAATTTAAATTATTCTTAGTCTATTCTAATCTGTTTTCCTATCTAATTTCTCTCTTTGTCTATTCTTCGCTTAATATGCCGTGTCACACAGTGTTTGGGCACTAAATTGTTGTCCGATATTACCCGGTTTTAATCAATTAAAAGTGTTATTCGACCCTAATCGGTTAAGATTACTAGGTCAGGTCCTCGGCGCGAAGTAATGAGACTTAAGGCAAGAGAGTATTGAAATAAAAATAGGTAGATGGAGTTTTGATTTTTATATAAGTAATATGTTTATTTGCTGTGGATGTGTTGAGATTGTTACAGTATTTCTTTGTTTTTGTGAAATGCATTCAAAATTACCTAAAGTAATCGACTATCAACGATTAAATCAACAATTGGCTATGGATGAATATGTAATTTCTAAAATAGACTATTATTTATGCAATTACTGTTTAATAAATTATACAATCAATGGAATTTTTCATTTTAGCTATTTTTACCTAATAAATTTATTTAAAATTACATGAATAATTTTTTTTAATAAACAAATAGTCCCGAAAAAAGATATAATTGTTTAGTTATTGTTGAAAAACTTATTTATTTAAGTACAACTGCCGGTGGACCTTAAATTTAATGAACTTTGAATAAACAATTAATAAGTTTTGAATGAACAAATGACTGAGGGAGAAAATGGATTTGTGAAAAAAAAAACAAGTACTTGCCTAAATATTGTTCAAAAACTATATAATTATAATAATAATATATTTGTTCTTAAAAAATTCAGTACAGAAGAAAATGTAAAAGAAAAAAATAAACTATTATTGGTACAATTACTTTTTAAAAAATTATTTAAACAACTGCATCTATCTTCCTAGCTATTTGTTATAATTATAGATGCATTTAAATTTTCATAAAGTCATTTTTTATATCAACAAATAGCTACAAAAAACGTTGCAAATTAAAAAAAGACAATTACTAGTACAATTACTCTTGAACGAATTATTCAAACAATTGCATCTTTCTTCTTATCCATTTGTTCATTACAAAACTCTGTATTTTTTAATTGATTCCATCATATTTGAATTGAATCATAAATAATTGGGACGGAAGGGGTCACCAATGTGTCGTGTATAATAAGGCACGGTAGTTATTCTTACACACACATATATATTTTCGTTCTTAAACTTGACTCGTGGCACTACCGTGCCTCTTGATATACAACCATATATGTAATACTACTATATTGCTAACGTCGTATGTTCACAATAAGTGGTTTTCTCGGCGAGGCAAGAGTGCGTCTGGGCAAATGCTGAAAATGGTCCCGTGCCTGCCGACTGTGAGGGTCAAAGATTATCTTTGATTTTGGCCTTTCTACGATTCGTAGTGTTTCTTATAAATATGTTTAGTTTTACCAAGTTTATAAGGGACTTAGTTTATGTTATTTTGGCAAATAAATTTTTTGACAAATAAAGTTCTTTTCTTATCTTAGCATTTATATATACCTTTGCATTTATATATACCTTTGCAATTACATATACCTTTGCAATTATATATACCTTAGCAAGATCTACTAACCATGCATGGGTAATAAAAAATTATCCGCAATTATATTCCTAAGTATTTATATATACCTTAGCAATTATATACACCTTTGCAATTACATATACCTTAGCAATTATATACCTTTATAATAATTTAAACTTAGAAAAAAAAAAAAACTTAGAAAAAAAAAAGAATTTATTTGCCAAAGTCCATTCGTAAAACTTGGTAAAACTAGGCATATTTATAAGAAGCACTACGAATCGTAGAAAAGCCAAAATCAAAGATAATCTTTACCCTCACCGCGGGGTGCCACGGGACCATTTTCCTATGCAGCCTGCGTCCGATATCGTCTTCTCTCTCTTTCTTGGCCAAAAAACAACGCGCGCACTTCAGATAGTGGGGCATTCGGAGTGATTCGGACGACACTCACACTATTGCAGTGTCTATTTCATGAATTTCTAATATATTAAATTAGTTTATGTACAATGGTAATTGGAAAATTAAAATAGAACACATAAATTATAAAATGATCTCCACTGAGAATTATCGTTTATTTTAAATAAAACATATGTATAACAAAAAAAACATAAGAATTATTATTTTATTCATCTTAAAAGACCAGATTAGAGTCACATCATTATACAACTTAATTTTTTATAAAATTTATTATTATAAAAATAAAATGTTACTATTAATTGTAACAAGTCTGTTGTCCCATAATTTGCTATAATTATTTATAATAACTCAAAAAATGTATCGTTTATATTAACATCAAAATATATTTCGATACAACATAACTATTATTTTTTTGACAGGACATATATAATAAAGTGTAATTGTGTACGTGATTTTCCGATCTCTCCGAATGCCTCACTATCTGAGTTGCGCGCGTTGTTTTTTGGCCAAGAAAGAGAGAAAAGAGAATATCGGACGCACTCTTGCCTTGCCGACAAATATAATTCTTGTTAGCAATATAGTAGTATTACATATATGTATACAACGAACACACAACGCCGTGCAATGCCGTATACTCTATGTAATACAGACGCCGGCTAAGCGTTCTATTTCTGACTCACTTATTCTCATTGAGTATATGTTCCAACGCACGAGTGCTGGAGGGAAAGCATTTCTTACACCCGAAGCATTACTTACAGCCGAACGTTGCATCCGAATATGCCTGATTTTTTTTCACTACCCAACGATAAGAAGTTTAACTTCAAAAAAAATTTTATAAAATATAATTCATATTTTACTTACCGTATTTGCTACAAATATTTATAGCTAATTTAGCATTGCTTTTTTGTTTAAGAAAAAATTATTAGTTTGAATTAAAAATAAAAAACTATTACTTCGATATATTTAAAAAAAAAAAAATTATTATACAAGTTTTTTTTTTATCTCAAATTTTTATGTAAACCATTCTCGATTTTGACAAAATATTCTTATTGTTCGATCCATTCAGATATGTATCGCATATGAATACTATATAGCATAGATGTAAATCGATCTATGAGGATCTGTATTGATCTACGTTCCATACGTCACAAACAAATTTTTCTACTATAGTTTAGCCAGTCTAACAGATCTGAGTAGCTCCATCCAATTTGAAGATCTACGGCAGTGGGTCTTTTCAGAGCTTCAATATCTCAATTTGTATTTTACTTTTAGAAAAGAAAGTCAATATATCTAAAATTATGATCTGTTAAAAAAAAATTTTGACCATTTGAACTTGCTTAATAAACTAATAAACATGTTTTGTGATTGTAACATACTTTGGATTATTCTTTGGTCATTAATATTTAAATTAATAAAAGGTTCTAAAATATTTTTTAATACACTGAAGCTTATTTTTTAATAAGCTGAAGGCAAGATACAGTTTGAAAAAGTGAATTTTTTAAACAATTATTCGTAAATAAAATATTTATTCAACATCATCTACTTTCTTAGCCAATTTGTCTTTATTACTTAAATATTCCTAAATTTCTCGAATCATTAAACATATCTTAAACCACTTATCGCTAATTTTATCTTACTTCGATGACAAGTGATTCAATCAACCATATGCAAGATATAAACTTATGGTATGTAAAAGTGGATCGTCTTGCTTAGTATTACGTTGATATATGCTCCAGTATGCTGTTAAAAGATATTGATACAGACAATAAAGATTAATCTAAGTTCATAATTACTGGTTTATTAATTTTGCATTCTGTTTAGTTTTACTGTTCTTATCGTCAGATGTAATAAATTGGAGTCAGGAAGAAACGCCCCTCCAGTAATTTTCCGCTCGTCAGAGGTTTAAAAAACAAACATAATGCAAACGTGTTTTTTTTTGTTTCCGCATGTATTTACCATTTTAACCGAGAGAAACAAGCTTTATTGAAGTATTCACGGAAAAACCAAATTATATGCAGTAGTCGATGGTAATACGTGAAGCTTAAAGCTAATATGTTTAAAATTTTGAATATAACAAAATAAATTGTATTTTTTGTCAATTCATGTTCTGTAAAAGAAAGAAGACAGTGAATCAATTATATTACAGTCCGTCGGATAAACTCTTTCACCACCTCTTTCAATCCGTTGGATGTTTTATTTATGACAGTTTGATTTTTTGGGAAATTTGACAGTAAGTTTATT
Organism: Lysiphlebus fabarum; assembly: GCA_011426435.1. Classification (NCBI taxonomy): domain Eukaryota; kingdom Metazoa; phylum Arthropoda; class Insecta; order Hymenoptera; family Braconidae; genus Lysiphlebus; species Lysiphlebus fabarum. The sequence continues at coordinate 129,120 of WSYQ01000198.1, read as the reverse complement.
TATTTATTCATTTATTAATTTATTGATTTATTTATTGATTTATGTATTGGTTTTCTTTATTATTATTATTATTATTATTATTATTATTATTATTATTATTATTATTATTATTATTATTATTATTATTATTATTATTATTATTATTATTATTATTATTATTATTATTATTATTATTATTATTATTATTATTATTATTATTATTATTATTATTATTATTATTATTATTATTATTATTATTATTATTATTATTATTATTATTATTATTATTATTATTATTATTATTATTATTATTATTATTATTATTATTATTATTATTATTATTATTATTATTATTATTATTATTATTATTATAGGTTCCATTCGAAGCTTGTCAGATGCCTTGCAAGCTTTTCTTATGTGCTCAGAAAAAATTTTATTTTCTATACATATAGTTAAATTTAGATTCAACTCCATGTATCGAAAATAAAATTTCTTCGTTGGTTTTGATTGTATCATATTTTTTTTTATATCAAATAATTAATTAATGGCAAAACAAGTTACATTACAGATTGTCTACAATTTCGAATACTTGACGCTTTTTTTTGTAAAAAAAACTTGTTTTTTGTTTTTTGTTAGATATGCAGTCATTTTTTAGAGTTTTTTTTTATATCAAACATAATTTATACATCATTAAATTTAATATTCATTTATAATTATTTTGCCGTCGTATCATTTATTATTGATGTGTTTTTATTTTTTATAACACAATATCGCACAATAGTCATATATTCATATGTCAACTCTGCATGGTAGCCATTAGAAATCAACAACAGACTAATAGAGAAAAAAAAAAATAATTTTATAATTTTATACCGTACTACCACCATAGCGGGAGAAATCTGAGTTTTCAGCGAAAAACGCAAAACTGTTAATTTAATTGTTCAATTAAAAAAAAAAAATTCTACTAAAAAATCTGATTTTTTTTAAAAATGAAAATTTGACATCGAATAATGGGATCATGACAAAACCTCATATTTTTTAATTGATTCCATCTTTTTTTAATTGAATCTTCAACAATTGGGGACGGAAGGGGTCACCAATGTGTCGTGTATAATAAGGCACGGTAGTTACTCTTACACGCACATATATATTTCCTTTCTCATACTTGACTCGAGACACCACCATGCTTCTTGATTTGTCATATGACATAATAATAACATCAATAATAATTTAAATAATAATATTAATAATATGAATAGAAATGTTAATAATAATATAAGTAATTATATCAATAATATGAATGATGATATAATTAATAATATCGATAATGTTAAAAATAGAAATTTAAATGTGAATAATATAAATAATATAAATAATAATATCGATACTATAAATAATAATATCGATAATATGATATATTAGTAAATATATCAATGGAATAATAAAATTGGTTGGAAAATATAAATATAATATGGTTTTGAAATTATTGATAGAAATAATACAAATATAATAATACAAATAAATAATCATAATAATATTAGTAATTATATCGATTGTAATATAAATTTTTCGAAAGAGAGAATTATTATATGAATATTAATATAAATAACATCAATATTAATATCGATAATATCAATAATGATACTAATTGTATAAATAATATAAATAGAAAAATTAATGATAATATTAATAATTACAACAATAGAAATAAAAAATAATTGAAAAATATGAATATTTTACGATTTGTAATAATAATAATAAACCGATATTCATATGAATAATATCATCAAGATTAATATTAATACTAGAAATAATACAAATAGAATTATTAATGATCATATTAGTATTAATATCAACATGAATATAGAATTTATTGCAAAATATGATTATTATATGAATTTTCATGTCTATAATAACATTAGTAATTATATTAATAATATAAACAGAATTATCAATAATAATGATACTTGTAATAATATAAATGGAAGTATAAATATGATCGAAATAATAAAAATTATTTGAGTTTTGATATTAATATTAATAAAAACACCAACATTAATATCAATAATTTTATCAATAATGATATTAATAATATAAATAGAATAACAATAAAAAATTATGAAATAGTGCCTTTATATTTATATAAATAATTCAAAGATAATTATAAATTTATAAATAATATAACAACGACAGTACACAAGCGAACAGTCTAAAGTGAAATTTACTAAAGTTAGTTTCTACAACACGGAAAATAGCTTCTCCCACTCCTACTTAAATTCATTGAGTGCCGTAGCCCCTTCTCCTAAACTAACATTGGTTGAGCCTATTATCATATAGATGCAACATAGAAATACGCTTAGACGCGCGAAAGAGAACGTTGTTGCGTCCCCTCTACTGATTTTTACATTACTCTCGAACATGACGATGGTCTACAATGACGACGCTCGAGCGTTACATGTAATTTTTTTACCCCCTAGCGAACTAAAAGAAGTTTCACTTTAAAATGTTATAAACAATTGGATGAATTTTTAATAATGACACACACGAAAATTTCTTATAAAAGTTGTTTTATAAATAATTTTATAGAAAATGGGCAAAAAAATTATTTTGTATTATTTTTTTATTAATATTTTATATATAATTTATAAAAAATTCGTAAAATTTTCTTAAAAAAATAATTCCTTAAGCCGTTTTTGAACCCGGGCTATTCAGGTGATAAGCCAGTGCTTTACCCCGAAGCCACAAGCATTATAATAATATTTTGAAAAAAATGTATAGAAGAATATTACTGTCAATTATATTTATTTTTTTGTTTTAATTTCATTTTAGCAACAATTTTCATACAAATCAATATTAAGAGTGATTATATTTAATTTCTTAATAGAGATATATTTAAATTGTTGTCAAAACACGATTAAAACTAAAAAATAGATAAAATTAAAAAAGTCATATTTTTATATACATTTTTTAAAATTATTATCATAAGACTTGTGGCTTTGGGGTAAAGCACTGGCTTATCAACCGAGTAGCCCAGGTTCAAGACTGGCTTAAGGAATCATTTTTTTTAGAAAATTTTATAAATTTTTTATAAATTATATATAAAAGTGTCAAAATTTATTTAAATAAAGTTAACTATTGTTGATTGAATGCAACCTTTTTAATTTGCTTGATTCTGGATTAAACAAATGAGGCGGTTTTTTGACAATTACTAATTTGAATTTACAAACAATTGTATTGTATGAACACTTACATCTTTCTTTCTTCACATCGTATAGACTTTTTTTTTGTATTACAGGTGAAAGACAACAACTGTCAAAATATGCAATTGTTCCCTTTTTAAAATAACATGGATATGGTGCAACGTGACGAAACAGGGCTAGAGTGAGCTTTCTCTACGAAAAATTTTCTTTCGTCAGGTATCTCTCTAGGAAGTAGAATTTTATTGGTTCCACCTTTAATTTAAATAATTACTTTTTTATTCAGTAATATTTCTTGAAGAGGTGTGGGATTTTCTTGATCCTGACATTTTCTCTATTATATTTTAATTCTATATATTCAAAATTAATTTTAGATTCATTCAAATAACATTTCTAAGGTATACAATTGATTGAATACAAAACTGAAAATGTGCAAAACTTAAAATAAAAGATAGTAACTAAATTATCTATCCCTTGACTTTTTTACTCGTATCTTGACAACGGTATCGTAACACGTAGAGAGAAAATTTATGTGGACTGTCTCCGTTTGAAAAATTCGAATTAGTAATTGTCAAAAAACCGCTTCATTTTTTTAATCCAGAATCAAGCAAATTAAAAAGGTTGCATTCAATCAACAATAGTTAACTTTATTCAAATAAATTTTGACACTTTTATTTCGCTGCTTTTGTTTTTGAAAACTTTGAATAAAAAAGTACGAATTCTGATGATCTACAATTCTGCAATAAAGGGAAAAAATAAGTCTTTTTTGTGTATAAAAATTTGAGATTTTTGTTTTGTTTTTATTTCACTACTTTCGTTTAAATAATCGAAACTAAAATGAAAAATAACAACAATATAAATTATTGATTAATGATTAATATTAATAACAATTCATATTAAAAGTTAATATTGAAAATTGAATAATTGATCGATTTTTATTATTTTTTTTCTTTCAAAAAAAGAACGAATATATACAGAATATTATCTCTGGAAAAGAAAATTTTCACATAAAAAATAACAACAATATAAATCGTTTGTTGAAAATTAAATATTAAAAATAAATTACGAATTCAGTGATTGATCGATTTCGATTTTTTTTTTTTTTCAAAAAACGGACAGATTCATACTATAAAATTGTTCAGAATGGGAAATCTTTTTCCATAATTATTTGTTTATTTAAAAAATTTCTCGTAATTTTAGATGCGTCGTGCGAGAACGTGAAATTGATTAAATGATTTTTTTTACAATAATTCAACAAGTAATATACCCCCCCCTAAAAAATTTTTATTTATAATTTTCATATAAATTTTTTTTTCTCTATCTCTAACAGGAACCGCGAAATCAACGAATTTTTTTTTATTTATTATTTTTTACCTCTTTCCGGCGGGGTTAGAATTTTCCAAATAATTTTTTTGAAATCGCAAGGGTCGAATTAGTTTATAATAATTTTTTTTTAAAAAATGTAACCAAATTTAAAAAATGCTCATTTAAAACTCTGTCTCTATGGACATGCGCAGCTGCAAATTTATGCATGTGTGTAGATATGTACATGCATCAGAATAAATATGTCGTGGAATAAAAAAAGAGAGTAGAGTGACACGATGAACGTAAAAGTGAGAAAAATGCAGAAACTCGACAATTTTACTAAAATATTTATTTTTTAGTCAAATCTTGTATCTGGCTTATTCGGAATATTATATCTTTTTAACCATACGTCGGGAAAATTCAAAATTAGGCTTATTGGATAGGGAAATATCGACATTAATAAGAAAAGTAATTTTAGTTTTCATTTATAATAAATATTAAGAGAGTTATTGAGCAAATAAAAATTTGTGACGTCATACCCATGCAACCTATTTATATTATATACCCGGTAAGTCTCGCGCTGGAAAAAAATGAGTCAAGACTCTACCGAGTCTCTTGATAAAATATTTATAAAAAAATAATACAATATTTTTATAAATATTTTCTAAAATTTTTATAAAATTTGGATAATTTTTTTGCCTATTTTTTATAAAATTATTTATAAAACACCTTGTATAAAATTTTTCCGTGTGGGGTATTTCTTTTTAATTTTTTATTCGATAATATAAAGGACACGCTTCAATTTAATCTACCAAGCTCAGACTTCGTTCCTCAAAAATAACAACTAAAAATGTTATAAACAATTACGTAGAATCTTAATGAACTTTTTTGAAATTTTCTTTTCTATAATATAAAAATGGAATTGCTTTCATTTGTATCACGAAGCTCGGAATTTGTACCTCAAAAATAACAAAAAAAAAAAAGATTTATACAAAAAATGTTATAAACAATTGCATAAAACCTTTAATAATGAACTTTTTAAAAATTTTTTTTTCCTATAACAAAATTAGCCGGTTAGAACATAAAGGAGGATACGCTAGAAATAAAGCACCCATAGGATTATTGTTTTAAAATTTTTTTATGCAATTACAATCGTCTTCTGAAGCCATTGTACATTTGAAAATGAGTTTAAAATTATTATTTCGTTACTTTCTAATGAAAAACTGTCTAAAAGAGAAGATGCATCAAAAAAAATTATCACTTGTAAAATTATTTATGCAATTTCATTTGTCTTTGTGGCCACAATTACATCTGGTTCTTGATAAATGCATCAAAATTAAAGACATTAATTTTTTAAATAAACAAATGGCTACAAAAAAAGACGTGATTAGAGATACAATTACTTGTTTAATTGTTATTTGAAAAATTATTTAATCAATTGCCTCTTTTTTATAGCTTTTTGTATCTATTCAATGAATTTAAAATTACATAAATTGAATTTCGAAATAATCAAATAGCTATGAAAAAAGGGGTATAATTGGAAAAAAAAAAATTACTGGTACAATTACTCAATTACTCGTAATTTTACATGCATTTATCTATAATTCATTTCTAGGAAAAGAGTTGATATTGGTTTGAGGATGTTTTATAGAGTATTGTTTTTTTCCTTTTTGCATCGTATTCCGTAGCTGTTTGTTTATTTAAATAATTAATTTAGATAATTATATTACGTTTAAAATCAACAAATGACTAGGCAGACGAATGCAATCCATTAAATTATTTTTTAAACAGTAGTTGTAACAGTAATTTAGTTTTTTTTGAATTGCATTTTTTTCTCTAGCCATTTGTTTATTTAAAAAATTTTTTTTTCCGTCGTTATTTATGGTATAAATTTTAAGCTTGGTGGTACAATTTGAAGCGTACTTTTCTTTATATTGTAGAAAATAAAAATTTTGAAAAAGTTATTATTAAAGATTCTACGAAATCGTTTATAACATTTTTTGTTTGAATAATTTTTTTTGTCGTCATTTTTGAGGTACGAATTCTGAGCTTTTACAAATTAATACAAATTATTCTACATCTGTAGCAATTTCTCTTTGAAAATTTTTCTAGGACACTCGCGGGCCAACGTCACATAGCTGATTTCAACGAAATATAGTTTTTCGTATTTATCTAAAATTCGATTTTTTCTAATTTTTTCGAAAAATTTTATTTACAGATCAAAACTTGTTGAAAGGGCGATAGATTTTATGAATACGCATGTTTTAAGCCTAATACGAAGTTCCTATCACCATTTTTCCACGCGTTATTGTTTGTATAAACAGGAAAACGACACAAGCTATAACTCAATATAGGATAGTCGCAAAAGTTTCATATTAGACTTAAAAAAATTATTTTTCAAAATTTTACAACTTTTTCAAATGAATTTTTGTCATAAAAACAGTATTTTTCAAAAAAAAAAATTTTATTTTTATTTTTTTGAGACAAAAATAGCCTCCTCAAAAAAATGACTTAATAGAAAATGCTTTTTTCTATGAGGGGCGATAGAGATCTCAGAGACACTTCTTTTGAGCCAAACCTGAAGCTTTTACGACAGTTATTTTATAAGTTATAAACGTTATTTTTTTTTTGGGAGATAAATCCCATACTACGGCTGAGACTTTCGGCTCCTAGCCTCCGTAATAAATAATATCTCATTTCTCAAAAATGGTATGGCATGTGTTAAACGTTTTTGGTTACCATTCGAGTCACCGAAGAGTAGGGAAGAAACATTTTTACGAATATGAATTTTTTCATCGTATATATTGACCAGTTTGAAAATAGTTGTTATTTGTTCAATTCTGTTTCTGAGCAAATGATCGCATTTTTAATAATTATAAAAATTGAGATAAAATGAAAAGATTTTTTTTTCAAAGTACTCCGAAAAAATGTTCGAAGCTGAGTTGAACTGCTGACTAAAAATAGGTCATAATTTTAACGAATACCTTATACTGTTTAACTGTATTTTGTTTTTTCATTTAGTACCTGCTTACAGACAAAAAATATTCAAATAATAAAGAAGAAAACAGAAAAAAAAACCTCTAAAAAAACAAAATGGTAATGGAAACTTCAGGAATGTTGTTTGACTATGTGGTATTTATTGCTGCAATAGTTGCATCATTTATTGTACCACTCTGGGGAAAGTTTCGAACGAAAAAAAAAGAAACTAAGGCAAGCTACGTATTTGCAACTGGAACTGTGTCTATGGGTGCGATGATGATATCAATTGCTCGTGGTACACTAGGAGTCAGATCATTTTTAGGATTTCCATCAGAATTGTATTATCGTGGAAGTGCAATGTGGGAAACAATATATGGTATGCTCCTTGCGTATCCTATTGTTTGTTTCATTTTTGTTCCTGTTTACTATAGCCTTGGCATCACATCTGTATACCAATATCTTGATATGAGGTTATTATTATTATTATTATTATTATTATTATTATTATTATTATTATTATTATTATTATTATTATTATTATTATTATTATTATTATTATTATTATTATTATTATTATTATTATTATTATTATTATTATTATTATTATTATTATTATTATTATTATTATTATTATTATTATTATTATTATTATTATTATTATTATTATTATTATTATTATTATTATTATTATTATTATTATTATTATTATTATTATTATTATTATTATTATTATTATTATTATTATTATTATTATTATTATTATTATTATTATTATTATTATTATTATTATTATTATTATTATTATTATTATTATTATTATTATTATTATTATTATTATTATTATTATTATTATTATTATTATTATTATTATTATTATTATTATTATTATTATTATTATTATTATTATTATTATTATTATTATTATTATTATTATTATTATTATTATTATTATTATTATTATTATTATTATTATTATTATTATTATTATTATTATTATTATTATTATTATTATTATTATTATTATTATTATTATTATTATTATTATTGTAGGTTTCATTCGAAGCTTGTCAGGTGCCTTGCAAGCTTTTCTTATGTGCTAAGAAGTCTCTTGAATTTAGCTGTCATTGTTTTTACTCCATGTGTCGCTCTAAATGCAGTAATTGGTCTACCTTATTGGGCTAGCATAATAGGAATAACAACAATATCAGTTATATTTTCTTCTATGGTAGGCTATTAAGGTTCACGATTGAGAATAGTTATGTTGTTAGTCGTTTAGAACGAATATATGGTCAATTTTTTGAATAAAACAACTGATTTTGAGTTGCTGTTTATCAATTTATATACATAACAGGCCTGGAATAAAATCAATAATGTAACCATTTCTTAAATTTTGTTTGGATTCCTGTTCTGCGATATTTCTAAATAAATATTAACCGTTTATTTACAATTTTGTGTATATGATTCTAACAGGGAGGTCTCGAAGCAGCAATACTTTCTGATGTTATACAAGGCATAACGATGATTAGTATATCTATGTTAATAACCTTTGAAGGTGTGATCGACGCAGGAGGACCTCGTACTGTATTAAACGTTACTCAATCTAGAGGTAGATGGGAGTTTTTTGAGTAAGTCAATTTTTTATGATTATATTTCGCAGATTTGGAAAAAATTTTTTCTGTCAAAAAGTGATTTTTAAAATCACATCCTTTTCCTCAGCCACCTCTTTTTTCCAAAATTTTTATTCTTTTTTTTCGTTATTCATCAGTATTTTATAGGAATACGTATAAAATCTTTTTCATGTGACTTTTTTTTATTTTTAAATAACTATCGTAGGATGCACCGTAATTTAGGCCCAAGGCACCTAGAAGAGAGGGTCTCGGATTAGCACGAACTATGGCCTTTTGCCATATTCGTAGTGGCTATTTTATTTTAACTAGTTTTACTACGATATAATAAAATAACTGAGATTATTTTTTGGACTTAGAAAAAAATAGATAATATTAAGGCGATTTTTATTACATACGCATGTGTAATGTATTTAGCGAAGGATGATATAAATTATAGAAAATATAATTGCTATTAGTAATAGATAATGCGATAAGAGAGATAAATAAAAAAAATGATATACATAACAGATTAGAAAAGAAAATAAGTTCCAAGTATGAATTATAACTAGTCATCTGAAATGAATTGACTATTCTATAAGTACTCAAATAAAAAAGATAATATTTCAATCATTGCATTCTCAAAGTCCTCATGAACCAGAAATAAATTCACAATTTCACGTATTGCCCCGTGGCATAATGGTTAGCTTATCCGACTGTCAATCCGTAGACCCCAGTTCGATCCCTGCTTAAGACATTTTTTGAGTTTCGATAAAAAAAAAAAAAGATAATTAACTCTTTATAGTATCCAAAAAAAAATTAATCTATATTTTTTTTTATATATTCAATTATTTAAGCAATCAATTGTTGATAACAAACATTTGGCCGTTTGAAAGAAGTTGAATATTGAATTTTTTTTTTATATAAAAGTTTTTTTTATAAAAGTTACATACAACAATTATATATAAGTTATATATATATTATATATAAGCATTTATACAATATGTCTTTTAAAAATTTCATATATTTTTTTCGTGGGGGAAATTGAGTTTTTTTTAAGTCTATGCTATTTTACATTAATAAAACTAGTTAAAATAAAAAAAGCCACTACGAAATTGGGTACAGTTTTTGAACGCATTGAGAAGTCGACAGTTATGACTATCGCAAAAATGAGTTGTAAAGGGGTTGACGGTTGGAATTAAAAAAGGGAAAGGTCGTGTTGAAACTTCTGTAGAGAAGTGCATGGCACGTTAAACAATTCATTTTTCTTTTTAGAATGCACGTATTGCTACACTTTGAGTAAATCCTAAATTTTTCAAATAATCAACACCACCCAAGTGGAAATTCAGTTCAGGATATGATCGAAACTTGATCAGGCAACTTGATCTCGGATCAAGTTTTAATCAGACAACTTGATCAAAAATTGATCAAAACGTAACGCAAAAATGGATCAAGTCTTGATCAAGCTACTTGGTCAAGATTTGATCAAAACGTAACGCGAAAATGGATCAAGATTTGATCAAGCTACTAGATCAAGATTTGAACAAGATATATTATCAAAAATTTCAAAAAAAATTATACATATGAGCAAAAACGCCAATTGTGGACGGCGATTTGGGTGACCTATCCTCAGAACAATTTTTAACTATCATAGGCTTGTAGACCTTGGAAAGATATGTCATGTAAATTTTTTTTAAAATTTCCCCCCCCTTATTTTGACCGCCATTGTATGAGGAATTTCATCAAAATTTGAAATTGGGTTTTTTTCAATAATTTTTTTCGGTTTTTTATAAAAACAAAAAAAATTCAGGATGAATGATTTTATATGTAAAATTTTCTCAGCTTTTTGAAAAAAATATTTATATTTTTCTCAATTTTTTTTTTATCTATGAAAATCATGTTTAAAATTTAAAAAGCTGAATTTATGACCTTGCCCCTAAATTTTTTTCATTTTCGTTATCATTTTTGAAAAGCTGAGTAAATTTTACATAGATAACGTCTTGAAACCTGTTGGGTTCTCTGAAAAAACGACTAGGATAAATCAAAAGGCATGAAAAATGGGCGAAAATCCGTGTTTTTAACGCTCAATTTTGGGTGAGAATTTTTTTTTTTTTACTTCACTATTATCATGCAAACAGTCACAAAACGATTTTTTAATACTATTTTGTAATAATAATAAAAAAAAAAAAAAAAAAAAAATGAAAAGGCCAAAATCATGGACTTTTTGCCCAATTTTCATGCCTTTTGATTTATCCTAGTCGTTTTTTCAGAGAACCCAACAGGTTTCAAGACGATATCTATGTAAAATTTACTCAGCTTTTCAAAAAAGATAACGAAAATGATAAAAATTTAGGGGCAAGGTCATAAATTCAGCTTTTTATATTTTAAACATGATTTTCATAGATAATAAAAAAATTGAGAAAAATATAAATATTTTTTCCAAAAAGCTAAGAAAATTTTACATATAAAATCATTCATCCTGAATTTTTTTTGTTTTTATATAAAACCGAAAAAAATTATTAAAAAAAACCCAATTTCAAATCTTGATGAAATTCCCCATACAATGGGGGTCAAAATAAGGGGGGGAAAAATCTAAAAAAAATTTACATGACATATCTTTCCAAGGTCTACAAGCCTATGATAGTTAAAAATTGTTCTGAGGATAGGTCACCCAAATCGCCGTCCATAATTGGCGTTTTTGCTCATATATATGTATTATATTGGTTTTTTTCTTTATTAACTGTTGCTGAAAGAGATGAGAGATAGGATATAGGTATATCAAATAACTATCTAAATAACGTGCACGCATCTAATGAGAATCGAACCGACGAACGAAGATATCTTGATTTACTAACTAACGCTTTAGACCACTCGGCCACGGGACCACCGATGCAAATTGTATTTTTTTTATACATATATTTTATGTTGGGTCAAGATGCACAAACTTAATTAAAAATTTAAAAAATATTACTTAAAAAAAAAATATTAATTAGTAAAGTGTAAAATAATTTTCAGTATTCATTTTTTTATGGTAATATAACAAAAAATAATAAATAAATTTTATTAAATGAATGATTCGTAAAAAAGGCAATAATTTTTTATATTTATTCGTATAAAATATTAAACTAATATAATAATAATATATAACTAATAATTTTTATGATAATTTATTAAATATATTAATTTATAATATACCTATATTATATTTATAATTGTATAAAAAAAAAAACGAGTAGACACAAGATGACAGATATGCATAACCTCGAATAAAAATTATTGCTGCCATCAATATTATATTTTGTAAGCCTGTCGAAATTTTAATCAAGATTTGACCAGGTTCAATCGATCAAGATGTGGTCAGGATACTTGATCTCATTTTGATCAGGGAAAATTGTTTGAAAAAAATTATTTATTTTAAAAAAATATATTTTGATCAAAAATTGACCTGATTTCTTGACCAAGATGTGGTCAGGATACTTGATCTCATTTTGATCAGGGAAAATTGTTTAAAAAAAAATATTTATTTTAAAAAATATATTTTGATTACATATTGACCAGGATTCTTGATCAAGATGTGGTCAGGATACTTGATGACATCTTGATCAGGGAAAATTATTTTAAACAAAATTATTTATTTAAAAAAATTTATTTTGATCAAAAATTGACCAGGTTTCTTCATATACTTCAACAATATAATTTTAATACATGTTTTTTTTTTTTCTTTTCGATCTTGAACAAGTGTAATTATACATTAAATATTATAAGAAAATTTATTATATTTTCTTTAAAAAACAAAAACAAACTGATGAATAAGAAGTTACGTACTATCTTAAAATATAAAATGAAAATAAAAGCAAGTGAAATCACAAATACTTTTTTTTTTAACAAAAAAATTCATTCAATCATTTTAAAATTGATTAGATAAACAAATTAAATTATTCAATTAAATAATAAATATGTCTAATAATCATCATTATCAAAATGATAAAATAATAAAAGCAAGTATGCCATGGAAACAAAATATAAATTTTTTCTAAGTAACAATTAACTATCAGAAATTGGATAATTAAATGAAAATAAAAAATTCAATTTAATCTATTTTACTATATTCGGTTTCTATGCCAAACTCACTATTTTCTTCGTTTATTTTTCCATTGTTGGAATTTCATATATGCTTTTTCATATAAAGCCTTTGATTTTCCTGGCATTAATTGTTGATATAATTCATTTGCTTTTACCAGAATATGATGAGGTGTTTCATCTTCCGAATCACTGTCACTTTCAAGTATGACATTATCACCCATCATAACACTTTTTTAAATTTAATATTTATTGTCAATATAATATTAACTTTGACTTATAATTTTATTTATTAACTTTGTGTTTTATTGCATCAAACGTGTCTTTTGTTGTTACACTGTCTCAAACCAAGCAAGTCACTGCATGTTGCTGCATGTCATAACCATGATGACAACATATTCAGACAAACATGACAATAGTTATGTTTATAATACGCTCAACCAATGTTAGTTTAGGGAAAGGGGCAACGGCACTAAAAAAATCTAACTAGAAGTGAGAGAATCTTTTTTCCGTGTTGTAGAAAACTAACATTTGCTAACTTGACTTTAGCCGTCAGAGGGCTGCACCAGTTTGAAAAAGAAAAAAAAAAATCACATCTACATACAATGTGTAGTTGTGTTGGTGGTTTGCCATTGAGAATTTCAAAAATAGTGTATAGTTTTTTACTTTACATATTCGTTTAATGAAAACAATGCGTAAAGTAAAAAAATACACATTATTTTTATCTATGTGGTCAGGACACTTGATCTCAATTCGATCAGGGAAAATTATTTAAAAAAAAATTATTTATTTAAAAAAATCTATTTTGATCAAATATTGACCAGGTTTCTTGATCAAGATGTGGTCTGGATACTTGATGACATTTTGATCAGGGAAAACTATTTTTGAAAAAATATAATTATTTTTTTAAAATAATATAACTTAATAATTTTTTGATCAAGACTCGATCAGGTTGCCCTACTTCAGGATGTGATCAAGATACTTGATGCTATCTCGTTCAAGATTCGTTCAGGCTTCCTGAATAAGGTTACTCGATCAAGTTTTGTTCAAGATCGGACTTCAAATCCGTCGAGCCCGACCAGATTTCTACTCGGGCAGGTCCTGGCATATATTAATTATAACTTTTATTTTGATGTACATCAATACCAGGTGGTACAAATGGGTCAGGACACTGATTTAAATTGAAAAAAGAAATATGTTCTATAATCCAATTCGTTCCTGTTTCATCTTGATTAATAGTGGTATTAGTAATGATTCATGAATTACTAGTTTTCTTTTTTCCAGATTGATCAGTACATGATTTTGTTAATCTTGGTATTTGCATTGGATAATAATTATTATCAATTCTTTGATAATTTATTGTTAATTCATCATTTGTAAAATTTAATTTTCTCATAAAAATTGGTTTTTGACATGTTGTGTTTAATTGTGTTATGTATTTTATAACTCTGTGTTGTTTTTAATATTACTTAATATTGTGTTTAATTGTGTTATGTATTTTATAACTCTGTGTTGTTTTTAATATTACTTAATATTATTTTTATCAATTAATTTGATCATTCATTTTTTTCTTCTGACGTACTTGATATATTATCATTATCACCACTTGATTCATATATTAATTTATTACTATTATCAAGATCAAATTTTTCATATTTCTGAATGAAAATTATTTGATCGACCATTGTAATTATCATTTAATATCTATTGTTGATTCCTTAACATATTTTTTCATAAATTCAGGTATCAATGATATTATTTGCATACCAGTATAACCAAGATTATAGATTGGTATTAAATTACTTTTCGCTTTTTGTAATGCAATCCATTCACCAAATTTTTGATTCAAATCAACTTCAAAATCAATCATTGAATTAAATTTTTAGTTTTTCTTATATTTGCATTATTACTACCCCAATGTGATAAATGTATTATTAAATTAGACTAATTTTTTTTATAAAATTTAGCTTTACCTTGATTAATAACACAATCAAGTGGTATCGTAAATATTCTGGTCTGGTTTTGTTATTATTCTTGCTTTGTCATATTATGTACCAGCTAATGCTTTTTTTAAGCAATTTTTATTTAGCTCCTGATAAAATAATTTATCCGCTGATTTCTGAAAATTCCAAATGATGAAATTAAAAAATATTTTTTTTTTATTGAACAATTAAATTAAATTATTAAATTTTTATAATTTATTTATCGGTGTATCATTTGATGTTCATTATTCTTATAACACAATATTGCAATTGCACAGAAATTATCATATGTCAACTCTGCAGTGCAGCGAACAGAAGTAAGCAAGAGAGAAGAAAAAATGTGTGTGTGTGTTACCAATACGCGCGGGGGAAGTGAAACTTCTTTTGAAACGATTGAAAATATCTACAGTGTGTGTGAAAAATATAGTTTAGTATTTTTTTGTTACTATAAAAAAAAAAATAACTATTGAATAATTTTACACTATAGTTATCATCTAATGTGTATAAGTACTGATATTTTTAATATTTTACATAAATTAATTATTATTAAATAATAGTATATATGTATACATATAAGTATATATAAAAAATATTATTTATAGATTTTAATTTAACATATATAAATAAAAATAACAATCAAATAATCGTGAAAAAATATGACTTCATGAGCATGAATATCTCAAATTCCTTATGTTTTCATTAATAATAATAATAATAATAATAATAATAATAATAATTTTTGAAGGAATAATAATAACTATATTTAGAAGAAATATCGCTTACTCTTATCGCGTATATGGGCCAACGTACGAGCGCTTGGAGGGGAAAGCATTATTTAAAGCCCAGCGTTGCATCTGAATATGCCTGATTTTTTTTCACTACCCAACGATAAGAAGTTTCACTTCAAAAAATTTATAATCTTATACAGTACTACCAGCTTAACAAATCTAGAAATCTGGCTTTTTAGCCAAAAGATCACTACCGTTTAATCAAAAAAAAAATATATCACTAAACAATCTGATTTTTTTTTTTAAAAAAAAAGCTTGACATCGTTTCATTTTATTAAAATGTATTGCGCTAAAGCTAGCGATCTCGAGGTAGCGGCTTTTTGCCCATACGCCAATAGGCGTCACAACCACCGATAGCGCGCGAGCCCCTTGTTCACGTAGCGTTTGAGTCTTCTTAAGTTTATCAATAATAATCAAAATTAATGAATGAAATGAAAACTTTTAGATAAAGGTAACAATTAATTGAAATAACAATTATATTAAATAAAAAAAAAAAAAAATGTGTAAAGGATAAAATCTAAGTGGGGCAAATATTGTCAATCATTTATTAGTAATAATTTTTTTTTAAATTATTATTTTTATACCATTAGGAAGCTGCTTGAATTTACAATAAATTATATACATAATGCGAAACCAATTATTAATATTATTATTTGTATTATTAACGTTCAATCTAAAAATTACGTATCGAATTTCAGTTACCACAAGCTAATTATATCGACTATACCGATGGAGCAAAATGATAAACAATCATTATCAATCGCAGAAGTATAATTTAACAATAACCTATTTTTTATATCAATCAATAAATTAAATTTTTATACACCCTTTTTTTTAATAGGATAATAAAAAATGAATATTATTAATCAGATTGTTTTTGTCCTCTGCATTATCCTGAAATCCTGTTTGAGCTTACTTATATTTTTTCTCTCTTAATGAAAGAAGTTTTACTTCCCTCGCGCGTACTGGTAACATACCCACTTTTTTTTTAATGCCCCACGGTATGCCACCACGGTCGATCAACCCGTAAACTCTTCTTAAACTGTTTTTTTTTAAATGACTCATCCAAAATATTTAAAATTTTCAGAGGGGTCAGATATCAACCTTTTTTTGAAGTTATAGATAGAGTGCGTGACAACGAAACGTATATTTATGTTATTTGAATATAAAGCTTGTAACTTTACAAAAAGATGTGATATCTAACAAAAAACTTAAATTAAAGTATTTTGTACAAAGAAAAGTGTCAAGTAATTGCTTTTTTGATTAAATTATGTTCTAACTCTAGAGCAATCTGACAACATTATAAAATTAAATTTGGCAAGTTAATGGTAGATGGTGTGAAAGAACCAGTATTTACAAAGATCTTCCAACTCCAGCGCAATCTGACAACATTATAAAAAAAAAATTAGCAACGTAATGGTATATGGTGTAAAAAAACCTTTATTTACAATAAGTAGTGTTCAATATTGCATAAGCGGTTCAAAGATGGCGGAAAGATGGTGCGCGCATTATATGTTGTCGTTTATAGACTTGTAGGAGTATTCAATATTGCAGCATAGGATTCACGGTATTTTTTCCGAATGGCATTTTTTCCGAATGACCTTTTTCCGTAGCTACCTCTAGTAGCTAGTATCTGTTTGCCCAAATGCTTTTTGCCTGAATGCATTTTGTCCGTATATTATTGTGCCCGAAGTAAAAAAATAGAAAAAACTAATACTAATATAAAATTTATTAAAAAAAAAAAGAAAGAACTAATACTAATTTCATTATTTACCGTCATTCGTTTTATTTTATTTGATTTTTTATATTGGTTTTTGAACGTCACATTTTTAAGTGAATTTTATTCAAATTTTTATTTATTTTTAATATTTTTAAATGATGCATGATATCAAAATTTTGGGGGCAAAGAAATTAGTTCATAATGGTTTCTTTTATGTGTGGTCTAAATTACCAGTTAAAGGTAAAACTTATTGGGAGTGCCAAAGGTTACGCCGTAAAGAATGCAAAGCAAGAACAGTTACTGCATTTAATGTTTGGTAAAATAAACATTATTCTACACGTGAATCAACATTAGACGATCATGCTCATAAGTACATGATTGATTGCGGTATCAGCCTAAGATCATGACAGACTTTGAAAATCCTCTCAGCTGTTGTTGGGAAACACCATCCTGACCTGTATTCTCTCTAGTGGTACGACCTAACTCTACATAAACGGTTAATTAACAGATATTTTAATGTTACAATGTGCGCGATACCAACTTTTAATGAACTTTTTTTAAACCCAACTCAGAACTAACTGCTAAGTAACGGTTAATTAACCTTCCTGAAACTTCGATATTTTGGGTTCAAATCACTAACCACGATCCAACTGAAAACCAACAGTTTATTTATGGGTAATTAATGGTTGATTTGCAGTTCGGTATCCGATAGTCATCCAATATGTATCATCATGAATAAATCGCAATTACATTTAGGTTTAAATAAAATGTCAATTCCCGAGAATATATCAAGTGTTTTTACTTTTATTATTCTACATATAAACATATAATATACATATTACAACGCATAACATATTATAACTTTTCACATATATTCTATATGTGTTGAATAAGGAAAAAAAAAAAATCTAATACTCTATCAAAATATTATTTTTATCAACTGATATTATTAAATAATATCACAGAGAAGTGAAAAAATACAATACCAAAAAAAAAAAATACTAAAAAAGATACCAAAATACGGAGTTTTTTAATAGTATTTTTTTTTTTCAAATGAAGTTGGCTTTGGTTTAACAAAAATTATTATACGATTTAATCACGATGATACCTCAGGTCAATGGTTTGATAATAAAAATATTAGAACGTTCAGAAAATGCCTTTAACACTAATTATATTCGTAATGTTGTTGATAAAAATAAATATTACTTCGTTAATCCAATAAAGCCAGTGGAATACATTCAGTATTTCGTTTCCGAACTATGAAGTTGAGTAAGTACTGGGGAACTGATTAAAACTTTTGAATGACTTTATTTAATAAACTTGATTTTAGATTAAAAAATTCCGAATATTGAATATATTATGATCAGAAAAGTGTTGAATAAATTGATATTTCGAATAAATCGTATTATGTCTTTATTATTATTATGTTTGTTATTGTGATTATTATTATATTTATTATTGTGATTATTATTATGTTTATTATTTTGCTTATGATTAGATTATCAAAGATTTTTTATTCTTAATCTCATTCTCTGCATAATTTGTATCTTCTTCTTGGCTACAAATTCATTATAGGAAGACTTAACTTTATACGAACTTCTAAATAACCCATAATCAACTCAAATAATTCAACAGTTACTCAACAGTTGCAGCAATTTGATTCAAAGTATATGCAACCTTGCGACAACCCGTACCTAACTCGCGTACGTGCGGTTGGGTTTGCGCACATTCCAACCATAGATTAACGGTCATCCAACCATTCAAGAACTCTCATTAAACTTAACACCAGAATAACTCGATTCCAACCCACGGAAATGGGTTGGGTCGTTTCGTTAGGGCTGCACTTAGTGAATTTTAAAAAGAACGAACTGACGCAAAAACAATGATAGCAGAGCTGAGTCTGGAAAGAAAAGTCTGGGCTATGTATGTCGAAAAGAAAATGCATAGATTCCCAGAAAAAAATAATGTCCCTTGTAGCTGATTATGGGTCGTTCTATTTGTAAAAAAAAATTTTTTTTCAACTTTCGGTCTGTTATATGGTTTTTTCTGGAAAACTAAGAAGAAATTGAAAATTTCATAAGAGTAAATTTCCTTTTCTTTTTTTTTTTTAATTCTAAAAAAAAAAAAAAAAAAAATTTTGGAAAAAAAAATTTGTTTTTTATCATTTTTTCAAAATTTCAAAAATCGAAAAAAAATACTTCCCATTGAGTGCCCACTTTCTACAAGGGCTTAAAATACTTGTTTTGCGTCCTCGAATTTATGATCAAAAATTCAGAAAAATAAAAAAGGGGCTTTTTGAGATATCTTGAAATTGGAGTGAAATTCGATAGTGGCGCCCTCAAAAATTGCAAAAAAAAAAAAAAAATACGTGTCTTTTTTAATGCCAAAATCTACAACATATTAAAAAATGAACAAAATCGCAGGGGGTCAGGCCGCAAACCCCGTGAAAATGCTTAGAAGGGGCCATATACATATGGGTAGGGCTTTTTCAATTCACCAAGATGAGAACCTTCTATCTTTAGAAAATTTCATAGTTAATAATTTCTTTATATATAAGGTCTCAAAAGCTCGTTTTAATTTTTTTTAGATTTTTCGCAGGGCCACCTGCCCCTCCCCCTCGATTTTAGTAATTCGTCTCAAGAAGTAAGTGCCATTTTGCCCGTTTTTATTTTGATGAAATATTTTATGCAGATTCTATGATAAAGTTGATGAACATTTTTCATAAAATTGGAGTGGGCATTATACGCGAAGTATTTTATTTTTTTATTTAAGATTTTGTAAAATTTTAAATTTTCGAATTTTTTAAAATTTAAATATATTTTTTAGGCTAAAAAATAAAAAATAAAAATAAAATTTGTTTTTCAAAAAAACAATATATCGATTATTTTTCAAAGAAAATCAATTTTTTAACTTTTTGACACGAAAATAATTATTAGAAAAGTTTAGACTATTCATTTTGAAAACTTAAAAAATCGATTTTTTTAAAAAAATAATCGATATATCGTTTTTTTGAAAGACAAATTTTATTTTTATTTTTTTTTTTTTTAGTCTAAAAAATATATTTAAATTTTAAAAAATTCGAAAATATAAAATTTTGCAAAATCTTCTTCATCATAGAATCTGCATAAAATTTTTCATCAAAATAAAAATGGGCAAAATGGCACTTACCGCTTGAGTCGAATTACTGAAATCGAGGGGGAGGAACAGGTGGCGCTGCGAAAATTCTAAAAAAATTAAAACAGTTTTTTGGGACCTTATATATGAAGAAATTATTAACTATGAAATTTTCTAAAGATAGAAGGTTCTCCACTTGGTGAATTGAAGAGCCCTTCCCATATATATTAAAATTAAAAAAAAATATTATTTTAATTATTATAAAAATTTATTATTATTATTGTTTTGATTATTATTATTTAATTTGATATAATAATATGATATTTTATAACTATTGCATTTCCGACCGATGGGATTAAATCTAAATTGTTAAAAAAATCAAAAATCCCATCATTTGTATTCGCATTCTCAATTAAAAAATTTTGTTCATGTTCTTCAATTATAATTTTATTTTCATCAACACTTCTTCCTATAATTTTCAAACATTATTTTATCACCAAATATATATATTTCCATACTTGATTAAAAAAAAAAAAATTAAAAAAAAAAAAAATTCACGACCAAGATTTATAATATTATCTAAAAAAAATTTACCTGATATTGTCAAATTTTCATTTGTATTCGTTGGAATTAACAATGCATTTATATCACCATCAAAAATTGTCAAAAAAAAAAAGTGTGTGTGTGTGTTACCAATACGCGCAGGGGAAGTTAAACTTCTATCGTATTTTGGGTAGTCTATAAGAGAAAGTAAGGAAGAATAAAAATATACTTAGTGATGGTGTCAGGTTTATAATTTTGAATTTTTTTAAATTTATTTTCTTTATTATTTCATTTTAGAAAGATACATGTATAAAAATTAGATTTATTATTAAATTTAAAAATTAAACCATTTTTAAAATTACATATTTATTTTCTATTATTAATATTATAATTCTGTAATTGATTATGATTGACTTTTACCTTGTTCAATTGATAGCGTAGATATAATAGGCTTGTGGTAACTAAAATATGATATAACATTAGTTGTGGTTGTTGTTGTCGTTGTTGTTGCTGTTGCTGTTGTTGCAGTTATTTTTGTTGTTATTTCATTATTATCATTCTTAACAATTGGTAATTCAATATTATCAGGTTTTTGGTTTTTTGTTTCAAGTACTTGTTTTCTTAGTGATTCAATATCTTCTTCATCTTGAATTTCTTTTTTTAATTGTATTTTTTTTATTTCTTCTTTAATAATAACTAGACCGTTTGGCGCGCTCCGCGCGCCTTCATGTTTTTATGTGAATGATGTTAAAATTAAGTTACTGTTTAATTATTAATGTTTTTTATTATATTATTCATGAAATAATATTAACATCGTGTCCACATGGATAACATATAATATTTAAATTAATAATTGAGTTGCCTTCATTAATACTTGAAGAAAAGTTCATTTGGTGATCACATATTTTCAAATGTTCAGTTTGTATACTTTTCAAAAAAAAAAAAAATATACAAAATTCACGTCAATTCAAGTTGAATTTACACCGCCAACCCTCTTGGTGTCGTCGAACAAACAAACACTAAACTTGGCAAATCTTAAATATACAAAATTCACGTCAATTCAAGTTGTTGAACCGACTGCATCTAAATGTTTGACTTTTTTAAATAAAGATTGTGTAATGTTCATCATGATTATTATCTTTTGATGTTATATTTTTTTAGTGTTCCGTAGGTACACTTATAAAATCGGATTCATGTGACTTTTTTGTGAATTCTTAATTAACTGTCGGAGTTTTCAACCGATTCGGCTTCTGTAAAGCTTATATCTTTTAATTTTCCGCCTCAAAAAATATAGTATATTTTTTATAAATATTTGGGCCTTAACGAATTTAGTCATTCGTTTTTAAGGCCCGTCCCAAAATTTATTATTGATTGATTACCATGATTTCATATGTTTTTTTCGACGCATCATTAGTAGAGTTTATCATATTTTTTTCAGATTTTTAGGCCCATTATTTTTTTTTTTATTCATTAAAACTTGGTGTAAGATTTCATTATTTTTGATTATTTTCTTAATCAACGGACCGATTTTATTGAAGTTATATCTGACTAGTATTATTTTTTTTTTCCAAAAAAAATGGTCATAACTAAATTCTATTTTTGGGCCTTATTCGAGTTTTTATAAACGATTTCTTAATATCAAAAATTGAAAATTTCGTTTAGTAACGCCGTTCATATTTCATCAGTTGGTGCTTCATGAGAATAGTTTACCATAATTTTTTCAGATTTTTAGGCCCATTTTTTTTTTTTTATTCAATTAAATATAACTAATATTTTTTTTTTTTCCAAAAAAAATGGTCATAACTAAATTTTATTTAAATAAGGCCCAATAATTTTAATTTATTTGTCAATTTATATGTTTTAAATTCTATACATATATATTCCTACGGAACACTATTAGTGCGGATAGCACTTGACAAGATTTTTTTTTTCTTATGATAATAATTAATATTTTCATGTGTATCAGTTGTTATTGTTGATGATATTGATGATGATGATGATAATGATGATAAAAGTGGATGTATTGGTAGTAATGATGGTGATGGTGATGGTGATAATGATCTATTTCTTGGTGATTTTTTTTTTGGTGATGGTGCTCTTGAATATCTTGATGATGTTAATCTATCATAAGATGTTGATTTATCAATTTTACCAGATGATTTATAATAATTATTTATTCTTGATTCTGGTGATATTTTACGTTTATGTGCTGAATTTGGTGTTCTTTTACGTCGTGATAATATATTGTATGCTTCTTCTTTGATACAATTGAAAAATTATTATCATTACCATCAACAATACCTAATTTTTTTTCTTTTTTTTTTTTACGTTTTCTTTTAGCAAATTTTAAAACAATATTTTCTTTTTTAGAACCTGGTTTACTAATTATTTCAACATTATCATCACTATAAAAATCATTTTTTTCATGTAATGTTGGCATTGTATATTTTGTTAAATATATTTAACAAAATATATTATTATTAAATATTTATACAAAATAAAAATGACTTAAAATGACTTATTTATTTTATTTTTTGTTTTTTTTTTTTTTCATGTTGAATACATTTTTGTATGCAATTAAATATGCACTCTGATATTTATTGATCGTTTTTTAATGCATAACTAAACAGTTTTTTTAAAGGTTATTATTAGTTTTATCGAATATTTAAAATTGATAATAAAAAAAAAATTGTGATAAATTCTTAAGTATTATTTTATTGTTTATTATTCTGAATATTTTATAAATTAATTCAAGGTTAAATCAATATATATATTTAATGTGCGAGTATTTTTTTGGATTTTATACACAGCAAGAATATATATATATATATATATATATATATATATATGTATTTTATTTTTATTAATTTTATTGATTTTTGTTTTATTTAAACTTTTACATGTACATAAATAATGACACTTTTAAGTTATGTACTCCGACGATTAACGATATATCTACATACAACTAACACACAACGCCGTCCAATGCCGTATACTTCATCTAATACAGATGCCGGCTAAGTGTTCTGCTTCTGTCTCACTTATTCTTATTGAGTATATGTGCCAACGCACGAGCGCTGTAGGGGAAGCATTTCTTCTACCCGAATCATTTTTTACAGCCGAACGTAGCATCTGAATATGATCCAGGAACGATCCATTTTAAATGAACATTTTTAACAAAATTGTTTCTTTTTTTTAAAAAAATTTTTATAAACTAATTCGACCCTCACAATTTCAAAAAAATTATTTAAAAAATTCTAACCCCCCCGAAAAGAGGTGAAAAAAAATAAATAAATAAAAAATCGTTGATTTTGAGCTTCCTTTTTGAAATAGAAAAAAAAGTTTGAAATAAAAATTGTAAATTAAATTTTTTTAAGGGGGGTACTTCAAATGAATTTTTTTGTTTAAACTAACAAAAGACCTAAGAGTATAAACAAAAGCAATTATTTTATTTTATTTTATTTTATTTTATTTTATTTTATTTTATTTTATTTTATTTTATTTTATTTTATTTTATTTTATTTTATTTTAGATTTCAGTAGGGGGGCCTCAAGTATTTTCATTATTACAGTTTATACAATTTTTAACAACTTATACATTTTTAGTTACATAAAATTAAAAATAACATCTTTTAGATCAAGTTCTATTATAAAAGTGTTAATGATTAACGATTTACATATATTACATAATAATTAATATTAATCAGAATTTTTACATAGTAGCATTTTCATGCTCAAGCAAGATCCACTATCCAGCAAGTCAAATTTGTTATTAGTAATATGAGCTATGTGATTGAGTGATTTAATTAGTCTATTTACTGGTGCACCATTCATATAATTTTGTTCTCAAAGTAGTTTATTTATAATAAATAAAATTAACAACTGCATAGTAGCTTCAATAATGAATCGATTTCAAAAATTTTTTTTTTGTTAAAAAGAGACAAGTGTTTTAGAGAGACAAGAGACATTTATTGTATTCGATACAAACATAATTGCCAAAACAAAAATTTATTCAATTATTCAATAATTTTGAAAAAAAATAGTATATTTCGATACAAGTGCCCAGTCAGAGATAGTGATACCGCGAGACGAGAGAAAATTTGTCCCTTGTCTCGAATTTTCTCGGTCAACAATTTATTATAAATAAAATTGGAATTCAAATAAACTCAAATTAAAAAAAAATCAAAAACAAAAGAAACAAAAAGAAACAAATAATATTATAATAAAAATTAAAAAAAATTCAATAAAAAAAAAAAAAAAATGTGTGTTACCAGGACGCGCGGGGGAAGTGAAACTTCGTTCGTTATTCGATCTTTTACGAAATAAAGTGAAAAGAAATATAGGTAAGCTTATTATATAAAAATTTGATTTATTGATTGATATAAAAAATAGATTATTGTTAAATTATACTTCTGTAGTTGATAATAATTGGTTATCATTTTGCTCTATCGGTATAGTCGATATAATTAGTTTGTGGTAACTGAAATACGATACGTAATTTTTAGATTGAACGTTATCAAGATATCGTGTGAAAACAGCGTCTATTGTTGTGCCTGATTCGGAAGTTGATATTGATCGATCGTTATTCATTTTCAAACTAAATTTTTCTCGTAGCATTGTTATGAATGGTTCTGATTTAGGTGATGCAAAATTTACATTAAAATCACTACTCAAGACCATTGCATATTTATTTTTTTCACCACCATAAATTTTCGCTCCCTCATGAGTATATATTACTAATCCTTTGAGAATAAGTGTTAATATATCATTAATTTTTTGATTGGGAGAAATGTAAACTGCAGCCATTATTATTATTTTTTTATTTGATGTTAAACACTCAGCAACGCAGAAATCACCAATTTTCGCTCCTCCGGAATAGCTATGTTTCGATCTCCAAGTAGTCATTTTTAATGAAGGACTGACTGTATTTGTTTTATCATTTGTATTGTAATAAATTTCAACCCGTGCTCCTTGAACATTTGGTTGTTTGTATTGAGTAATGCAAAGAAAATTCGGGATTTCAATAATTTCATCATTATTTAGCTTAGCTTCTGAGATGATAAGTATTTTTGAATTGTTCAGTACAATGTCTGGGAGATCCATCCACTAAATTCTTTAGATAGATGATTAAATCCTATTAAGAATTTTGGATAGTCTTGAGTAAAAACCATTCTTCATCATTAATATATCAATATTGTAGTTTCAAGTGTTTATCTGTTGTCAATGATGAAAGAGATTTCTTAATTCTCAGTTAAGCTGTTATCAAGACATAAGTACTGTTCCACTTTGTCGAAACATCCAAGGGTAATGTAATTTTTTCTTCCTCATGGACACTACAATAATTTTTAAGTTTTTTATTCAATTGTTGTGATCTATTCAATTTTTTACATAAACTACGAAGCTTCACGACTGTTGGTAGTTGCATATTATCATCATTATTATTATCATCATCATCTATATCATTATCTGCAAGTTCTTCATCTTCTTTATATGAATTATAACAAGTTTCATTTGAATCTTTGTCTACTTTCAAGTACTTAATCACGCTGCTTGAAACTTGATCCATAATTCTAATGTTTAATGCATCACTAGTTTTATTTTTATTTTTAACATCACCTTGATTATTTCATTCCATAATTATATAAAAAAGAAATATGATGAACACATATATATTAAATAAAATATATTATAAACACAATATTGTAAATACAATATTATTAACACATATAGAAGGGAAAACTACAGGTTAGAAAATGTAAACAAACGCCATGATTATTTTTAATATTTGAGGCCGATGAAGTAATTCTCAGTCAACTCTTATTTTACCCAATAATTTTTCTTCAAAGACTGTTCCAACCAATCAAAAAATTCATAAGACAGTAATTTTATTAACTTCCTCAAAGCGTCACTAGTTGTATCTATACATTTTTTAAAATATGAGGTTTGCGTTCTGTAATAATGAACATTCTTTATGAACATATGGTTAAGAGGCAAAATTTATATTCAATTTGATAATTTAAATTCGTAAAAGTCACCAAGTGGTTTGTAAAAAATCATGATATATTACGTTGTATGTCATAATTAAAAAAAAAAAAACATTATCGTTGATAATGTCGATAATACACGACACGACACGACAACGCCTATGACGATACGATAATTAGACGACACGATAATCTGATTTTTTGTTGAACTTTTAGACGACACGACACGATAATCGGCTGATGGCCAGAAACAGCAAGGTTGCTTGTTTCAACCGAGTCATTTGAAGTCTTCGCAAACTTCTGTTCTGAGTGCCTCTGGCTAAGAGAAGAAGAACAAAAAGAACTTGTTTAATTTCGCCTCGATAACAAATCACCTGAGATTCGTTGGAAATCTCAGGCCAAAAAGAAAACAGGCTCGTAAGCTTCACAAGAAATCCGACTCATCTGATTCCCTATGGTCGTGAAATCCCTGACACTCGAAGATGTCAGGCACATATCTTACCTTCCTTCCTTATTTTGAAAATATATATACTACCTGAACTATGAAAGCTTAGTCAGAGTAAGAAAACTCTGAACGGAGAAAATTTCAATATATAATTAACGGGAAAGCGAACGACTGTAGCTTCCCCACAAACGAGTGATTGACAAGCCATCACAACGACCACACCTTCCCGAGGTTCCCCGTGTTAACTTGGATTCTCCCGTTGCGCCGTGTTAGTGTACGCAAAGCAGTGGGATAAAACAAGGAACTAAGTTGCTCAGCTACCGACAGGTAGCCGGCTCTGGATTTTTTCAAGATCCCCCCGAAAGTATGCGGGACGCAAAAAGAAAAGATAGGTTTTAAACTTCTTCTTCGGAGGCATGTGACGGTCTAAGGCCATATACGTGTGTGACCACCATAAGGGTGCAAACTAGTTTATTCTTGTATTGTTGAACTTAATTTGTTCTTTATAACAAATTCGCTATCAAATGAAGATTTCCTTTGCGTTTCTTACCTTGCGTCACGTTAACAATCTGCCTCTGACGGATTTGGAGACGTAGGGTAACTTTCGCTAACATCGCATCCGTCTTATGGCTGGATAAAGTTAACTCAGCAATATGACACTACTCTACTATTTGATCAGTTACGCGCCGTGCTTCTTCTGCTAGTCCCTCCTGCGATGAGGCAGAAACGAGTACCAGAAGATCGTCAGCGTATGCGATAAATTTATCTCCAATTGTTTTCTCCAGTGCCTTGAAGAGGCCGTCGAACTGGAGGTTCCAGAATGATGGTCCCGCTACTGATCCCTGAGGGCATTCCTTTGTGGCTGTCTTACTAATCATCTGTTCCCCATTCGATTTTGACTCTACGATTTACAAAGTAATTGAGGACCTTGAATATATTTTTAAGACATCCGTTTCTATGTAGCTTGCCGAAAATTCAGGGCCACCAAACGTTATCGAAGACTCTTGAGCTATCATATAATAGTACGGCAGTATATTTATCGTTACTGCTATCTACCATTTGGCGTAACTCAACGATTGTATCGTCGGTGGATCTCCCGATCATAAGTCCATATTGCCGATTAGAAAGTTTTTCTGGGGAAAGCGCATTAGTTTGGAGCTGGGTAATTAATGACCTTTCGAATACTTTTCCTATTACAGATAGCAAACAGATAGGCCTGTATGTTTAAGCATCATGAGGGTCTTCTCCATTTGCTTTAAGATCGGTTTTAAGGGAATCTACCATAAGCGCGTCCGGGAAGAGACTATATTCAACGCAGCCATTGTAAAAGCGTACAATTTTGCCTAGAATAGGGGTCGCCTTTTTAAACACCTCGACTTCCCGGGTGATTTATAATTTTTAAAAGATGAAATCGCAATTGCGACATCTAACATATCAAATTTAAGAGCGTCCACTGTCTTTGGTGCAATTTTGACTCTTTCTTTAGCTATATCCTAGAAGCACAAGTAATGTACGCATTACAGTGTGCATTGATATCGGTATACCGATTGTATATTTCGATAAGTAATTTTATGAAGAATGTTTTACCGCATCCAGCTGGGCCGGTGAAGAATATTTGAAAAGGTGACTAGTTTGGGGAGAGAAAATGATCAATAACTTCTATCAGAAGTCCCAATTGTTTTTCATTTGTTTTCTGCATCAATTCATAATACAGATTACGATCTATCTGGTTCTGTCGTTTTTAAGCAATAGAACCAAGTTTATCAAAGATCACCAGGCGAATATCACTATTCACGTCAGCTCTATGATTATTGTAGAATATTTCAAATGGATCAGGCTCCTACATTATATTGCCTACTTTAAGTGTTTCTTCATCACTTGGAAAATCATCATCTCTACATAAATTTCGACATACTTCCATGATTTTTGGAATATCCAAATCAGCTTTAAATTTTCGGCGGTTATTCAATATTAATTCTTAATTAGTATTATATATTTCAATAAACTCCGAATCAGCAAGGACTTCTTCGTCTTCATTTCTGAAAGGCACATATGAAGTAACTATTTTTCTTTTATAGTCATTTAGGTCATTCCCCATATCGTAATTTGTGTAACGAATAACTCTCGATTGTTTTCTCTTGATATAAGTACGATCTTTACGAGATGTATAGTTAGCGACAAACTGTACTAAATTTATTTCTTCCAAATCTTCATGTCTTTTTTCACACTTATCAAACCAATTTTCTTCCCAAATATCAGTTGAATCATCATCAGTATCCATACTTTCTAATTCTTTGTTGGTTTTTCTGATTCTTTGTCGTTCAGCTGGCCATACTGTTGGAATTGATACACTAATAGCTGAACTTTTCGACATTGGAACTCATAATCAATACCAAGCAGCATGACATTTGGTTTGACATTTCAACATTGTTGAGCATATTGATGCTGAGGTTTCTTGAAATATCAATCATATCAAATTCTGGTTTTGCGTCCATGGTCTTAATAATTTTTTTTTGAAGATTACTAATTCCTCGGTTGCTTTTATTGACATATTCTGATACGTAATGAGCGCAAGAGTATATATGTGTAATATATTGTATGTCCATGTTTGATTTCATAATATCAAAAATAAAAGGATGGAATAGGTTATGCCATTTTTCTGAACGTACTCGTTTCAAAAACAATCGAGATCTTTTAATTCCTGCTTTTAATATTTGGTGGTACTCATGATCTGATGTAACATTGTTTTTCGAATAAAATTTGTCAATATCATAATAAACATTAATTTCAAGATTTTTTTAAATATTATTATAATGTCTATAATAACGAGAAAATTCCATCTCTTCTTTCTGCATAGGACATAGTACGATTGTCGATCGGCTAGGCATGAATGGAGCTTCAAACCGACATTTTTTTCTATTACCAACAATATTTTTATAACATGTAAATGTATAAATGTATGATGTTTCTATAGATTAATGTGACCTGATGCATGACTAGCTGATACAGAAATAACTCGATCAATTAATTTTATGAGTGTCAGCACCTGTTTTCCAATAACAAAATCTGAAACGTTCGCTAACCAAAGTAAAGTGTGGGCGTGAGGAATTGCCCTGTGTTAAAATTCAATTTGTTTGAAATAATGAATTACGTAATTTTCACCAAATGGGCTATGATTTGTTGATGATAAAATATTCATCGAAAAATCTACTAGCTTGTTAAAATAAAGAGCACACGAAACCGAATCTTCGTTGATAAGTGTTGCCTTTTTATTATAATGTTACTGCTTAATAAATTCTTCAGTGACCGACGCACTATTCTTTGTTAATTTGTATATCGTTTGAAGCAAAGTCATCCATCCGATTTCATTGGCACTGACAGTAAGAAAAAATGTTGGCTTTCCTAATTGTCTGATCATGACTTTTTTGCGGTGAGCCTATTACTAAGCTGAATGAGGAATCGATCTCAAAAAAGCAAGATTCGTCTCAAGACAATTATTGATGTATTCTTTATCTTCAAATTGTTTTTTTGTGATATTGGTATTTTTCCCAACGTTCTTGAAAGCAATCTTGAGGAAATCACAAATTTTCAATCTCATAATCTTAACAGCCTTGTACAACAGATGTCGTGGTGTCACACCTCGTCGATCTGAACGACGCAACTCACTTGAAGCCATAGTAAAAAGCTTGACTTGAACTCCTTCTCTAAGATTTCTAAATTCACCAAGATATATTTCTGGAAACGATAGATCTTCAGCGTGATCATCAATAACAAACTCCGAGGAAGTTCTGTCTGACCTGGTGCTAAGCAGAGAAAATAATCTTCGTTCCACATTAACGTTTGTTGTTGTGCAATGAGACTTTCTTCAATTGGAATGTGTTCACTTAAATCATATGTATTTAATTGGCTATTTTTTTTTAGTCACTATCGTTGAAAAAAGACTCATCAATTGATATACCATAATGTAAATATAGTGGAAACGCAATTAAAAACGTCAACCACGCCTTAATAGTTTTTTTATTGACTAAGCCATGTAAGTAACTGGATTGGTGCGTCAATCGACGTTCAATATGTACATTTATAGCGTGATCATCGTCAAGATTTCTTGGTAAACGATTGACTATTGTATTAACAGTTACGTGTATATTGATGACTTGACCATAAATTCCATATTGACCATTAATATGTCTCAATCTTCTAATTGCCATAAACGGAATACGAGGAAATAAGTCTTTCTGAAACTAAATCAAGTGGTGGCAAATAATCGAGCATTTTTGGATTTTTAAAACCATTGTCTGTGGCTATAGTTGGTATTTTATTTCTTGAAGGTGATGATCGACATGTGCCACACAATAATGTAATATTTTTCGAAATATTCGGTATAATAGTATTTAACATCTACTGCCATTTAATGGTGGAGATTCCATATCATTCTGAAACCACAATCGATCGCAAACTGAACAAGCATGTCTAGAAGAGTTGTTGAAAAATTTTATATTGAATTGTCTGTGTGCTGCTCTGGAGGAACCGTAACTAGGATATAGCCAAGATTCCATATTATCGTCCCTAATATTGTCATCATTGTTGAACAAGAAATTTACAGGATTTTCTTCGTCTACAGAGCTATTTTCAGAAGAGTTTTCACCATCCGAATCAGAAATGTTTATATTAATATTTTCGACACTTGCAGCTAAAATATCATTGACGTCGAAATTATTAGAATCACTTACAAGTTTTGACTTTTGTCTCGCACGATGATTGCGTACACGTTCAGGAATTGTCACAGGTGCAGGTGATAGTTCTAAAAATGTATCAAGATTTTTCTAAAGCCTTTCTCTAGCCCGACGTTCTCGCGCATAAAGAACTCCTGGTGACAATAGTTCTGTGCCATCGGGATTATTGAGAAGAGCTTTTTTTTGTTTTTGTCTTTCACGACAATTTCGAGCACATTCAGCAATTTTCAAAGATGCAGGTGGTAATGCTTCTATTTCGTCAAGAATATTTTTGAGTGCTGCTTTCTGCTGTTGTCTAGCATGGTACACACACGTTGACGATCAGCATGTGATAAAGGTATAGGTGCTAATGCTGGCAATTCATGTGATTCATTATGATCAACATCTATTTTTTCGTTATTCGCTGTGATGCCTGGTTTACATGTAGCAGAACATAGCTGATAAACCTGGGCTTGGACCGCGAATACGTTGGAATCGTTATCAAATTCTCTATCAGAACTGTTGCCTGACAGGGGTAAAAAACCTGTCCGATGGACCTCGGGTTGTACTAAGATTTTTTTTGGTTGATTTTTGATCACCATATTGTCATGCACTAGTGGTATTTTTTCTTTTTTAACAGGAACATTCAAATCCGTAAGCTTCTCAATATTTTTAGTTTGTTCGGCCATATCTGATGATTCTATAATAATACAATATAGATAAAAAAATATTAATCGTTATTTTATAAATATATATGATATTAAAAAAACTAGTATAAATGATAATATAAATAATTATAATATAAATAATATTAATAATATCGATAGTAATATTCATATCAATATTAATATTAACAACAATATTATAATCTACAATAAAAATATTAAATATCATGGTTAATTAAAGTTTGAATAATAATATGGATAATAATATCGATAATATTATGGATGAAAGAATTATTCATTTTTATGTCAATAAAAATATAAATAATAATATGAATAATATGAATAATATTAATAGAAATATGAAAATGATCGAAAAGTATAAAAATGATATGATTTTTATTATTAATAACAACATCAATATTAATATTAATAGTATCATTAATAATAATGTTAATTATATAATTAACAATTTTTGTTTAATTATATGAACAAAATAATATTAATAATAAAAACAATACTGCAATATTAATATAATTGATGAATATAAATATTATATAAATTTTGATATTAATAATATAAAAAATAATAATAATAATTATATAATTAGAAATATAAATATTATATGATTTTAAATAATAATAATAACATCAATAATAATATCAATAATATAAATAGAATTATTTATCATACTATTATTAGTAATCATATAAATGGAAATATAAATATGATTGATAAAATATAGATATCATTGAGATTTAATATTAATAAAAATATAATATCAATATTAATAAAAACATCAATATTAATTTTAATAACATCATTAATAATAATATTATTAATATAAATAGAATTATATATATTAATATCAATATTCATGATAATATCTATAATAACATCAATAATTTTATCAGTTATATTCATAATATCATCGATAATAATATTATTCAATATTGTTATTAAAAAAATCAATATGCATATTCTTGCGCATGCGCACGCGTTAAAGAAAATATGGCCACAGAGCTCCAACATCAGCTGTCAGATCATTTTTTTAGACACAAGAATATTTATATAAAATAAAACTATTCAAACAACCATTTTAATTTTCCTATCAATAATATTTTTTAAGGTTGTTTACGGAGATCTGAAATCGCACCAAATTTTTTTTGTTTTGGTCTTATTTTTTTAATGAAATAATTATCTATATTGTCAATTTTTTTAAATTTTTTCTTGTGTGTTTTTTTTGAGATATTTACTGTCAAAGTTGACAACTTTAACACACAAGATATAGGTGTTATCTCATATTTTTATGTATTTTTATTAATAACTTTTTTAAAACGCACCAGAAAACGTTCAAATTTTAACAGTTTATAGTCCTAAGAACGACAAATTTTTTGATATAAATTTTTCTCATTTCGTCTGTTTCGTTTAATAATTATTCAAGTTTGAAAAACAGTAATTTATTGTTTTTTATGGTTTGTGCGCGTGGGGGACTCATAGTTCGGCATCACTGTTTGTCTCTCCTTCGTTGTTTTTCTCTGGCGGAAAGGGAAATCAACACACAGATACGGACATACACAAACATACAATAGGATTTTTTTTATAGTGTGAAATAGCAGTGTTTCACGATGTAAATTTTGAGTACTAGCATAGTATTAGTGTATATTAGTATATACACTAATACTACAGTAGTCAATATTTCAATCAGTAGCAGCACAAAAATCTTGGGGACCCGGACATAAAATATAACGTTACGGTATATAGCGTTTTTAAGCACAAATATTCATTCTACCTTGGTTTCGGAAAACAACCTTAATATTAGACAGTGGTATTTTTTTTTATATTCATTCAGTTATTTTTATCACAACAAAAGTTAATTGCGTACTCACATGAAATGGTTTTATTTTGTCCGTGTTAATTCTACTCGTCACTAAAAATATATAACTTATTTATATATATAAATATACGTCATCTTTTAATTTAATTTTAGTTCCAATCATCAATTCGACAGAAGACTTTCTAGCACTTCTATTTGTTGTTGCATTTAAATATTCGAATTTAAATTTAACACCATCACGCAGCAAATCAGTTAAAGGTTTAGCAATTAATGAGTATTTAGGTATGAACTTTCAAAATGAACTTCCGGAAATAACCGGTCAACACCAAAAAACTTGGTATTTTTTTTACTGTATTTGGTACAAGAATATTCTTCACTGCTTTAGTCTTATCTTCTGATAGAACGATGCACCCTTTATTCACAACATAAGTTAAATAATTTACTTGAGTTACTAACAATTCACATTTTTTCCAATTATTAATTAAACCATATTTTTTGCTGAATCTAACCCTTTTTTTAATTTTTAAATAGCTCCACAGTCAGACATAGCTGGAATAATTAAATCATTTAAATATGTCAACACCACATTTTCTTTTATTAATTCTTTAAACACTGCTTTGACAAATGTCTGAAAAACTGAAGGCGATATACTCATTCCAAATGGTACCATTAAAAACTCATACTGACTATCAGGTGTAACAAATGCTGTATACCTCATACTTTCTCCTTTAATAGGCACGTGGAAGAAACCATATTTTGGATCCAACGTGCTAAAAACACTTGCCTCTTGCAGTCTATCTAGTTGATCTTCTATTAACGGCAATGGATTGCGATCTCTTATAATTTTTTTATTAAGTTGGTTATAATCAACACACAGACGAACTTCACCGTTTTTCTTTTCAATTGGTACAATTGGGCTAGAATATTCAGTTACTTTTTCTAATTATGCCTCTTTTTTCTCAATCATCTGTTTCACCGCTTATAATTTTTCTTTGCTCTGCAGCTAGTCTTCTTGAGTTCTGAGCAACGGGTATATCATCTTTAAGAATTATCTTCATTTTTACGTTAGTTTCCTGAGTCTTTTCGGGCACATAATTTTCAACTAAATTTTTAACTTTATTTTCAATTTCTTTATTTTTAATATGTGTCAATGACACATGACACTCTTGCTCATTGTCTTGTATATTGACGCTCAGAATAGACTGCCAACCTGGATCATCTGTCTGTACTTCAATTTCTGTTGACTTTATATGTTTAATTGTGGCTTGTCTGTTCTTCCAATTTATTTCTGCTAAATCAGACGATTCACCACCAATTAAAAAGTCATGTCCCATCCACTAGTCGGGAACAATATCAATATTTAATGGAAAAGAATAATCTTCAATTTCTACTTCTGTATTGAATCGACCTAAAGTACACATATTAGTCGATCCCATACCAGTGAACATAAGCCTTTTACTTATTGAAGGTGGTGCCCCAAGCTGCACACGTTTTGGCCAACGCATCTCTTTTTCACTTTCAGAGTCACTTTCTGATGATGTCACATGGCTTAAATAAGCTTTACGTTGTCTTTCTCTTAACTTAGCGCTTCGGCCATGTCTGCTAAGCCTACGTTTGGTCAGCTCATCTTTAAGTTGCAACTTTGACATATCATCTATGAGCCGATCGTCGAAACCGTCACTATCAACGTCACAAGTCTTGTCATTATTTTCTTGATTCTCGTCTGTTGATTTTTCATTCTTGTTTATATCTCTGTCATTGTCATCTAGCCCCTTCAAAGCCTTACGGAGTCTATCCATCAAGACAGTTCTAGCACCTTTGGAAGAGATATTAAGATCTTCTAGCCTTTGGCGTAACTCTTCAGTCGTTAACGCATCTATCTCTGCACTACTTAATTTACTTTCTGATGAAATATCTGATGAATTTGGACTAATTATGATACTTTAGACAAAGTCTTTATTTTAATAGAACACTAATTAATCCACTTAAATCTGTCACTAGGTTCAGTCAATCACTATGTAGTCCACAATCTCTCGCGATCCCGGTTCAGCCCCCAAATGTAGGATATTAAAAAATTATGAGAAGTCGAATTTAAATAAAAGACAATTGAACCATGTGATTAATATTTTAAAAAAGAAGATAGAAAGTATTCATTAGTTAATTAGAAACAAATATTAAAAAACATCAAATTATTATTACAAGGTTAAAAATATCGGTTATCTCATTCAGTCTATGTTCATATATCAATAAGTATTACCCCTCAAGTAACCCGTGACTCTATAAACAAACAAAATCTAAGATCCAGAGAACCTCGAACTTTACTCTATCAAATCTTGTTGCTAACTAACTTTAATCTCATTTACTCTTGCACTCTCAGACCCAATATTCCAGAAAAATCTAAACATTTTAATTTATTTATTTATTCGTCATATGTTTAGTGATAAAATGCTATGTTATGTTTAAAAACAAAAAAGTTATAAAAATTACATAAAATGTAAAACCCTATTTTTTTTATTTTATTTTATTCTTTTTTTTTTTGAATTTTCTTTGTCCCAATGTCTCACGGTCACTCACTCATCCATGCATTCCATCGACCATCTCAACCAGGCTTGCACTTCACATGACACACACACTTTTGCCTATTTTATTCTATTCTTTATTTTTTTCCCTTAAATATTTTCTATTTTACCTATATCTCGTTCACACTCATACAAAGCATTCACGCTTTATTTTCATGCACCCACATATATTTATAATAATATATATATAATAATTTATATAGATAAATATAGGTATATAATAATTTATACAAATAAAAAGGCACTATTTCATAACTTCATATTGTCTATATTTTTACTTTTTTATACATATACCTATATATATAAGAATGAAGTTATGAAATAGTGCCTATTTATTTATATAAATTATTTAAAGATAATTATAAATTTATAAATAATACAATAACGACAGTACACAAGCAAACAGTCTATCATTTAGACGCAACATACAAATACGCTTGGACGCGGGAGAGGGAACGCTGGTGCGTCCTCTCTACTTTTTTTCACATCACTCTCAAACATGACGACAGTTCAACATGACGACGCTCGAGCGTTACAAGTATTTTTTTTACCCCCTCGCGAACGAAAAGAAGTTTCACTTCAAAAAATTGAACAACAGAATCTCATCCGGAATAATTAATATAGGTATATAAATAGATAATGAATATATAACAATAAAATAAAAAATGAAAATGAAAACGAAATTATGTTTTTTTCGACTTTTCTCTCGCGTTTCGATATCGGTGTCTCGTCTCGTATCTTCTCTCGTGGCGAGAGAAAATTTGTCTCTCCTCTCGAATTTCGACGTCTATTGTCACCTCTCTCTTGTCTCGTCTCAAGATCTGTCGGTTATCGCGGCATCACTATTTAGAAAGTGTGTGAATAACTCGTTGTTGTCCACTCTCGTTGTTCATATACTCTATGACTAGAAATTTGTATCGCAATATACTATTCAGAAAAATTTTCTCTGTACAATTACACAATGAAGTCCAGAAAAAGATATAGATCTTTCCATAATGACTCACAACAATAATTCATGGATTTGTTTAATAAACTACATAGCTTCAACATGGATCCAACAATTCGAGTGACAACAGTGTCAGCAACGGTGGGACAACTTTTCATGAGTCTTTCTATATTTGGATGCCAACAAAATTTTGTCCAGCGTTATTGCAGTATGAGTAGTCGCAGTAATGTCGTTAAGTGAGTATTAAATATAATTTACTGGTTGATGGTAAAGTATGACGATACGATACGACATTTTGTTCGAACATACGGGTGTGAGGTAAATACAGCTTAGTTGGAATAATTGCTGAGAAATATAATAGCTAAGGAATAGATAATGTGAGAAGATGAATTTTTTCGAAGTCCAGAAAAATAAATTGAGTTTTTTTTCTAAGTCCAGATTTTATTTCTTATAAAATAGCCACTACGAATAAGGCAAATAGACATAATCCCTGTTAATTCATGTCTTTCAATGCGGGTTACCTTGAGCCTGAGTTGTGATACTCCCAAAGAAACGGGAATCGGTGAACCCAGTTACAAGGAGGAAAAAACTGACTTATCTTCGATTATGGCCTTTCTATAATTCTTAGTTCTTAAAGAAAGGAAAAAGAGCGTAACAATCTTTGATAAAAGATGAATGGTGTATGTCCAGGGACTTACGCCTTTTTTCCATTATCAAAATAATTTTTGATAATAGATGAAGGGCGTATTTCCGATTTTATTTTTAATTTTTTCAAAGGTATAGTGTTTTTAAATTATTCTACGTTCAAAAAAAAAACAGACTGTTGAACAGTGAATTTAAAGAGATGGAAGTAAAGATGGAAATAAAATTATTATGAATTTAAAATTCCTCTATCATAAAAAAAAAAAAAAATTTTTTTTCATATATAAAATAATAATGAATTAATAATATAAATACTATATCTTTGGATAAATTTAAAATAAAATTGAAAATGAGCCCTTCATTATTTATCTAAAATTATTCTGATAATGGAAAAAGGCGTAAATCCTTGGACATACGCTCGTCATCCATTATCAAAAATTATTTTGTTAACGAGAAAGAGGCGTAAGTCCCTGGGAGGGTTGTTAAAATTTTTTTCTTTTTTTTAAAAAGTCTTAAAATTGGATGAAAAATAAAACGGAAATTCCAAAAAATGGTATTTACGCCTTTCTTCCATTAACGCAACGATGTAATTGAATACTTTTTCCTGAACCAACTTTTGATCCGAAATAGATCCAAAGTATCCCCATTAAAGACTGTATCAAGATACCCTGATGCTATCCTGACCAGGCGATACCAAATTATAATTTTGACAAACCTCCATAAATCCGAATGAACATTTTACATTTTTTTCCAATTTTATTTAATTATTTATTTATGTATTTATTCTTCTATATTTGTTAATATCATATATTTTTCTTTTTTATTCCGGAAAACATATGAGAACAAAAAGTTAGAACCAAATATCAAATGACTCAGTGCCCGAGTACTAGCGTTGTAATCTATTTCGTAGGGTTTGAACCTTGATAGTAGCAAAATTTAATAAGGTAGAATATCGCTTATAGATCAGGTTGTATTGATAAGAGTTATCCGTAATTCATGAAACTTTATTATCATAAAAAAGAATTGGTATATTCAAACAAAAAAAAAATATATGTATTTGAAAATGTTGATTTTTTTCCTTTCAATTTTGGATCCTGATCTATTATTTACAGCCTGTCCAGGTACCTTCATCCATTCAAGACCCGAATCTGACCTAAATTTTTACTCTGGCATATGTTTGTATCGTTATATACAACTTTTCGTATATCCCCAGTTGAAATTTTTTAGTCCTGCAACTCTCTTTAGCCTGCAAGCGTCCTCATTTGTGCAAGTTCCAGGACGATACGGGCTAAAGAGAATAACATAAATGCTGGACGTTGAATGACAATCGTCCTGCATAAGCCCGCAAAGTTTAAAAAAAGACTGTCTTCCCCAGTTGAAATTTTCTAGTCCTGCTGAGTCTTTAGCGTCCTGCTTAGTCCTAAATGCAGGCTAATTGTAATGCATCGACTTTGACAGTCTTTCTTTAAAGACAATCATCTTTTATCGTCTTTTAAAAATATTTAATTTTATTTTTCTATCTCTTTCTATTTTTAATAATTTTTGAAGCAGGCTTTTTTAAACTGATCGTACTTCTAAGTCTTTTTTGAATTTCTATTTAATTTATAAGTCCCAGAATAAACTTAGAAAAATTGCCTAAAGAAAACGATGCATTCGCGAAAAAGATAATTACTTGTAAAATTATTAGTTGAATAATTATTTATGCAATCAAATTTGTTTTTTCAGGCAATAGACAATTGAAAATACATTTTAAGTAATTAATTAATAATTTCCAAGTGAAAAGTTTGGTAAGAAAAAAGATGTATTTGCAAAAAAGAAAAGTACTTGTAAAAAATTTGTTTGAATAATTATTTATCTAAATGCATCTGACTTTATAGAAATATGGATATTAAGAATTCATTTAAAACTAACAATAATAATTTTTAAGAACACAATTGATTAAGAAAAAAGTATTGTCTTTTTTGCAAATGCATCCTTTTCATTAGCAAATTGTTTTCTTAAAAATTATTAATTAATTATTTAAGATGCATTTTGAACACTCAATTGACTATAAAGATAAATGTAATTGCATAAATAAATTGTTAAATAATTATTCTACAAGTACTCGTCTTTCATGCAAATGCATCCTTTTTTTTAGCCAGCTGTTCTCTTAAAAATTATTAATTTATATTATTAAATATATTTTTAAAACCCAATTTTCAATAAAAATAAATTCGTTTCGTTAAATAATTTTTAAAACAATTATTCTTCGAGTATTTGTATTTTTTGCAAATGCATCCTTTTCATTAGCAAATTGTTTTCTTAAAAATTATTAATTAATTATTTTAGATGCATTTTGAACACTCAATTGACTATAAAGATAAATGTAATTGCATAAATAAATTTTTAAACAATTATTCTACCAGTACTTGTCTTTTTAACATATGCATCCTTTTTCTTAATCAATTGTGTTCTTAATAATTATTAATTGTTAGTTTTAAATGAATTCTTAATATCTATATTTCTATAAAGTCAGATGCATTTAGATAAATATTTATTTAAACAAATTTTTTACAAGTACTTTTCTTTTTTGCAAATACATCTTTTTTCTTACCAAATTTTTCACTAGGAAAAAAAAAAAAAAACAAAAAACAAAGTTTTTTCTGGGACTTATAAATTAAATAGAAATTCAAAAAAGACTCAGAAGTACGATCAGTTCAAAAAAGCCTGCTTCAAAAATTATTAAAAATAGAAAGAGATAGAAAAATAAAATTAAATATTTTTAAAAGACGATAAAAGATGATTGTCTTTAAAGAAAGACTGTCAAAGTCGATGCATTACAATTAGCCTGCATTTAGGACTGAGCAGGACGCTAAAGACTCAGGAGGACTAGAAAATTTCAACTGGGGTATCTATATGTCTCTAAACTTGTAAATACAACTATCTATGTTCTCATACAACTATCAATGTTTGTATACAACCATTCTTGAATTTTGGACTCTAAATTCCATGTATGGTTGTATACAACTTCATAAATTTGTATACAGAAAATGGCGATATACAACTGTATGACTTAGTATACAATCATATATGGTATACATACCCTTTTTTCCGGGAAGTTTATAATAAAGGATATTTCTATCATCATGTGTATAACTGAATTTTATAATGATTAATTTTAAAATTAGAAACAATATTGATTATTCTCTCACCTGAATCTGCAAAATAACAAAAAATCACTGAATCAAATAAATCGTTTATTGTAGGACAATGATATATAACATGCCAGTGATAACAACATTTTTTACTTTGTCTTGGCTTGTTGGTATGGTTATATTCGCAACATATGCTGATTGTGATCCATTTCGCATGGGATACATTACGAAGTTTGACGAAATTGTTCCATTTTACGTTGAAGATAAACTTGCCTACATACCCGGGCTCTTGGGTCTTGTGATGGCAACTCTCTTTAATGGAGCACTGACCTTAGCAGTGTCGAACCTTAACTCATTAGCTACTGTAACATTTGAAGATTTTCTCAGCCAAATACCAGCGTTGAGTCATTTGAAAGATCGTCAACAACTGCAGCTTATAAAACTTACAGGCGTCATTTATGGTTTTTTAATTATTGCTGCCAGTTTCCTAGTTGCAATGTTATCTGGTGTTATCGAATCATCGATGCTTATGACTTCAGCAACATCAGGACCATTGCTTGGTGTCTTCGTTCTTGCTATGTTAGTACCATGCGCAAATTGGAAAGGGGCTGCTAGTGGAATGGTGTTCAGCCATATCATGTCACTTTGGTTAACGTTCGGTCATTTAACAGTGACTGATGAAAAAGATGTTCTCCCATT
The DNA here is from genome assembly GCA_011426435.1 of Lysiphlebus fabarum. NCBI lineage: Eukaryota > Metazoa > Arthropoda > Insecta > Hymenoptera > Braconidae > Lysiphlebus > Lysiphlebus fabarum. The sequence goes on along the minus strand of WSYQ01000198.1, from coordinate 86,190 downwards.
ATCGATAAAAGGATGTAAAAATGATACATTTTCGTCACATTTAATGAAACCAACGTCAGTAATACTTGCTGCGAAAGAAGACGTAGATGTACCACTGAATATTTCATCACAATATAATCAAGGACTGCTTGCATACATCTATAGTATAACATATATGTATTATGCGTTGATTGGTAGTCTGACGACTGTTTTAGTTGGAATTGTTGTCAGCCTTTTAACGAGTAATCAAAAAGAAGACATTTATGAAGAACATTTGCTGCATCCTCTTGCTGTTAAGTTTTCTAAACTGTTTCCGGGTAAACCAAGAGTTTTTTCCGAAATCAAAAAACTTGATGACGAAAATATGAGTGGACATCCACCATCAATGGCAACAGTAGCTTTTAGTGCAAAAACAGAACAAGGTACTGATGAGTATATGAAAAAATTGCATACGCTGAAAAAAGCGTCCTTACATGTCGCTACTGAAGTTAACAAGAGACCAAAACTGTAATAATTAATAATTAATAATTAATTAATTAATAATAATAATAATAATAATAATAATAATAATAATAATAATAATAATAATAATAATAATAATAATAATAATAATAATAATAATAATAATAATAATAATAATAATAATAATAATAATAATAATAATAATAATAATAATAATAATAATAATAATAATAATAATAATAATAATAATAATAATAATAATAATAATAATAATAATAATAATAATAATAATAATAATAATAATAATAATAATAATAATAATAATAATAATAATAATAATAATAATAATAATAATAATAATAATAATAATAATAATAATAATAATAATAATAATAATAATAATAATAATAATAATAATAATAATAATAATAATAATAATAATAATAATAATAATAATAATAATAATAATAATAATAATAATAATAATAATAATAATAATAATAATAATAATAATAATAATAATAATAATAATAATAATAATAATAATAATAATAATGGCCATTTGACGAATTCCCCGATTTAAACCCTCATATTATATGATATCACATATCTTATTATTATTATAATTATTATTGTTATTAAATTTATAAGTGCTTGTTTTATTCAATAATAAACAATTGTATATTTTTCGTTAATAATATGCTAGTCAATACTTTATTTTTCTGTATTGACTATTTTTTAATTTGTCTACAATCATAAACACTCGAATAAATAGTTCATTGAAAATTAAACGACTTGACTCTCTTTATTAATTGATAACTTATTCATATTATTAAAATTAATTGAAGCACTAGCAGCAGAAGTAGATGTTTTCCCATTTTTCATTGTTGTTGATGTTGTTATTTGTGGTGGTTTTCATGCTGTTTCTTTTGTACACATGTATTTAATTGATAAAGCAATATTGTTGATGACGATTCTTGAATATAATTCATGACATCTGTTGCATCACACTGTTGAGAAATTGATTGAAAAAAAAATTATTATATACTTAAATTATTATTTATCAGAAAGATAATAAATATATCAAAAAATATTTTCAAAAATACCTACCAGGTCTAAGGTTATGTTGATTATAGCTATTGTTAGTTGTGTTGCGAAACAATATACTTGATAGCTATTTTCGACAAGTTATTATCTGCTATACCAGAAATAACAAGATAACGCCTGAAATTGATTTATCCGTTTTATATAAATCATTGGGAAGGATACAAATTCAACGAAAATTCTTATGTTTTGTGACAAAATAGTTATTCCTATCAATACCAAGGTAGGACGACTCTTTGGATTCAACATGGCACCCTTGCAACCATAGTTTAGAAAAAAATGAGCATCCTCTTTTGTCACAAATTTTTATACTTCACTGTCACGTGTTAAGTTGTATGCAGGTGGGCAGCCTGTATTTACGAACACTAATACCACTTTAGCAAGAAAATTTCTGATCGTGAAACGTCGCATGTAAACTACTTGGACTTATAAATGTGTGTGTGTGTGTGTGTGTGTGTGTGTGTGTGTGTGTGTGTGTGTGTTTATCTCGGTTAGAACGTGATAGAAAATTACCTAAAAATTTGAGAAAATAGATCTTTAATTCACTTAAAAAGAGCCTACTTTGATTAAAATCTGTGAGAGAGAATTTTTTCGAAATATTTTGACATTTAACCTTAACAGTTGAAAATCCTGGAAAAAAAAAATAGTTTCTTTCACCAAGTCTATATATGAAAATCTCGAGTGCATGGTGAAAAATGAATCTCCTTTTGATAAAAAAATCTGGTGTTTATGGACTGTGACAGTTGTTGGTGAAGCTGGTAAGTTCTTTTCTTGTTGTTGTCATGAATTTCAGTCAAAATAATAATTATGAAATATAATATAAATATAAAATATTTCATTTAAAATTTTTTAGATACTTATGAAAGTGCATTAAAAAACTATAAAAAATTAGAAAATGGGGATCTTTTTGGTTTATCTTCTGATAATGAAGACATTTTGGCAAGAGCTGAGTCTATTGAAAGGTGGATTCAGTTATTTCAATTACGTGCTGAAGAAAACAATATTATAAATAAACAATGTTTCTAGGTGAAACAAGCAATAAAGTAGGCACAGAGAAATCAAGTCGTGATACTGGTTTAATGATAATAACAATAATAGTGGAGATGATGGTGATTGTAATAGTGAAGGTGAATAATGATAGTTCTTCTGAATATAAAGTTAATATAGGACAAAAAAAAAAACCAAGTGACATGCTGCGTTCAAGTTCATCAACTTTGACTTTATTGCAACTTTCAAGCTCTGGTGATCTAATTATACCAGCAAGTGGTAATTAAAAATCTTTATTTTCAAATAAATGTACTGTAATTAATAATTGTAAGTTTAAGGAATTAATCATAGAAATAGATAAGTTTCAAATGTGCATTAACAGCATTCCCAAATTATCAAAATCGTTAAAGGTTTTACGACAAGAAATGAAGAATAATAATAAGATAATTAAAGCAATTGGTTTAGACATAAAAAATATAAAAGAAACGAGAAAAATACCAATAAATTTAGATGTTGAATATGGGGTCCAGTTGCCAATACAAAAATTAAAAAAATAATCTTGGTAGAAAAACAATTTCACCAAGTCTGGTACACAGACGTGTTAAGATCATAATATTCATGATTTAATTGATAAATTTTCGTTAAAGATTGAATAAATATAATTTTTTAAAATTTTATTAGGTAAATAATATGAAAATTTTTATTCAAGAAGGAGAAAAATTACCAAATGGTGTCAAGAATATCTTAAAATCATTTTTTAATTCAAGATATAGCTCTTAAATTTACAGTTCAATAATAAGCAAGTGTTTCGTCGAAAGAGGAAATCATGAAAGAGAAAAAAAAAAAGAATACTTTAAATATTTACCCAAAAAAATATGTTTTAGATTTGTCACGGTGAATTTCTCAATATTTTTTTACTAAGGTAAAAAAATTTAACTTAGCTCTTTATGTTCATTCTTCACCGTGACAAATTGTAGACGTTGGTCTCAGATTGAGCGCTCAATCCATAAAAAATGATAGACTCATGGACTGTCGACGGATATCTTTTCGCCATTGGGAAATCAGTTTATCCGTTTAATCCGCCGACAGATCTAGGTTCCATAGACTTCTCCTGAAGAAAAGAAGTTAGTCTTCTCTAAGAGCTCGAGAGAATACAACCCATCAAGGGCTAATTTGGTCGTAGTAGCTTGCTACATTATAGACATTTTCTATTTCTCATATCGCGGCCAAATAAGAAATTCACTTGACAAATTCAATTAACATATTAATAATATCATACCTAATTCTTGATAAAAAATACAGCTCTTATAATACATCTAAATGTTGTTTCATTTAATAACATTTGAATAAACATCTTACAATAAAACAACTGTGTCGTAATCATTAACTTAAGCTTCTTATTAAGCTTCCAATATTTACACGAAAAAAAAAATATCGTGTTCTTGGAGATTGTTCATCGAGGTCCAGTGATTGGGACAGTCACAAGACTGCTGAAAAAAAGTCTAAACCAAGAAAAAGTTTGGCTGAATTTGTTGCCAGGGGAAGTGATGAGACTGATAATGAATAATGCATTAATGCATTAGTACTATTATTATTATTATTATTATTATTATTACAATAAAAATCAAGCTTAATAAATAAAATACATAAATAAACATAATTTATATAATTAAATAAATTCGATGATATAATTTACTCTCGGATTGCTGACCTTACCGAAAATTTTTATAAAAAATCAATTAAACTAATTGAAAATCCAATAGAACTAAATGAAACATTGCCAATTAAATCAGTTAAAAATTAATTTGTACTAATTATTACGAAATATATATTACTGATGAAGAAAATTTTTGTAATTTTAAAAATTATTTACGTCCAATTTCGAGTAAAGGTCAATTGGTCCATTAAATCTTTTGAAAGAGATAATCGTTTTAATTGAAAAACGTAAAATTAATTGTTGGAAATGATGAAGAATGGTATATTTTTTTTTTTTGGTATTTATATTAAATTTGATACAAATATTCATTGAAAATATATGATGAAAAGTGTAGAATGTTTAGATGTGTATTTCAAATGTAATTGAGACAAATTACAAAAAAAAACTATAGGTATATTTACATTCTACTTTACCTATCAAAACCTCACTAGAAAATAAGAACCTCTTTTGTAAAAAATTAATTTTGCTTTTCTCGGGCAAACACCAACAAGCGTAACTTTTTGTATCGGAGGTCATAATTTCCGATATAACTCCGAAGTTATATCTTGGACAGTATATTAAATCAACATCAATCCGAAGGAATATTTCTACATAATATATACAACTATTAGTTGTATATATAATCATATTTAGGGATGCCGCGACACGATACGACACAATAATCAGCTGATTATCGCGTCGTGTCGTCTAAAAGTTCAACAGAAAATCAGATTATCGTGTCTTCTTATTATCGTATCGTCATAGGCGTCGTCGTGTCGTGTCGTGTATTATCGACATTACCGACGATAATTTTTCTTTTTCTAATTATGACATACAACGTAATATATCATGATTTTTTACAAACCACTTGGCGACTTTTACAAATTTAAATTATTAAATTGAATATAAATTTTGCCTTGTAACCATATGTTCATACAATCATTACAGAACACAAACCTCATATTTTAAAAAATTTATAGATACAACTAGTGACGCTCTCAGGAAGTTAATACGATTACTTTCTTATGAATTTTTTGATTGGTTGGAACAGTCTTTAAAGAAAGATTATTGAGTAAAATAAGAGTTGACTGGGAATTACTTTATCGACCTTAAATTATTAAAAATAAACATAGCGTTCGTTTACATACAGGTGTAAACTCTGCTTAGGAAATAAAATTGACAGAGAGATACCTATGCCAAGTTCCAACACTTCTGGATTAAAAAGTCATTTAAAGCTACAACACAGTGAAATTTTTTAAAAATATTTTGAAAGCAATAGAGCTTTAGAAAACAACCAATCAACAGTTGATATCAGATGCTTTTAGAATTAGAAAAAAAAACAGGTAAATTACTTTGATTGTACTTTTGTTTTTTCTCAATTGTTGACATGATTAAAATTATTTTCATTGTTTATTATTAAATAATATTGAAATGCTAATTTAATAGTGTATTAAATTTTATTATATATTAGTGATTAAAAAAAAACTAATATGAATTAATTATTGGGATTGTACTTTATTACTATAATTATATTATTTTAATATAATGTCTTAATAATTAAATCATTATATTCATTCAATATAATAATTAATTTTTTTTTTTTTAATAAAATCAGTGGAATGGATAGCAGTAAAATACTATGCCATTGAATTTTTTTGATGACCACCTTACTCAAGAGCTTTTTTATGGAATCAATGTTCATTTAAAACCTCCAGCTCGTACTGCTATGACAACAGCAGTTGCTGAGACTTACAAAAAAGCGAAAATCATTGTAACTACCATTTTACAAAAAATATTTCTAAAATATCATTTACTGTTGATAGCTGGACAATTAGAACAAAATCGTATTACGGTATCACTGCACATTTTGTTGGTGATGATTGGCAACTATATTCACTTGCAATCGACTTTATACCATGTCATGATCTTCATACAGGTATAGATATTGCTACTATGTTTGTTAATTGTCTTGAAGAAAGAGGTTTAACAAACAAAGTTGAAGGTATTACTGCAGATGATGCCCCAGTAAATGATGTATTCATAAAAATTGTGAAAAATAAATTACGTAAAAAGAACATTACTTTCAATGCTGAAACACAACATTTTCGTTGTTTACCACATATTTTGAATTTAGCTGCTCAAGATGTTATCAAGTACTGGAAAGTAGACAAACATTCAAATGAAAATTTTTATAATTTATATGAAGAAGATGAAGAACTTGCAGATAATGATATAGATGATGATGATAATAATAATGATGATAATATGCAACTACCACCAGTCGTTAAGCTTCGTAGTTTATGTAAAAAATTGAATAGATCACAACAATTGAATAAAAAACTTGAAAATTATTGTAGTGTCCATGAGGAAAAAAAAATTACATTACCCTTGGATGTTTCGACGAAGTGGAACAGTACGTATGTCTTGATAACAACTTAACTGAGAATTAAGAAATCTCTTTCATCATTGACAACAGATAAAGACTTGAAACTACAATATTTATATATTAACGATGAAGAATGGTTTTTACTCAAGACTATCCAAAAATTCTTAATAGGATTTAATCATCTATCTAAACAATTTAGTGGAGAAAATTATGCTACACTTTCTTCAGTTGTTGTTGGTGTTAATATTTTACTTGACAACATTGAAAAATTATGTCATGAGCTTGATGAGAAATCTAACAGAAATAATTGTGATGTAATTCTCATTGAGGTTTTTTAAGCTGGACGTGATGAAATACTAAAGCACTACCAGGAAAGTAATTGGGTTCATTGTGCGGTATTGATACTTGACCCTCGACATAAACTTGAAACGTTTGATATAACATCTTGGGGTAAAAGTTTGAGGGACGATTCATATAAAACGTTCAAAAAAATATATAAAAAAAATTATGTTGATAATGTTGAAGAAGAAGGAGAAGAAGAAGAAAGTGTTAAAGAAGCAACTGAGAGTGACTCAGATGACATGTACACCAAGAGTATGACGGAGCTGTACAGTACAGGCAAAAAAAAAAATCAAGACTGCGAGACAGAGCTGGACAATTACTTACGTTTGCCACGAGCCGATAAAAATGTTACAATTTTAGAATGGTAGAAAGTAAATCAAAATAGTTTCCCACGATTGGCTAAAATGACAAGAGATTTATTGGCAATATGTGCTTCGAGTACACCTGTTGAACGATTGTTTTCAAGTGCTGGATTACTATTAAGAAAACATCGTAGTAATTTAAGTGAGTGAAATAGAGAAAATCTTTCATGTTTAAAATCATGGTTTAAGAGTTTATTGACAAATGATATTAAAGAAAACCTTAAAAAACAAATTTAAAACATCATATTTTGTGCAACAATTCTATATATAATTTATATATATATTATTAATTATTTTATTATCATAATTTATATTTCTTTAATATTGTTCCATTGACATAAATGATACTATCATTATATGATGCAATAATCTATTCTTTTTTTTAATCATGACGTGAATATTAATAAATTGAAAGTATATGAATTCAAGAGTTTATTTTTTTTCCTTATTTTATAAACAAGACAGTATTGCTCAAATTTTAATGTATATTTCAGATGATATTATCGCAATGACACGATAATTTTATCGATTATCGTCAGTCAAATATCGTGTCGTGTCGTGATGACGATACGATAAAAAAAAGCATTATCTTGTCGTTGTCGTCATTATCGTTATCGTCTAATCGCGGCATCTCTAATAATGACATTAGGTTCAGAATTAAAATTGAAATATCGAAAAATCTTAGAATTACACCTCAGGTAGAGAAAGGACTGCCACGCTTGACTTAATGCGGTTCTCATATGATTTCTAATGATCGAAGTTACCAGGCCAGCTTTTTTATTGACAGGTTATAGTAAAATTTTAACCATCGATTTTTATTTGCTAGAAATAATTTAATAAATGTTTTGGGCGAATCTATTTTCTGAATTTCAAAGACTCGCGAAACTAGCTATATATTTTCGAATTTTGAACAATAGCCTAGGCAATTAACCTCTTTATGCATTGCTTTCTAGATTTTGTAAATCCTTTAAAATCTATTTCCTTGAACTCTTATTTATATATGGTATGTTGTCGCATGATTTTCTAGTTCTAGTTTTTTTTTCTATGGTTATTTTTATTTTTATTTTATTTACAGAACCATAATTATTGTTTTTTTTTTGTAAAAATGTTTTTGTATTACGTGAATTCCGTTTCTCTAATTAAATAAAAATGATGTATTATTTCAATAAACCGCAATATAAGGTACGAGTTGATTTTTCTGATATTGTATTCGATCAATAAACTGTAACTAATTTTTCGGCATAACTGGTGAGAAAACTGGCCAATGGTAACAACGAAGATTTCTCTCTAAACTTCTTTCATACCACCGTTATACTATGTATTTTGTAGAAGACACGAGAGCGTAATCATGTCTTCACGCGGTGGACATCACCGAGAACATCCTTGACTTTATATTATCTTACTCTCTTGAACACCGGTCGAACGAGATCGAGAGATTCATGCCAGAAAGACCTTACAGAATCATTTTCGAGTCTTCTACACTCATGTGCACCAGATAGCTGGAAAGCAACACCGTATAGGTTTTTCTGGTATTGGGTGTCCTCACTTGTGCGAGAAAAAAGAAGTTTTTACCACGTTCCGTCTATACAACAAGGCAGCGACATGATGATCGATTATGAGAGCGTGCACCAACATTAGTAGCTCAGCTAGCTCGCTTTGATGAAAACCAGATTGCTAGAGCTCTGGCCAGCTCGAGAGCCAGCCAACAACTGACGATTTGTTAGAATTCAGCTGGATATACGGGTCACGGCCCCACTCTGGGTTTCTCCCACTCTTCACCGTCTGTGCGCAGACTTGATTTGGCTCTCTAGTGAGGATGTGTCGTAGCAGAGTGAGTTCACTATCATAGTCTAAGTTTTTGCGTTTTAAGTCTAAGTAACTGTTGCAAGGTAGGTTACGCATTCCATCATTTTTGTCATTTTAAAACGGAACATCCGGGATAGATATATACATTGATCGATTTATAAGTATTTTCCTTAAATAGTGAAACATCCACTTTCGAAGCTTTCTGACTTCTTTACAATGTTTTCAAGTACTATCAAGCCTACTCTACTTTTTTGCTATATAAAGCTGAAGTAGATAATGATGTTAATAGTTTACCATGTCATCATAAGTCTTATCGATCGATACTCGAATGCCTTCACTATCTACAAAAGCAATTGGTGCATCAGTCCATCCACCGTTCTGAGTATATCGAGTTGCGTGCTAAACATATTTATAATCAGTTGTAGTTTTATAAAATTGATTAGTTCTGAAAATTGTTTTAAAAATGCATACATACATTGCTGACCATTGAATCTGTAATGAGATTACCGAAGTTACACTCTTGTCTTCTGTAAGTTTTACTGTCTCCATCAATTAAAACTATTGTTGAACCAACGTCCTGATTTGCTAAATCATCTAAAGCAGGTCGCCATTTTTCCAGTTCATCTAAAACATCTTGAGCTTCTTTGATGCTGCTATGGAGCAGAACTGGCTGATCGAAAATGCTTTTGATAGCTTCGTTGTCGTCAAAATCAATTGTTAGATTTCCTAAATATTTTGTGAAAGCATATGCCTACACAACATAAACTTTTTTACCACTTTTTTGTACTATTTCAATTGGATAAAGCCCTTCTGGTATTTCAGTGTCTGGAGGTTTTCCCGTATACAGGAAGGTATTCGTATGTCCACCGATGACCAGATCGATCCCATCAACCTCAGCAGCAATTTTTTTGTCAACAGCAAAATCTGAATGACCAACAGCAATTATTATACGTATTCCTTGAGCTTGTAGTTTTTTCATTTCTTTCCGTATTTCGGTCATTTCATTAAGAAATTTAACGTTCCTTGGAAAAGAAATATATTCCGTCTCTGGTGTTAAATATCCAACAATACCAATTTTGTGACCTTTTACATTGAGAACAACACTTTTACAACGATGTTGTTCCTAATTCAGTTTCATTTTAAATTATCTGTAACAATAGGGAATGTTGCTTCTTTTACAAAAGGAGTCAAACCATCTAGACCATCATCAAATTCATGACTTCCTAAAGACAGGAAGTTATAAATAGATTAAAGATCAGTTATCGCAGATGTATGTATGTATGTATGTATGTATGTATGTATGTAAGTATGAAATAGAAATGCCTTTGCAGTGAACTCTAAGACACCTGACACACCCGTCAAGTGTAAGCAAGGATAAGTATATGGGGAGGGCTTTTTCAATTCACCAAGTTGAGAACCTTCTATCTTCAGAAAATTTCATAGTTAATAATTTCTTTATATATAAGGTCCCAAAAGCTCATTTTAATTTTTTTAGATTTTTCGCAGCGCCACCTGCCCCTCCCCCTAGATTTTAGTAATTCGTCTCAAGAAGTAAGTACCATTTTGCCCGTTTTTATTTTGATGAAAAATTTTATGCAGATTCTATGATGAAATTGATGAACATTTTTCATAAAATTGGAGTGGGCATTATACGCGAAGTATTTTTTTTTTTTTATTTAAGATTTTCAAAATTTTAAATTTTCGAATTTTTTAAAATTTAAATATATTTTTTAGGCTAAAAAATAAAAAATAAAAATAAAATTTTTCTATCAAAAAAACGATATATCGATTATTTTCTAAAGAAAATCAATTTTTTAACTTTTTGACACGAAAATAATTATTAGTAAAGTTTAGACTATTCATTTTGAAAACTTAAAAAATCGATATATCGTTTTTTTGATAGACAAATTTTATTTTTATTTTTTTTTTTTCAGTCTAAAAAATATATTTAAATTTTAAAAAATTCAAAAATTCAAAATTTTGCAAAATCTTAAATAAAAAAAAAAAAATACTTCGCGTATAATGCCCACTCCAATTTTATGAAAAATGTTCATCAATTTCATCATAGAATCTGCATAAAATTTTTCATCAAAATAAAAACGGGCAAAATGGTACTTACCTCTTGAGACGAATTACTAAAATCGAGGGGGAGGGGCAGGTGGCGCTGCGAAAAATCTAAAAAAATTAAAATGAGCTTTTGGGACCTTATATATAACTAAATTATTAACTATGAAATTTTCTGAATATAGAAGGTTCTCAACTTGGTGAATTGAAAAAGCCCTCCCCATATGCTACAACTGACACGGGTATACCTTCTGTTATTGAAGATGTGTATTATTGTTCGGGCCTACATCATAATATATTATCTGTAAACATATCCATACAGAAGTGTATTGTTATGTCCAGTATTACTCGATTTTTATGTAATTAATTAAAGTTTATTTGACCCTAATCAATCAAGATTACTAGGTCGGGACCTCTTGACTTTTGAAAGCATTGGGCTATGTGTTTTGTTGTGTTATAATAAATTTGAGTAGTCAATTTAACAATATCAATTTGAAATGTATCAACTTGTAGAAACAATTATAACAATGACATATGATGGTAAAGTTACTGACACTATTTATGACGATTTGTTTATTCTAAGTTACAATATGAGTTTATAAAGATCCTCATATACGTGATAGCAATGCCAGTCCCCAACAACATTTACTAACTTGTCTTGGTTTCCGGGTTTTTATCCAGTGATGAGCGCATCGATGGGTTAAAAATACTTGTTTTGCGTCCTCGAATCATGATCGAAAATTCAGAAAAAAAAAGGGGCTTTTTGAGATATCTTGAAATTCGATAATGGCGCCCCAAAAAATTGCAAAAAAAATAAATAAAAAATACGGGGCTTTTTTAAGGCCAAAATCTACAACATATCAAAAAATGAGCAAAATCGCAGTGGGTCAGGCCACAAACCCCGTGAAATTACTAAGAACGCTACATATATATATGGAGTTCACCTGTCAGAATTGTTAGTTTCAGAAAAACAATATATATGATTAAATTGTTCATCATTATTAATAATTAATTGTGTTGAGTGCAGTTGAATGTTCTCAACAGGAGTGGTTCTTTCAACTGTTCTTGCACTCTTACTGCGGGAGTTACTACGGGTCCTGACGATTTGCCGACATAAATTTGTGTCGCATCATGAAAAATTAAAGGCGCTTCCTAACGACTTTCATGCAAATCTACCATATTTCGGTAAAATAGATTAGAAAAACATAAAATATGGTAGATTTGCATGAAGATCGTTAGGAAGCGCCTTTAATTTTCCATGGTGTGACACAAATTTATGTCGGCGAATAGTTATTGCAGGTCCTGCAGTAACTCCCGCAGTAAGAGCGCAAGAATGCCACCCCAGATTATGGTTACTATTTTTTCATTTATTTATATAATAAAAAAAAATGAATATATAATAAATTCAATATAATAATACTAAAATATATATCATGATGTATACTCTTTATTGTAACGAGAACCACTAAGCGCGCTTCGCGCGCCTGTCTTTTATGTTAATTAATAAATTGAATTAAATTAAAATAATTAATTAAAATGAATAAATTATTTGCCAAATAATGTATACAATAATAAGAACTATAGTTTTTATCACAAAAAAAAAATAATAACAATATCGCTTTATATTTTTTCTATTATTAATTTTTATTCAATCTTTTTTCCTTTTCATTGATCTTCATTATAATAATTAAACAATATCAACAACAGAGCCACACGAATAACAAACTATTTTTAAGAAACTTAAATTTCTTGCAACCTCATTCAACACAAAAGACATTTCTTCATGACATTTTTGTAAATGTTTAATTCGAATAATCTTTATATTACTGTTTAATTCTTCAAGACTATTTATCTTTGATGGATTAATCATTAATTTACAAAATGAGCACATAATAATTGACTCTTGTTTTTCAAAAAAACCTTTTTCACAATTTACACATGGAATTTCTAGTATTAAATGATCTATTATCCTCTGTTTCAATTCGATTATTTCTGTAACACAAAGAAAATTATGTTATCAATTCAATAATGAAGCTTCATTTCATTATACAACAATATAAAATAACCGTGCTTAGAGGCTTTAAAATCTTGTTCAATCTCGATTATTTCAAAAGATCCATATGTATTTGATTCAGTATTAAATTTTTCATTCAATAATTTTAGTAGTCCGGAATTTGTTATTAACTGATTTGAATTTTTTTCAACTACATTATTATCTAAATTTAATTTAAAAAATTCATGTCTACGTGAATATATATCCTTGAAAACTTTCTAAAAATAAATGAATTATTATTAATCAAATAAAAATATACATACTAATCATAGTAAAGAAAAATAACCTTTTTCAATTCAATTGAGATGCTTTCCATTGTAAAAATAATCTTATTTTTTTTTATTAAATAAGAATGATAATTACTTTGATATATACACGTCAATCGATCTAAAATTGAAAAAACAATATATTTTCTATTTTTATTATTCCATCAGATGATTATATTTCTTTTCTTTTAATTGAACGTAATCAGAATTATTCTGTTTTGTAAGCATTTTTATGGTACTAAATATATAATTAATTTTTGTATATTTCTTTATATACATAATTTTTTACAACATTATTTTCACGCTTCTCACCTAAAAATATTTTCAACGATTTCCAAGCTTTCACACGTGAAAATGCTACGTACAGTTGACCATGATTGAAAACATCTTTCCTAAGATCAACACCTACCATTTCAAATGTTTGTCCTTGACATTTATTTATCGTCATTCCGAATGCTATCTTGATTGGAAATTGTCTTCGTTTAAACATGAAAGGGTAAACATCTTCACAATAGAGAGTTATGCGATGTATGAATACGATATCATTTTCTTTATCACCAGTTAAAATTCTACATTTTAGAAGATTATTAGACCTACTTAATATTTGTAATCTCGTTCCGTTACATAAACTTTCACTTTGACTAATATTACGTAAAAGCATGACAATACATTGCAACCTTAATTTCAATTCGTATGGTGGAAAATTTGGTGGATTTAACGTATTTAAGTATTCTGGTAAAATATAATTATTAAGTTCTCCATTATCACAATTTTCAGTACTATCTATTCCAGTAAAAATTTTTTCGGTATCTTCGTCCAACAGTTGCACCACTCTATCATTTATGTTATCTACATCAATATGTCTGGCTGATAATACAGCAACTTTTGATAAACTTTTATACTTGCGTTCATCTATTAGTTTTTTGAAAATAACCTCTACTATATCATCATTACTATTTTCTAAATATTCTTGAGGAATTACTAAATTATCATTATTATCATTTAGTGTGCCGTTTCCAACGTCTAGTATATATTTGGCGAACTCTGATTCTTCCGGTAATGTTCTCATATTTTCTGTTAGTGAAAAAATTTTAAAATTTTCAGTACTGGCAATAATTGCCGAAAATCACCGCCCATGAGCATAATTTTCCCACCGAAAGGTAGTTTATTATTCATTATATCACGGCAAGTTCGATCAGCTAGTTCCAAACAGTATCTTGGTGCCATTGGTGCTTCATCACAAATTATGACATCAATGTTTCTGAGTTCTTCTGCTGCTTTTAATTGTTGTTTAATATTTGATGTTGAATCAACATACATTGGAACGGGCATTGCAAATAGATTGTGCATTGTTCTTCCTTCTGGAAGTAATATTGCCACAATTCCTGTAAAAGCCATTGTAGCAACTTTTTTTGTAGCAACAGTTACCTTTTTCATTTTTACACCAATCACCACATGGCCCATGTATCATATTCTTCATTACTATATTATGAATTTTAGGACTCTCTATGGGATCAGGAATTTCTGCTGAAATTTATTTATCCACAACATTTGAAGTTGTAATTTTACAGTTTTGTTTTAGGGTAAATAAAGCATGAACATGTGGTAATCCTCTTTTCTGATATTCTACAACATAAACATATGCTTGTATTTCCCCAAAAAGTTTTTCTTTCACTATTTTATTTATTAATTCATTCTTTTTTATTTCAAAAACACGTGATACTATATCAGAAGCTGTTTGAGCCAATAACAAATTTTCTTTAATTTCTCGCCAATTTGGATTACATGTCATAGTTATGAATAAATAAGGTTTTCCGAATTTCCTTTCGATGGCCATCGCATCTTGATAATACTGAAGCATGTTACGTGGAGATCCTGTGAAAGTCGATGGTAAAATTACCATTTTTCCTACATTTACTTTAGATTCATTTGCAACAGTTTTTAAATGATCAATTAATCCTTGATAAGTATCAGCTCGAATTTTTTTTTGATTCAACCTGCAAAAATTCATTCTATCTTTTTCAATTTTTACATAATTATCAACCACCCATTGCTGAAACAGTCTTCCACCCATTAAAAATATGTTACCGTTTCGAGATGCCATTCTGTATTTTATGTAAGCAGCACGTGAAACTCTTTTTGATCTCGTAACACACGGAATATCTCTATGCCATCCTCTCGTACCAAAAGGATAAAACAGTGGATAAATCCATGGTTCTACATTTGGGTCCATATTACTAACATACTCAACTTTTTTCGTATTTTTATTATGTATCGTCACATATGACTCTGGAATATCTCCATTAGCAGTTGTAGTAAAAATCGCTGCAACTTCATTTATTTTTTGCACATTATATCGTCTTGCATCCATACCAGGTCTATTAGAAAATATTAATTGCATTTCTTCTTGACCTTCATTAATTGTTTGCTGCAATTCTTCATGCATCATTCGATATGACTTCGCAAACAAATTAACCTCACAAAGAGTATTACCTATAGCATTAATAATTTCCGTATTCAAATTATCTTTGTTTAATTGTGACCGAACGTTAGTTGCTTCATTCTGATCAACAATTAAAAGTTGACCAAATGAAGGAATATCATCTCCACTTGGATACAAAGATGTATTAATTTGATAATATATTTGGCCATGGATTTTGAAGCAATAAGGACCTGGTCGATTATGGAAATTTACTAAGTTCGCATTAAAAGATGCAAAAGCAAAGGCATTATTATAAGATCTTATTCGTTCATGGAAATTTTTTGAAAAATTGTGAGAACGGTTAAATAAATCTTTTATTAAACGTGGTGGATCAGGCAATGGTTCAAGATTCACCTCACCATGACTACAACAATCATTGAATGTTTTTTTATTATTTACTTCTTCTACTTTGAAATGTTTTGCACTGCAATGTTGACACAAAATATTTATTTTTCCAATATAATGCTCTTGAATATCTTCAACTTGAATATTAAATCTTTCAGATTCTGATTGCGATGCTAGTTTTTGTCTACGCTCTTGAGCTTGAGCTACAGTATTTCTCACACGTTTTAATCTTTGAAATTCTCTTTCATCTTCCACAGAACGTTTAACCCTAGTTGCAGGCATTTTTTAGGTTGATCTTAATAATTCTTGAATTTGTGCAAATTTGAACAAATTTAACCCTCTACTTCAAGTAAAAGAAAATACATTTTTGTCTTACACCCCCTGTGAGCCTGAGAATGTCATGTGAAATTTATATACACTAAAATTTGAGATTTTCACTTGTCAATATACAGGTGAATATTTGAACTTGAATTTGATTTTGAACAACATTCTCTGGCTCAGAGGGGGAAGGGGTATAACAAATCAAATAAATTAAACTCTCTATTTCAAGTAAAAAAAATACATTTTTGTCTTACACTCCCTGTGAGCCAGAGAATGTCATGTGAAATTTATATACACTAAAAATAAACCTAAGATTTTCACTTATAAATATACAGGTAAATATTTAAACTTTAATTTTATTTTGAACAACATTCTTTGGCTCAGAGAAAGGGGGGGGGGGTAGAGAGAGTATGACAAATCAAACAAATTTTAATAATGCACCAGATTTTGAATTTTCAATTGCGATATAGTCAGTAATGTTCACAGCTAAACGATAAAACCCATCGGTCACTTGTCCTTGACCACACTTTGAACGATTAAATTGGACTTCCCTGAATGGCTGTCTTATATAGCATTCAAATTCTAAACAAAATGATATTTATTATTATTATTATTATTACTATTACTATTATTATTAATATTACCGACGTTCCCATGTTGAAACATGACTTGTGAGAGGTCTATTAAACGATATACTGTCATTGATGAACCCTTATCCCGATTATCTGGATTATGATTCCCTAAAATCGTTATTTGACTCGTCGTTTGAACGTGAAATTCCAGAAGATGAACGGCTGGATCACGATAGGTAGCATTGGATATTTTTGCAGTTCCACCAACTATTTCTATGATGTTATTTTTTTTAATTTTCGGCTCCCAACTTTCTGCCATTATACCCCTCATTATTATTTTCATCCTTGTGTTACTATCATTATTTAAATCAAACTTAAAAACTTTATTCTGATTTGAATTTACTGTTTTTATCCCATGAATTGCATCAACAAAACTGGTTACAGTACTACATTATAAAGAAAGTAATTAATTATTTTTTAATGGTTATATGTATATATATATATATATATATTCTATTTATTTTTTAAATAAAAAATTGTATAATCAATGTACTCATATATGCACGTACAGATTCTTTTCTAAATTTTGAAATCCATTGATTTCTTCGTCTGCTGTAAAATCTGTAAAATCACTCATTATAACTATAATTATTCCACCAATAGTTTATTTAAATTATTCAATCAATCACAATTATTTAATCAATGATTTTTATTGTATTCGATTAAGTCTTCTTTATGTCAAATAAAATTTATAGACTGAAAAAAATTTGAAAAAAAACAAAGCAATTTGTTGATTTCAATAACAACAAAAAGAATTCAAAAAGACATGAGAGTGAGAGAGATAAACAAAATAAAAGTTCATTTATTTATTTCAAAATAACAACAGATCGAAAAAATTATAAATGATGTAAGAGTGACAGAGAAAACAAAATGACCAATCAAATGTTCGGAAGATCGATGACAACTGTCCTTTTTATATAAGGATTTTATTATTTTTTTATGTGGAATAATATCTGCTAAATTTGAAACATAAATCATTGTATCATTATGCAATAATAATTTATTTTTGATATTGTTTTTCAATATAATATTAAAAAAAAAGAAACAAACTTTGATGGGCTAGTTTGAAGAAGAAAATTATTATTGTCATTGTACAATAATTATACAATATTGTTTATATAAATAAAAATATTCTTATTTGACCAAAAGGGAGATCGACCAGTATACTGCAAAAATATATATTTATTATTAATAAATTTATTATATTGTATTATTGAAAAAGTTACATCATTCATGCAGTTTGGCGTTATGGGCATTATTTATAGAGTTTTATACACCTACAATAAACTGTGCACGTAAAACTTGAGATTAAAATATATAACAACAAGCCTTTCTCGAATATATCTGTAGGATATTATAAAGCTAGGAGATATAGAATTTGAATAAAGGATAATTGAACCACGTGATTAATATTTTAAAAAGTAAGACAAAAAGTATTTATTAATTAATTGAAAAAACAAATATTTAGAAATCAAATTATTATTACAAAATTAAAAAAAATCGGTTATCTCATTCAGTCTATGTTCATATATCATTCGAGTATTACCCCTCAAGTAACCCGTGACTCTATATACAAACAAAATCTAAGACCCAGAGAACCCCGAACTTTACTCTATCAAATCTTGTTGCTAACTAACTTTAAACTCATTCACTATTGCACTCTCGGACTCAATATTCCAGAAAAATCTAAATAACCCAGCACCCAGAATGTTCTAATTTATTTATTTATTCGTCATGTGTCTTTTTTTTATATTTCCGGCCCTTCTAAAAAAAATAAAAAAGTAATAAAATTGCATAAAAGTGAAACCCCATATTTTCTATTTTATTTTATAGGTTTTCTTGTATTTTCTTGGTCCCAACGTCTCACGGTCACTCATTCATCCATGCATTCCGATGACTATCCCGGCTAGGCCTGCAGTACACGTGACACACACTCTTTCCCTTTATTTTATTTTTTATATTTTTATTTTTTACCCTTAAAATATTTTCTACTCTATCTTTATCTTACTCACACTCATTCGAACCACTCACACTTTATTTTCATGCACCCACATATCTATTGAAATAATTATCAACAAGGTTTTGCAGAAATAAATATTAATAAGCTTCCGTAGAAAATATTTTACTGTTAAGGTGTAGTACATGACATGTAGTATTTCAATCGTTGTTGGGCATTTCTACATTTTACGAGTTTTCTACGTACGTTACGTATAATACGCCTTATACTTGTCGAATACAGTTGCAATAGAAAAAACTATGAATCTAAGCAGTTTTTTTATAAATGTTTATAAAATATTCGATTTTTAATCATTTTAAACCTTGATACTTGATTATTTTAGGCATTGTTTTAATTTTTAATTTTAAAAAAAAAATTGCGTGAAATAGTGAAATAGTATGTATATATATTGAGGAATGCAAGGCTAATTGGACACCTAAAAAAATTTTTTAATTTGGACCAATTTTTTATTTTTATTATTAATTTGAAATAATATGATCGAAAAGGACAAAAAAATGCTTGTGCGAATTTTTTTTTTTATGAATAAAGTGTAATTATCAGATTTTTTTTCAATTTTTTGTAAAAGATAATTTGATTAAGACCTGAAATTGAGAATCCTCAAATGCGTTCACAAACACATTAATGTGTTCAAAAAACGGCCTGCGATGATTTTTAGGGAGAAAAAAAAAAAAATAAAATAATTAAAAACCATATTTTATTATAATACGAGAAAATTTTTTTCAAAAATTCTATTTTTCCTCAATTTTCAAAATTTTTTTTTAATTTTAAAAAATTTTTCGATTTATTTATTCATTAGCAAAAAATAATTATTCAAAAAAATTACTGCTATACATACATTTTGAAATTTTTCTCAAGTGTTCCAATTTGCCCTCACAAGCCCCTATATATATATGAGCATATAAGTTATACTATTTATGGTTTTAAAATTACCGTGAACACTTATGCTCCGATTAATTAATATAAATTAAAAAATAAATATCGAAAAATTAGTTAAAAATTTTTTATTCCAATAAGATATTGTAAATAAATAAAAAGTATTTCGGTGAATATAAAAAATAACAACAATTAAATAATTTGTACCAGGATGTAAAAATAATACAAGGTGTCATTTAAAATGAACATGGTTCCAAAAGATGAAAGTAGACAAGCACAATGGGTAAAAAATGCAATATATTAAAAAAATGCAATATATAAAAAAACAATATGACGAATGGTTATGTTGGCACGCATACATACCCTCTTAAGTATTTTTATATTTTTTAAAATCTGTAAACTCAAAACAATTATTAAAGTGTAACTATCCGAAAGGTCAAGCAATGTGGATCATATTAGTGCATAAACATCTTAATTAACCAAGTGATTATAATAAAAAAAATCAAATTAATATAATAGTGCCGCATGGTTGGTGCAACATAACCTCTACGCAAATGTCAAGTGTCTGTTAATTACGTTTTGTATAAGATAAAGTGCTGTCTTATTATAATATATCAAACCCGACATTAATTAATTAAACTCAAGTGCTAAAACTGAATTTTAATAATTTTTATCATTATTTTCTAAATTATTCTCAAATAATAACTGATATTGAATCATCTACAAGTCCTAGTGAAAATTCTAAATTGATAAGCCCATTATCATACTTATCGACATCTAGAGACTTTTCAATTATTAATCATAGATGGAGTAGACATCTTCTTTCCGGTCTATTTGGTTATAAACACCACATATATATATATCAAGAAGACTAGAGACCAGGAGAATAAACTTCAGTGGAGGGGGTAACATTTAGTGTCCTAGCATACGGCGGCTATGTAGAGTGCGCCAATTTTACTCCGGAACGGCGAACTACGTAAAGCGCAGTTTTTTATCCCTGTACACCTCAGCCCACCGGCCCTATACTCGAGTCGTCAGTAAATAAACGTCAAAATCTCATTGTGATTGTTATTTAAATTGCAATAAACTAATCCTTATCGCTGTATGAAAAATTCAACTTTGTGATTATTTTTTGTATTAATCAAGCTGTATACCAATAATAATATACCTATATTGAAAAATTTATCTACAAATAATAAGTATAAGTATGTGTATTATTTTGCTCCATTTTTTAAGAATTGAATTGTAACTATGCCAAATAAACGTTTTACTTTATTAATTTTATTAACGTTTTTTTCTAGAAATCAATAATTGATAAATAAAAAAGATGGGTAAAACGAAAAAAAAAACGTCTTGTAGCAAGATCTTTCAAATATTTGGAGATGGCATAATAATTTTTTGAAAGTCTGCATGTGAGCAGATATATATCATGAATTGTATATTTCACTAACTTATTCTTATTCATACACTAACTTATTTTTTTAGTTTTTATAATAATTATCAATTTGTATTGATTCAAAATCAAACCTAAATTTTATATTACTTATAATCAATTGTATAGCAACATTGCAGAATTATAAATATTATTTGAAGTTGTATCTAATACACTATATTATTGAGTGGTAAAATTTGATTTTTTTTTAAATGATAAAAAAGATGAACTTCAATTTTTTTTCATTAACAATCAATTGTTATTATCCGTAAATCTTATAAAATCAATAAAATAATCATTTTACTATTTAACTACTAAAAATACAACAGACAATACATATTATCAATCATAATCTTTTTAAACTTGTTTGTCTTGGTACTCGTCTTTTGTTTATTAAAGATGATTTTTTTATTTGATGTAAGACTGTTTTCTGTTTTGGTGATTGTGGTAATTTTGTACGTTGATTGTTAAGTTTGGATAAAGGATTCACAAGCTTTGCTCTCTTACGAAATTCTTTTTCTTCTTTTTTTGTTTTATCATTCATTTTAAGAGATAAAATGTCTTGAAGAGACCTTACTTTATCAATGCCATCAAAGTTGTTAAAAAATTTATTTTGAATTTTTATCTGAAAATAATAGTACATTGAAAAATATAACAAGTTAAAAGTTTAAAATATAAAAATTTAAATTACTTTTATGCTCATGTCTGGATGAACGAGTATTGATATTGTCGATGTGTTATTTGCATCACCATAATAACTAATAACAGTACCACTTTTGCCTTCAAGAATTGTTTAAAAAATAATCACAAAGTTGAATTTTTCATACAGCGATAAGGATTAGTTTATTGCAATTTAAATAACAATCACTATGAGATTTTGACGTTTATTTACTGACGACTCGAGTATAGGGCCGGTGGGCTGAGGTGTACAGGGATAAAAAACTGCGCTTTACGTAGTGCGCCGTTCAGGAGTAAAAGTGGCGCACTCTATATAGCCGCCGTATTCTAGGACACCCCCTCCACTAAAGTTTATTCTCCTGGTCTCTAGTCTTCTTGATATATATTTATAGTAATAATCTGTTTACATCAAGTTCCAAATGTCACTAATTCGATCACCAAATGGGCGTAGCCCATCATTATCTGATGAAGTGTCAAATTATACAGAATCAGAAAGCAAAAACGATCTGACCTCAATAAAAAATACAAAACCTGTTGGTCGTCCAAAAAAAATTGATAAAACAGAACCTACACTAATAGATCAAATCAAAGTCTTAATGGAAGATCAAAAAACAACAATGAATAATGCAATTAATGCACTATCTATAACACTTAATAAAAAATTGGATAGTAAAGTTGATTTTGTAATATTAAAAGTTGAATCATTGGCAAAGGATGTTAATACTAAACTTACTTTGTTTGATAATGAACTCAAACTAACTAAGCAATCTATATCGAATTTATCAACCACTGTCAATGATCTTCAGCTGGTTACCAACAATCACAACCAACAGATCCAACAAATCTTAACTGACAATAACAACAACACCAATATTGGTCAAGATTTAATAAACAGAATGTCTAACATTGTTATATTTGGTATACCTAAGGACTCTAACGTTAACCTAACTATCCAACAGAGAAAGGATATTGACCGAGGTAAGGTTGATGAATTAATTAAAATAGTACTTCAAAATGTCTGTGTCCCTATGGGCAGGATTGTGGTTACCTCTTCACGTATCCACCCTTTCTCTGGCACCTCTCCAACGAGTAAGCCACGTATGACTAAAGTTAGATTCAATAATATTATTAATCGAGAACTATTTATTCAGCATTTCTTCGAGGCCAAATCCAAACAAATATTACAAGACTGGATGAATCAAATCTGTGTCACAAACGATTATTCACCAGCACAAATACAGCAACGAAACCAACTCAAACAACAGTTGATCCAATCAAATGCACCACACTCAGCAGTAAAATTTATCAACGGCAATTTCAAGATTGTGAAACTAAAAAATTAATTGTTTTTTAAGAATCAACAAGCAACAATAATCAACTCAGCAATACTCCATCTGGCGCATCAACATCTCAACATACATCTTCATCTGGCAACATTAACAACAATAATAATAATATAAGTAACTACTGTTTACCAATAACAATCACAGTGTACTATCAAAATGCTCGTAGTATTAAAAACAAAAAAGCCAACGATATTCTATTAAATTCTATGCATAATCCTCATAATATTATAACAATAACTGAGACCTGGCTAGATGACTCAATATCATCTAGTCATTATTTTGATAATTATATATTCACAGTCTACAGACAAGATAGATTAAAATGTGTAAAGTCTCGTGGAGGTGGTGTATTAATAGCTTTAAAAAATAACATCTTTCACAAACACCATAAGATCAATATACCATCTCCACTACTCGAAATCAACCAGATTGATCTACTAGGTGTATTCACAACAATTAATAATTTAAACTATAGAATATACACATTGTACATCCCATCTGATCTTATTAATAATAATACTAAATTAGTAATCAAATTCCTTAAAAATTTGCAGGACTATTTAATTACTATCATAGGTAACATAATTATTGTAGGTGATTTCAATCTACCATCATTCTCAAACAATACCAAATTAAATACGAAGAACAGTAAATTTTGCACCACACTTGCTAACTTACTCTCATCAGCAGGATTGCAACAGGTTAATACTATAACTAACTCTCGGGGTAATATTCTTGATCTTGTACTGATAAATAAGATATGTTATTGCATCTCAGATGCAGAACCACTCGTCAGCATTGACAAACATCATCCACCTCTTTCTCTCTCCCTCACTATCTCTTCTATGCATCATCACTCTTCAACACTTAATACTATACCTCTATCAACTGTATCTACTGGTAAGATCAAATATATTATTAAATATATTAACAAACCCCAATTCAAATCTGAACTAAGGGAAACCGAATGGCACACAATATTCACAGCATTGGCTGATTCAAAAGTTGATCTTGCTCTAAATGCATTTTATGATATTACCTATTCTATTATTAATAACAATTATAAACCAAGTGATGCATCAAAAAGAAAAAACAAGTATCCAACCTGGTTCTCTAATAAATTAATAAATCTAATATGTATCAAAAATGAATTTAAAAAAAATTAACAGAAACTATAAATCAACTACTTACTTTGTTAGAATAAAAAATCTTGAAAAAATCATAACAACTACAATAAAATATGACTTCAAACATTATAATAACAAAATTCAAGATAGTCTAACCAAGTACCCTCGAACGTTTTGGAATCATATTAGTAATATTAGGAACAAGAAACATAAAATCACTTGTATTCTCTCACAAAATGGTCTTGTGTGTGACAACATGGAAATAGCTAACTTATTCGCTAACCATTTTGCCACGGTATTTAACCCACATGACCTTGATATATCTGATCAATTTAATTCACTAATGTCTACTTGTACTATCAACAATTGCACCATCTCAATCTCATCTGAATCAATAGCAAAAACTCTTCTTTCCCTTCCTAATAAAAACTCAATAGGTCTTGATGGTCTATCGACATCAATAATAAAACTATGTCCTGACGCATTAATATCACTCTTTCATCACATATTTAACACAGCTATCTCAACTGGCTGTTATCCTACTCCACTTAAAAACTCTGAAATCATTCCAGTTCCCAAAAAAGGTGACTCATTACTTATTACTAACTATAGACAAATATCAATACTTCCTGTAATATCGAAAATATTTGAAAAGATTATTTATGATCTTATCTTATCATACTTCAACCTGTACCTATCAAATTATCAACATGGATTTACTCCTAATCGTAGTACATGTACTAACTTGTTGCAATTCACTGAATATGTTACCCAAAGGCTAGATGGGCATTGTCAAGTAGATGTCATTTACACTGATATGTCTAAGGCATTTGATAGAATTGACTGGATAATACTAGTTAAAAAATTATTATCCATTAATCTACCCAGTAAACTTATCCATCTCATCTGGTCTTATCTAGTTGATCGTCAATGTTTTGTCAATATCAATGGTACCTATTCATTGCCTTACTCTCCTACCTCTGGTGTACCACAAGGATCCAACCTTGGTCCGTTATTATTTAATATTTATATAAACGATTTACCTACTTATGTATCATGTAACATTTTCATTTACGCTGATGATGTTAAATTATATTTACCAATTGAGTCTCATAATGATGTTACCTTTCTTCAAACAAATATTAATAAATTTATATCATGGTGTGTAAATAATAAGCTAGATGTTAATGCGGCAAAATACTATGTCATGTCATATTACAGAGGAAAAAATTATATCATTTATAACTACCATATCCATGGTGTTATTCTACATCGTCCAAATACTGTAACTGACCTTGGTATTACATTTGATAAAAAATTAACATTTGATTACCATGTACAACAACTTGCCAAAACAGCAATGTCAGCACTTGGATTTGTCATGAGATTATCCCAATCATTTAACAACTTACAAGTAATTAAAACGTTATATAATTCTTTTGTCCAATCCAAGCTTGATTACTGTTCTGTCATAGTTGCACTACGTAATAAAAAACAATATAAACTTGTAAATAAAATATATCGAAAATTTCTAAAATTCTTAATTTACAAAGTTACAGGTGTTTATCCATCTCAAGGTACTGCTGATGAGGTCCTTCTTGAGTCGACAAATATGGTTCCTCTAACCCTTAGACGAGATATTACACTTTTAATATACTTTATTAAACTTCTCCAAGGATCCATAGACTGCTATGGAATCCTCGATAATATACGTCTCAATACAATCACCACCAATTTAAGATCAGTGTCTCCTTTCTCAATATTGTCAACTCAAGCTGGACCAACATCATCATCACCTGTTTCACGCATGGTAACACTAACCAATAATGTCTGTAGAAATACCTCATTATTCAAACATATTATTCAACTTAAAACGATATCACCGCTGTTTGCTGCTGAATGCCTTCGTATGGCAAATAAATAAATAAATTAAATAAAATTGAGCAACTGATAATTTAATAATAAAAAATGCGATAGTTACTCATCTATACTTGTATATATATGTATATATATCTGTAATTTCTTTAACCATTAAATTAATTTAATCTATGTATACTTCCTGTAGCCCTTCACTTTGATAGTCACTATCACTGGGCTTATGTAATGTAAATAAATGAATAAAGAAATAAATAAATATATTAAATTCTAATTTTGTATTCTAAAATAAGTTGATGTTATGATAATAAATAAAATTTGTTTCATTATGTAAATGTTTTGCGTTTCGTTGAATATAGGAATGTACATGATTTTAACAAGTCACTATTAAAAAATATTTTGTTTCAGAAAAATAAAATATACGAGGAACCACTTCCAGAGCTTGCATTATTGTTGGATAAAAATATGAGATATTTGAAGAGTAAAACAAAAACCACAAGACAAGAAAAAACCTCTTGCTTCTAGTAAATTTATTAGAAAATTACAATTGTATATATATATAATTACACAACTTTAAATTGTACATATAAAAATTTTGAGTATTTAATACCAACATAAAATTGTTTCGTTGATTATGTAAAATGGTTGGAATTGACAACATTAAAATCAATTAATAAAAATAAAACTATTATTTGGCTGTTTATCTCTACTATTTTGCCTTTTCAAATATCTATATTAGTATCTATATTTAATTAGAATAATACATAAATTTCATAATTATAAATATGCTTATGCTCATTGAATATATATGTATATACATTATTAATATAGTGGTTATATATATCATTAGAATATACAGGTATATTTATTATGATTTTGAATGTCATTTTCAAAGATCAAAAGACTAGAGAGACAAATACAATTAGATAAATAATTTTTTGAAGGATTATTCTACAAGTACTTGTACAGCTTTTTTCCAATGCATTTGGAAAAAGATAATTTATTAAACAATTATTGCTAGGTGGAATATTTTTTTTCAAATAAACAAATAGCTTACGAATAAGATGGACTTAAAAAGAGACAATTATTGTTAAATGAAAAGCAATTATTATTTAATAAATTATCTTATTTTAAGTAGATCTCTTTTCTTAGCCAGTTGTTTATTTAAAAAAAATTTCACTTATTTATTTGATGAAATATTCAATGTATTAAAAAAAATATTTTACCCAGCAATAATTATTAAATAAATTTTTTTTTTTGATTACATCTCATTCTTTAGCTATTAATTATTAATTTTCAATGCATTTTTCAAAAAGGCCGGCTGAAAGGTGTGGAAATAAACAAACAGCGCATTACGTAGTGCGCAATTGAATAACTAAAGTGGCGCACTCTACATTTACGACGTATATCAAGCAACTCCCACTCTTATAGTTGATTCTCCTGGTCTCTAGTCTTCTTGACTATACTATACTGTGTTTCATTTCTCGTTGCCTGTTGCGTTGCCTATGCTATATGTATACTATGTTTCATTTCTTGTTGCATGTTGCGTTGCCTATGCTATATGTATACTGTGTTTCATTTCTTGTTGCATGTTGCGTTGCCTATGCTATATGTATACTGTGTTTCATTTCTTGTTGCATGTTGCGTTGCCTATGCTATATGTATACTGTGTTTCAATCTCCGTCCCCGACTTCCGTCCCCAACTCCCGACTCCCTTCCCCGATTTTCGTGACGAATTTTTTTTCCACCTACCCTCCAAAAAGAAGTTTCACTTCAAAAAACACAGAGAGGTAGTGGCTGTCAACGAGTCAAGAAGCGAAAAACTCGTTGTGTGACACAAAAAGATATAGGTAAAAGAAAGAAGAAGAATACAAAAAAGAACGATATAAAAAAAAAAAAAACTGGTGAAAAAAAAAAAAAAACATGTTGTCTATAATATTTCTTTTTTAAAATAATTATGTCATTTTTACGTAATATTTTCTGTGAGTGTACGAAGTCGGAGCTCGATTTATTCACTATTCCACTGACACAGACAACGATAAAAGATTCGACTTGGGCTCCTTATTACCCTGTGACTGCAATAAGTGATAATTTACAAATCGAATTTTATGTACCGGGTACGAGTGAAAAGTTTACCTTATACAATGCTAAAAATTTCTGCTTAAATTATAAATAATTCCGGTACAGCGGTAGCAGCTGACGCAGTAGGCGCCGTTAATTTAACACTTCATAGTCTTTTTTAAAAATTCGATGTGTTATTTAATCAAAAATTAGTATCAGCATCAAAAAGTACTTATTCATACAGGGCATATATTGAAGCATTACTTAATTATGGTACTGATGCAACAAATAGCCATCTACAGCTAGCCTTGTGGTATCCTGACACTCCAGATCATATGAATACGAACACATTAGTTGCAGGTGATGCTAAAAATGACGGATTAGTTGCTTGACGCGTTCGTACAAGTGGTGCCAAACAATTTGACATGATTGGTTGTTTACACGTTGATGTTTTAAATCAGGATGAATTTTTTTCAAATGGTGTTGAATTGAAAATTGATTTGACTCGTTCGAAACAAGAATTTTGTTTAATGGATGCCACAACAGCTGCTGAATATAAAATAAAATTTTTAGAAGCTTCATTAATTGTACGACGTGTTAAACTCAACTAACATGTCATGATTGCCCATGCAAGAGCCTTAGCAAAAACCACTGCTAAATACCCACTTATTAGAATAGAAGTTTTTTACTCTCAGCAGGAATTTTTGGTCATTGCCTTGACAACATTATTATTGATACATTACCAAAACGAGTTGTTATAGGTTTTGTTGATAATCGTGGCTTCAATGGGAATAGAGCACATATCCCTTTTAACTTTCATCATTTTAATATAAATTATTCATTTTTATATGTTGATGGTAAAAAATACCTGGACAACCCATACAGCCTACATTTAGTAGTAATATATTTGATGCTAAGGCACATCATTCACTTTTTTCTGGCACTGTTATTCATTTTGGGGATCATGGAATATAGGTATTCATCCGAGCACTGTCAGTGTTCCAACTTACTGACCGTATCATTATGATAATTGATATATTCTGAATTGACATAATTTTAAAGGGCAGAAACAGAACAACCTTTAATGATGAGTTTCACGCAATGGGCGAGAAATCTGCAGCAGCAATTAGGTTAATTTACGTTGTATTAGACTGTGGCAGCACATGCGCAGACGACGAGCTTATCATTTAGTCAATCTAGTCCTTTTTCTGAGCTGTTTGCTCTTTAATGATATTAGTCACACCATGAAATTGAAAAGTCTGATTTGTTCTGTTGAACTTGTGATTAAATTGAAACAAACGTATTGTATTTTTAAAATTTCAAGCATTATATTATGATTACCAGTAATCTACTAGTCAACAATTTTTTCAAATACTGGCTGTATCTACCAGTAATCTATTGGTATACTTGTAGTATCCATGACAATAAATAAACTTCATAAAAAACTAAAATAATACTGATAGATTCTACCAGTATATCCTACAACTAATTTTCATGTACAATTGATATTAGGTTATTGGTAAATTTCCAGTCATAATACCAATAGATTACTGGTAGGCAGTACGGGTATGACATACTAGTAATTTCCAAGTAAAAATAGCATTTAGGTACTAGTAAAATGACAATAATTGTACTGGACCTACTAGTATATTACTGGTTTGTGGTTATCTGGGACCAGATATAACCCCAGAATTTCGATATTCATATAATCTACCAGTTATATGAAGATCTGAAAATCATGAATTTTTAAGTCATTTGACTATGTGCGACCAAATGGGTATGACCCGCAACCAGAAACAAATGCCAAAACTGCTATGAATCGAGAAAATATGACTTATGAGTCACGTCTAAAATCTGATGGATATTGGCCCAAGCACTTAACCCAGAAAAAAGAAAAGATGGCTAAAACAGGATTTTTTTACACTGGTATGGATGACTATGTCCAATGTTATTAT
This sequence comes from Lysiphlebus fabarum, assembly GCA_011426435.1. NCBI lineage: Eukaryota > Metazoa > Arthropoda > Insecta > Hymenoptera > Braconidae > Lysiphlebus > Lysiphlebus fabarum. The sequence goes on along the minus strand of WSYQ01000198.1, from coordinate 55,539 downwards.
TGTAGTCGTGGGATAAAAGACCGGGTATCGAGTGAGGATCCATAGAAAGCGCATGCAAGTTATTTTCCGGACTGGTATTTTGGAGAAGTAATAAAAGGACCTGAATTTATTGAAATATTCACTATACCAATGCCTAATACATCAACTCAACCAAGTATTGAACCAGCGCAAAATACAGTAACGTTTTTGGAAATATCACTTTTGGGTCAACTCCAGTGTGATGATGATGAAGATATCAAATTTAAATGTAAAATTTGTTTTGATAATAATTTAGGTATAACATTTTTACTATGTAGACATTTTGTTTCCTGTGTAAATTGTTCAACTGATTTTAAAAAAATGTGTTATATGCCGTACAGATATTGAAAAAGTTGTTCGACCGATCAAGCTCTTTAGTTCTATTACTCGAGATCTGTACTTCAATCGGTAAGATCCAATCGGCAAGAAAGAACTATATATGTAGGTCAAAGAGATTTCTCCTTATCATTAAAAAACAAACGAAAAAAATCGTATTCTGTACACAAGAATTTTCAGAAAATTGTTTCTTCAATTATATAATTTTTAATTCTGTGTTCATTACACAGTACTCGTTTTAGAGAAAAAACATTAACAACTATGACGCTATTCACGTATAAATTGTTAAATTTTTAATTCTGTGTTTATTACACAGTACTTTTTTTAAAAAAAAAAAACTAAATATTACGCTATTTACGTGAAAATTGTTAAATTTTAAATTTTGTGTTTATTATACAGTACTTGTTTTAGAAAAAAAAAAAAAAAAACAATTACAATTATCACGCTATTCACGTATAAATTGTTAAATTTTTATAATTTTTAATTCTGTGTTTATTACACAATACTTTTTTTAGAAAAAAAAAACTATAAATATTACGTTATTCATGTATACATCAAATGGAAAATTCTATAATCTATCATAATACCCATTTTTTTTAAATTATTTAAATATTACCTGTTGTCAATTTATGTATTTATTATCATCAATATTGTTAAATGAATTATTGTTGTTTAACATATGAATTGAGGTTATGTTTACATTGGAATAAGTCATAATATCGTTGTAGTATATTTTTGACACTGTCTTTTTTTAACTGATAATATTTTTTTTTTTATATATCCAATAACAACTCTGGATCAATCTATATTTTTTTTTTTTTTTTTTTTTGATTTTATGTTTCTCACTTGATAAATAAACAATATAATAAATAAAGTTTGACATTTAGATGTATGACTGACTGACGATGATTTTCCATAAACATTTCAAGCTCATCCGTTTTGCGCAGATTACTTCTAGGTTTTTTTCAGTTTTTTTTTTTTTTCAATTTATTATTATGAACATAAAAAAACTGAAATATATATAATTTAATGAATGCTATTATTTTAACAATAATAATAATAATATAATAAATAAATTTAATAAATCAAAAAACGATAACTATTTGCCCAATAAACCAGTTTATTAATGCTCGAAAAGAACTCATTTTATTTTTAAAATAAAATACAGTTTTATGAATATACTTATTTATTATAAGTAAATAAATTATAGTATTATTTTTAATAATATATAATGTTTATTATTACCAAACATGACTTATTTTTTTTGAACTGGTATCAGCGCTAGCAATGTGTACAAAAAAAGTTGACTTAATATAAATGAAAAAAAAGTTAAACAAATAATTTAATATTCATTATTTTTTTGTAAAAATATTCTCACGATACCAATCAAAAGTCCACCATTGCTTAGTAGCAGTTCTTGTATATCCATGAAGCTCTGCAAGATCAGCAACAAATTTTTTGTATGTTTTTTTTAATGTATCATGTGAAGCATCAGTTGAAAGTTGTTGATATGAACTTGCTGCATGTTGTGTTGGATATGGAGCTAGTGGATATGAAAACAATGGATATGATGCTGCTGTGTATGAAGTTGTAGGATATGAAGCTGTTAGATATGAGGTTGAATATGATGTTGTTGGATAAAAATATAGTGGATTTGTAGTTTGACTTGGTCCATTTGGATATATTGGAGTTTGAGTTGTATTTTGATGTGTTGAAGTTTGGGATGGTGGGTATGGACATATTGCATTTTGAGTTGTTGAAATTTGGGATGGTGGATATGGACATAATGCAGTTTGTGTTGTTGAAGTTTGAGATGATAGATATGGACTTACTGCAGTTTGAGTTGGTAGATTTTGATGTTTTATTGCAGTGTAAGGTGGTGGATAAGGACGTATTGCAGTTTGAGAAAGTGGTGAAGGTGAGGGTAGAGGTAGAGGTGGAGGTGGAGGTGGGAGTGGAATATAGTGTTCTAATTTATCAATTGCTTTTTTGCATATTTTTTTGTTGTTTTTTTGTTAATGCAATTGTTGGTTATTGGTGTTTTTTGCAATGAGACTGGGATGAGATTTTAAATTACCAATCATTTTCTCCCCCTCTTCAACTATTTCATGTATCAAGATTATATTATTTATTCTAAAAAAATTATCAGCAATCATCTTGCCTTCGTTAAACCATTCAATAAATTGTTTTTTTACAATTTTGTCAACATCCTCAAGAGACACTTTTTTATTATTTGTATCTGAAAAAAATATATTGAATATGAATAATAATAATAATAATAATTAGAAAAAAAATATATATTGTATTTACCATTTCCTGGTGAATCTTCTTGCTTTCTTTTTTTTCTATATCATTTGTCTGAACATTACTGTTTTTTATAATATCTACAATGAAAATGAAAATATAAATAAAATATAATATTAATAACAATAATCATAGCATTGATAATTATATTATTTACCGTGCTCTGGAGATTTAGTCTCATTTCTTTTTTCATTTCCTGAGGATTATTTGTTGCTATTTTGTGACGTTTGATTAGTATCAATTCCATTTCTTTTTCCTCCTTTCCTCTACGGCCTCTACCTCTTGTCGTTTTTTATCTGTTTTTTTTTTAATTATTTTCATATAATTTTATATAATTTGAATTTATAGTTATATGTAATATAATTATTTTTTTGTGTGCAATCAATCTTGAAACACAGACAACATGTGATGTAATATAAAATGGCTGCTGAAATACAATCTGTGCTCGAACCTCTTTCCTTCTTCAACGTTCACCAACTTTGAAAATAAAAAACACCCACACTTGAACTGGAGTGGCTCCCGTTGGGATATTGTTAACACAATAGTTATCAATATGTCAACGGGGCCACTCTAGTTCAAGTGTGGGTGTTTTTTTTTCCAAAGTTGGTGAAATTGTATTTCAGTAACAATTTGGTAACAATTTTATATTGCATCACATTTTTTCGTTTATTTTCTAAGTTTTTATTCACACAAAAAAAAAATTACAATACATATAATTATAATAAATTTAATTTGTATAAAAAAAATATTTAAAAAAGGATAAAAAATAGCAAGAAGTATTCAATACATATTGGAATAAATAAATATAATGAATAATACATTATGTAGTCATGTATGTCTGGTGCACCAGAATAACAACATCATCATCATACCAACAATAACATGTACTGACAAAGAATGATTGTTTAGTATTATTGTAAAAATAAGGTTATTGAATAAACGTGGATATTAATAAATTATAAACACAAAATTGATCTTTATTTTATTTTGTTTTTTTTATATCAATATTTTTAAATTTGAAACTATCTAAAAGAATTTATGATATTATATTTCATTGAAGCTAATATACATGATAAAGTTAACTTTTTTTAAAATTATTTTTACTTTACGGATTGTAATGTTAAAACCAACTGTATTTGTATTTGGTTTATCTACTCGATAAATTGAATGGTTTGAAAATAAATTAAGATAAAACAGCTAGTACATTTACATATTCAAATGGAAATTCAAATGATGAAATAATATGTATCATAATCAAGACAAATAATATGTATTAACTATCTTTCATTGTATTGGATTTATAAATTAAATGTTTATCAACATCAACTTGATTAATCATCAGAAATGATTTAATACATTTATTTTCTAAAATATCATTATTAAAAAAAATGAAAATAGAACTTATTTGTCAGTCACATATTTATATAATCCTTATTTCCTGACTAAAGTGTACTTACTGTGTGGATTTTGTCCAAAATGTTCTCGCCTGATCTATTGCTTCGTGCATCTTGATTGGATTTTTTTTGAGTATTGAAATAAATCAGCAAAGTGCTGTGATATTGAATAATTTTGTAACTGAAGAATGTTGTTCAATAAGTGTCCATGAGTCCTTTATCTCATGTTCCGTAGCTAATAATGTTATTCCAGGTCTTTCTTCTGGTAGAGAGGAACTTGACATTACATTTGATCGTTTTGGCCATGTGTTCTCAGCTTTTACGAACCATGATGGTCCATTCCACCATAATTCATTGTGTTCAAGTTGTTCTGATGTTATGCCTCTTGATGCACAGTCAGCTGGATTTTGTGTACCTGGTACGTGTCTCCGGCGTGCGTGGTCAGTAAGATCTTGAATTTGTGAGACTCTGTTACAAACAAATTCTTTCCAGCGAGCTGTTGGTGCTCTGATCCAATCGAGTGTTACTCTTGAGTCCGTTTCAGATGTATGTTCGTGATATTAAACTGCAGTTTTTTTCTAAAGTGATTTACAAGTTTTGCTAATAGCAATGCTGCTGTCAACTCCAAGCGTGGAATAGTGATCTTTTTTAACGGTGCTACTTTCGTTTTTGAACATATTAATGTGGTCTTGGCGCCAGTAGACGGAGTATTTATTGTTAGATAACTGACTGCTGCCATTGCTAACTGTGATGCATCTGAGAAACCATGTAATTCAATACTTGTGTTCTGATACGTATTGAACCACCTGGGAATTGAGATTCTCGTTAGATTCGTCAATTCATCTTTGATTGTGTACCATTGGTTTATTTGTATATTCGGTAGGTTATCATCCCAACCTAGTTTAAGTAGCCAGAGTTCTCGCATAAATATCTTTGACTTTATGATTACTGGTGAGACAAAGCCGAGAGGATCGAATATTGTAGCAATTTGTGATAATATGAGGCGTTTGGTGCACTTGTGATCCTTACTTGTAGTTTTTTCTAAAGTTGTGAACGTGAACTTATTGGTCATTGGTGACCAAAATATTCCGAGTATTCGGGTGTTGCAATTGTCAAAATGAATTTTGTGATCATCGTTTTGGTTTTCTTCGCTTAATGTTGAGCTCCATTTTGCAAGCGGAAAACCGCCAGCCTTGCAAAGTGATCTCAGTTGTGTAGCGACTTCTTTGAGCTGTTCTGGAGTATCACCACCCCCAAATATATCATCAACATAACGTCCTTGTAGAAGTGAAGGTACTGCTAGTGGATACTTCTGACCTTAATCTTCAACTAGCTGAAGCAGTGTTCTAGCAGCTAGAAATGGCGCTGCTCGTGTACCATATGTTACTGTGGTCAAATGATAATGTTGTTCTTGCCTTTGTTCGTTTAACCATAATATTCTTTGAATATCCCAATCATCTTCATGCACTTGAATTTGTCTAAACATCTTTGTGATATGCGTTGAAAACAGATATTTAAATGCTCTTATACATGTCAATACATCGACAATATTCAACAACAAATTCTGTCCTGGATGAGTAATGTCATTACACGTAGTTTTGTAGTAGTACTTTGTTCTCTTAAGACACCATGAGTGGCAAGTAATAATGGGGTTTGTTATTTAATTTGTGTTCTGATATTTTCTTCATGTGGTCTAATTGTTCGTACTCAGCCATAAAATTTGTGTACAAGGCCTCGTAATTTGTATCTCGTTCAATATTGCGAGTTGTATGCTGTAGGCATTGATGTGCGGTTGAATATGAGTGACCCAGTTGATTTGCAGACTCTCTTAATGAAATCTTCACTATATATCTTCCATTAGTGTCTCTTAAATGAGTGTTCTGAAAATGCTTTTCACAGCTTTGATCTTCTATACTTAGGTTAGTTATAGCTTCGAGTGGTGGTTCTTCTTGTAACCAAAACATCTTTAACAGTTCTTTGAGTTCAACTTCAGATATTATTGATCTGTTGTGAAAACATTGAACATTGTCCGTTTCATTATTGTGCACTGATGATGAACTGAATGATATTGATTTAGTATGATCTGTTGATTGTGTCTTCGTTGGTGATCATGCTTGAACTATTTTTAGATGTTGTTCAATGAACATCTCATGGTGCTTTTTTGCTTGCTCAATTGTAGCAAGAATCTCATCATAAACAATTAGTTCTTGATTCTATTCATGCTCTTCAAACAAAGTCTCAAGAGCTTCGATGTAGTCGAGTTGTTGATCAATCTTTAATTGTAATTCAGGTAGAAGACCTGTTGTTTTATTGTTATCAGTATTTGTGTTATTACTTTGACTGTGAATAATAATTGGTTTATTTAATTGTGACTAAAGTGCACCTTTTTTGTTTCAGAATTAGTGTTACTAACTGCACTAATATTGTTTGCTAAGTACAAATGTTTACGGTAGTGTTCGAATTTTAACGGCCCAAAGTCTAATGAATCTGTTAAATTCACCGTAACTACGCAGAACTTAATCTTACTGAATGTCACTAGATGTAACTAGATAATCTAGTCATAACTAACTAAATAATGCTTTTCTTAATAAAAATTACAGTAATGTTCAAATTTACCTTTTAAATGTCTAAGATAACTATGAAATTCACTGTAGTCACCGAAATTGTGTCACTGAAAGAAACTAGGAAATCTAGTGATAACTAGAATTCACCTTGTAGTGTATTATAGTATAACTTATTTATTTTGCTGTTTTCTGACTACAATATTTTTATACTTATTTATTATAATTATTTATAATTGTTACTAAGTGTGTTAATTTTAAAACTGAATTAACTAAACTTTCACTTTAATCTCTGAGTACTGATCTTTGGTCGATGCGCAACGCAAAGCTGTAAATTACACTATAAGTGAACACTAGAGTATAATACGTGTAATACACTCGTAGTTTACTTGCGCTGCTCTATGTAACTAAGCACGCTATGACTTAACCTTTGTGCCGTTTTCTTAAGCACTTGGCTTAACTTTGGACGTTTTCTGAGTTTTCGTTTTTTTCTTTTCACAAAGAAAGACACTAATGAATAATGTATTTGATGACAATTACCTTATCCTCACTATCACATATCCGGCTCAAAGGACCATAAATGTTTGTGAACTAAGTTGTATAGATTTGTCTTAAATTTTACATTCGGATGGCTTGTGATAGTTATTGGTATGGAAACGATTTCAATTATTGTATTCAACACTTTATTCAATTAATGTCATTTATTTGTGAAAGATAATCTCAATTTAAGGTCCATTATTTTACATATTTACAAATGTTCTTGATGCTGTAGTTGTAAATTACAATATCAATCTTTTTTTCTTTGTGTGTTCTAATATGTATAGAATTTGTGTAAACTCAACCGCAACCCGGCACTTTGATACAAATTATATTAATTTATGAATCACAGCTCCTGTTAAGTTTTATTAATATAATTAAAAAAATAAAAAAATATGTGAACTATGTGAACTTGTTAATCTTGTGTGTATTTTGTGTACATCAATTTAATTATGTCAACTTATAATTTTAACTGAATGAAAACTAAATGTGAACTTGACTGTGTTCTTACTGAAACAGTACTTGTAGAAAAACTGGACGTGTCGTGATTCTAGTCAGAGTGTGCTTGTGTGTGTGCGTGTACGTGTATGTGACCTGTTGAAGTTGCATGAATCTCAAACAATTAAAATATAAATAAAATAATTCAATAAGTAAATATTTAATGTTTTCGTAAACAAAAACAAGGTTGAAAAATAATAATAGGGGAGAGTGGCCCAAAACGGACGCCCAGCCTAAAACGGACACCCTTAATATTTTTATGAAATAAATGATAAATTTTTTTTTTTTTTTTTTCTACGTTTAGTGTCATTCAGTGTCATTTTCGCTTTAGTAAAAAAAAAGATACTAAAAATAGAGGGCGTTTGTGTTTCATAAGTGGGTAGAAGAGTATAATCAAAAAAAAATAATAAAAAAATAATATTAAATAATTACACATAATTGTTGTTAATTTTTGATAACTAACTGTTTTTGATGTAATAACAAACTTAAAAAATGATATTTATTAAATATTTTATATTAAAACATTTAAAGACAAATAACAATATTCAAATATTTAAAGACAAATAACAATATTTAAATATTCAATTAATAATTTGAATCCTTAATATTAAAAAATCATTAAATAACTATGACAACAATTTTTTAAATAATTAATATTTAAAAATTAAAAAATAAAGGATAAAATTCAAATATTTTATCAACAATTTTTAAACAATATAAACAATAATTCAAAGTTTTATCGACAATTTTTACAATAAAAATCATCATTAACATTGTTTTTTTTCACTCCAACACACAATCCATGAAACCAAGTGTTACACTGATCACATTGGATCCACAGTTTTTTTTTTTTTCTCTCAGTTGAAAAAAAAATATTACAAATGCCACAAGCTGCATCTGATTCATCATCATCATCATTATCATCATCATTCGCTTCTTCTTCTTTTTCTTCTTTTTCAATTTTGATAGATTTTATTTTTGAACTATTTAATTTTCTTCTTTTTGTACTTTTTTTTTTATTTTCTTTATCTTCTTTTATTCTTTCTAGCTCTTCAAGCTCCTTAATATAATTTTCATCCGTAAGAATTGAGGTCTTACCGCCAGCACGTCTTTTTCTAGTTGAAAAATCGGTTTCCACTGGGTAGGGTCTGATCTTCCAGGGTAGTACCTTAAACCCTACAGACTCTCTTTGTTTTTTCTTTATAAATTTATTTACTTTTCCTTTATTATTTTTTTTTCTTTCAGCTACTTCTTCATCTTCATCATCATTGTTTTTTTTTTTTCAGGTACTTTTTTATTATTCTCTTCATGCTCTTCTTCATTTACCTCTTCATCATCTTCTTCATCTTCATCTTCATCATTTTTTTTTTTTTCAGGTACTTGTTTATTCATCTCTTCATCATCTTTATCTTCATCTTCATCATCATTTTTTTTTTTTTTAGGTACTTGTTTATTCATCTCTTCATCATCATCATCATCATCATCATCATCATCATCATCATCATCATCATCATCATCATCATCATCATCATCATCATCATCATCATCATCATCATCATCATCATCATCATTTTTTTTTTTTCTTAACTTCATCATCTTCTTCATCTTCATCTTCATCTTCATCATTTTTTTTTTTTTTCAGGTACTTGTTTATTCATCTCTTCATCATCTTCATCTCCATCTTCATCATCATTTTTTTTTTTTTTAGGTCCTTTTTTATTGTTTTTGTTTTTTTCTGATGAAGATACTGAAAGAGTTGAAAGATCACTACACATTCTAGTGACTTCTTCACATATTTCAGTGTTACCAGATTCATGTGAAGTAGTTGCTGGTATAAGTGGTCTTTCAGAGACTTTAGCTGGTGCATAATCTTTGTCAGTGAAAACGTGGGGATTAAAAGGCCAAAAACCACATTTTTTAAAACCCCCCAGAATGTTTTCTTTTGTTGCAGCAAGTTCCCAAGCTTTGCAAAAACATTCTGGGACATTTTTCTCACTGACATTTTTCCCTGGATGTTGTCTCATCCAGTGCAGTATTTCTCTAGAGTGAAATTGTGCGTCGTGTGGGGTGGTAGACAGAGCATGATCAAGTGATTTTGTTGAGCAATTCTGAGGAGTTTTGAATTACGGGTATGACTCAAGTGACCATCTAAAATCAGTAAAACTGGGTCATCATAAGTTGGCCTCACTTGAGCCATAAACCACATGATCCATTTTTCAAACAACTCAGAATTGATGTAGCCAGTATCGCTGACCATGCCCCAAGATCCATCAGTCGTATTTGCCATGAGTTCTTCATTCATCCTTTTCCTGGCGAATACGAAAACTGGTGGTAGTTTCTTACCAGCTGCTGATACACAGCACTCGACGGTGACGTTACGAGACCTCTCTCCTGATGTTCTGACACCAACTTGCTTCCGTCCTTTTGTGCCTATTATCTTCCTCATCGTTTTTGGAATCGCTGATGCTGGAGTTTCATCAACGTTCCAAATACGATGGGGAAGAAACTTGTGTTGGTCCAGTTTTGTTTTGTATAACTCAAAACATTTCTGGACTACGACACGGTTGAATCCTCGTGCACGAGCAGCAGATACAGCTTCAGGTTTTCTTAGAGACAAAGTTGGATTACGTCGAAGAAAACCTTGCATCCATTTTGTACCTGCTGAACCACTTGGAAAAGAATTTGGCAAGTTGTTTTCTTCAGCAAGTAACCAAGCAAGCGACTTCAATGCTGTTGGATCGACGCCATACAAAAGAGATTCGTTTTCTTGCAGATACTCCACCAACTGCTCTTCTTGGTGTAGACTAAAAACCGTTTCTGCACTTCCAAAACCTATTTATTAAATTCAAGATGTCCAATAATTATTGATCCACAATATAAGATTCAAGTAAAAAGCATAATTATCATAAATAAATCTTCTATAAATTGGTACACTTATTTAATTTATTTTATTTCTTTATTGATTAAATAAATTATTAAAATTATAATCTAGATTAAGTATCTGTGTACTGGTACTGGATTAAATTTGTCATTCAAATTGTTTTTTTATGAATTAAATATCAAAATAAATTTACAAGCATGTGTTAGACCTGGTACTGGATCTAATCTGTCATTAAAATAGTTTTTTTATGTACTAATTATAATATACGAAGAAGTCGTGATTTGATAATGAAAACTATGAATAAATTTTAAAGAAATACAAACCTTTCATAATGGCTATTTCCATATTCGAGAAAGTTTTGTACAACTCAACACGACGTATTAATACTGTACGGGATATTCCATAGGCAAGAGCAACTGATTTTTTAGATTGATTATTATTTACAACTTCATCAATTGCTTTTGCCATTACAATTGGATCCCACGATTGTCTATCTGTTTTTCTTTTATATTTACCCATTTTTTTTTTGTTTATTAATTTAAAATATTGTTTAATTATGAAAAAAATTATTGTTTTTATGCATTGTCGTGACCGTTTTTTTTTTTTTCTTTTTATTGTTAACAATTAATACCATTTTACCGAAATTAGAATAATTCCAATGTTTTTTATAAATAAAGTCAATTTTAATTCGCCAATAGTTCATATTTTAAATATTATTGGTACAATAAAAGAAACGGACCAATAGAAACTTAGTATAGAAAAATATTAAAAAGAAATAATGACCCTAGTTTTTATAGTGTTAAAATGGCGTTGTTGTGGTTATATTTTTAATGATCTCCAAAGAGACTAGAGGTCTCTACTTTTTTCATTTGTTTGCATGTGTTTGTAGTCGTTTGTACGTGTATGTGTACATTTAGTTTGACAGATATGTTCCTTACTCATTATTTATTTATTTATTATTAAAATTGTTACATTCAAAATTAGAAAAAAAAAAAAAAAATTTGCCCTGATTTTTTAGGGGTGTCCGTTTTGGGCTTTTTTTTTTTTTTATAAATATTGTTTTTCAGTTTTAATTTTTTTTTTTTTTTCTCTTATGTGATAAAAAAGCGAAAAAAAAAAAATTTGAAACATACACATGTTATTCCCTTAAGGTGTCCGTTTTGGGCCACTCTCCCCTATATTAATACAGAGTTTTAATCAATAAAACAGTAAATATTTACAAAAAAATTCTGGTTTGTCAATATACGTCAGTATGACGAATATATATTTTTTTTTTCTTTTTAAAAAGAAGATAATTGTCATTAAATCTTTTTTTTTTATTAATACTTGCATAAATAATTCTATTCCATCATGAGTTATCATATTACGGGATTTAATATTTTTAATAATTATTTCTTGTCTGCTTGGTAAGTCTTTTACAAGAATGTTATACAACTTGCTTAATCTTAATTGTTCAGTGATAATGAATTTTTTTTCTCTTTTAGAGCGTTGTTGAACTGACAATAAATCGATAATTTTAATATCATCATCATCGAACTCCGAACATTTTGTATTAACATCTTTTCCTTGACATTTTCATGAACTTTTTTGGAAATTTTTAAAGGAACTTGGCTAACAGTATCATTATTATTTTTTCCATATTTTCAAAACTCATATATTGAGTTTCATCTTCGAGATAATTTAATTTTGGAGTTAAAGTATATACTGCAAAATAACATAACTGTTTTTGAGCTATATGTAACTGACCTTGAACTTGAAAATAATAATTATGGTTTTTATTCATGCTATCTATATCTTCCCTATCAAAAATTCGACGATAATTTTCAACATATTACAATGCTTGCTCTACACTTTTACCTGTTGCTGATGCCAGACATTTTACTTCTATGATATTATCATCTTCTGTACACATATCTGGTGTAGCACCGACGAAGAAACATTTTTCATCAATAAATAATCCGCAGGGATAAATTTTTATCAATTAATTTAGATAAGTGGTCAATAGCATTTTTTTCTGAATTTTTTCCTAATTTCATATGCTTGGTACTGTAATTCATGCCATAACGTATTTTTTTAACGATATTTGAGCATGATGTGACTGGTAAGAGATGAAAAATTTCGCCGAATGTTGATGCAGTAATTAAGTTTTTGCGATATTCTATCCACAAAGGTGAGGAATCTTGCGATCTTGTAATTTTTTCAATTTCAATGCGATCATTTTGATTTTTTTTCAATTTCTCAAAGTGTTCTTCTTTGAGTAGTGAATATTGCTCTGATGTAATGTCTACTTTATCACAATTTGAGCAATAGTTAATATCGGCTCTGCCAGTATATTGCCTTTTCTTAAAATGATTACGCACTCTATACGCTTGAGTGGCTTTGGCACAAGGCTTGTCTACTTGTTTCTATTTTTAATATTTGAGGCGGAACAATTTTATTATTAAATTTATGGAGTTGACTCAATACATTTTGAGAATTAAAGTGTACACCAGCACACAATGCTCTCAGTTGAAAACTGTTACGCATACTGGAATTTATTCTCCGCGCTGCTAAATGCTTGTTGGAAATTGAATGATGAGATTCAGCATGGTTTGTTGTTTTATCTTTCAACAGACTTTGCGCATAGCGCCCTATATCATGCACGTGTTTGGTTATCAGCTGGTATATGGTCATTAACCATATTGTCATCTTCTGTGTTACAGTTCATTTCTATAGGATCACAATATTTATGTTCACCACAAAGAGAACTTTGTAAACCTTTTGAGTATTATTTCTTTTTTCAAGTTTTCAGAATTGAGCTCTTCAATTTTCTTTTCAATTAATGATTGCATGAATTTCCCGCTATTAAAATTTTCCAATAAATGATTTTTACATTCAATTTTTTCAATATGAACACCTAAATGCGCATGAGGATCGAGTTCTACTAATTTTTTATAGGCATTACTGTCACCATCTCCAACTATAGGATTATAAATAACTTTATGTATACTGTAACTTTGTCGGAACCCTTCAGCAATAATATCTGCTTCCATAGCAGTAGAAGCAGCATTTCTATCGTAATTTTTAAAACAAAAATTTTTATGATTTTCATCTGGTATTGTGTTTCGATTTTTTGCTCTTTCACAAACTGAACAGTATTTATTTCGCACCGCAATAAAAAGTACTTTTTTGGTGTGAGTTCCAACGATGACTGCTAGTCCTGATAAAGCATCATATCTCCCACCTTTGTAGGATCTTTTTGACATTGACCCATCGATTTCTACCGCGATACAAGAAATTCCATCTGGTGTAATAAGCATATGCTTGTTTGCCCATTCAATTTCCTCTTTGATAGCTGCTCCCATACTAGCAGTACATACTTCATGGACAAGGCCATTCATTCGAACCATACGAATTTGCTCATAAGTTTTATGAGACATATTAATACTAGCTAAAAACTCTCGAATAGTATTATAACCCACCCCAGAAGTTGAAGTTCTTAAAACAGCACTTTCATTGAGTGGAATTTTATCTTTTGTTTGGACTTTCGATGACTGCTGCAGTCATTGTCTTTGTTGCTTCGTTGTCTTTGTTCTTCTTTACAAATTTCAAGTTGGTCAACCTCATCCTACTTCTACACTTTCTTCATTTGGCAATCTTCACTACTCTTTTGTATTAAGCAATTATTTGTTGATTGAATTATTTTTCTCGTTCATCAATTAGATTTTTGAATAAAAATTCTTGAATAACCCATGGTGTTACTCCGAATATGTATTGAGTTTAGAACGATTTATTTGTGGTTCAATTCTCTCTTTTTGTTCATTGTCAAATAATTACGAGATAATATTAACAAGTCTTTAAAATGATTTACGTTTATTTGACTTGTAGGTTGTAAGGTATAATAACACCTAGACATCTCGGCTGGTATTCCCGAACAGAAAAATCTCAGTCTTAAACGAACTTAAAATCCTTTGAAGTTTTAAGACGCGCTTCATTTGTCCAACTAGGAAGTCTTCGAAAGACTTCCTATGAAAGAGTTCGGGCTTGCAAAGTCTTTCTATGGAAGACCTCAGGCTTTCGAACTCTTAAATATAAAGTCTTAAAATGAAAGACTTCGAGCTTCTGAAGTCTTTCAATGGAAGACCTCAGGCTTTCGAACTCTTAAATCCGAAGTCTTTAAATTAAAGACTTCGGAGTCTTTCATTTTTTTTTTTTCTTTTTTTTTAAATTTGTAAAATTTTTCCAAAAAAAAAAAATCTGCACGGGATCGATCACAGGTTTCTTGGGTGGAAGTCGGATAGGTTGACCACTCAACCACATCATCAATTGAAAATAAGTGAATATATTTACTACTTAGACTTTGAGTTTCTAATTTTTGTTATTTTAAAAAATTTTATAACATGAAAACTTGAATAAATATTTAGAGTGAATTGTAAAATTAAATACACTACAAGCAATCAAACTTGAATTTTTTTTTTTCAAAAAATATATAAATAAAAAAAAATTAACCAATAACATCAATTAATAAATGATAACAGCTACATATTAATTAAAATCCGCGAAATATAGTTTTTTAATATACAAAATGATAAAAATCTTAACAATTTTATATCAGGCAGTTTGAATTTTTTCTAAGTCCTGAACAGAAAAATCTCAGTCTTAAGGGATTTGGACGATTTTTTTGAGGGTAAAAAAGAGGGGATACGGCCTATCTCTTATACATTGGCCCAACAGCTATTACCAACTGCTAAAAACCAAAAAAACCTCTTTTTTTTTTCAAAAAAACATCTATTTTATCTGTTTGTTATCGTATAATAAAATTAAATTAATAATTATTGATACATTTACTATCAATTTTCAATGTTTAAAAGCTTATTATTGGTAATTAAAAATATCATGAAAATCGTGCAACAGCGCAAAAAAAAAAAAGTATTGGCACACTTGTTTTATATGGTGTATTGTCGTGTTGGTGTATTTCTAATATGTGGTAGTGTATATACTGTATCTGTCAAAAGCATAATAAACATAAAGCATAAGAGTAGTATGAAACATGGAGCAAAATATAAATGGTGATGATAAAAATAACAAAATATATATGTGGCAAGACTGATATTTAAAAATGTTTATTAAAAATAAATAAATGAAAAAATATTATTGTTTCTTGTCATCATAAGTTTTTTATAAGTTTATAAATAAAGTTTAAAATAAAATTTTGTTTTTTTTGTCATTATTTGCATGCTTTCTAATATTTTAACTTTTTATTTATAATTTTATTTATTTATTATTCATTATTTTATTATTTTGAATTAATATTTAATTTAATTGTTGTAAATAAATGCATTTACACAGTTATTTCATGTAAGTTATATAATATGCCTTTAACAAGTTAACATTGACACTTTCAAACTTGCGCGCCACAAGATGGCGGAATATCTGATGTTGCCAAGTGTATATGACGTTTCAGCATAAGCCATGAAAGATAGTAAAATAAATGAATTTTTACATACTTTAATTATTAATTATAAAAAAACTAAGCTCCAAACCCCTTTGGTTTTTTTTTCATATGTTTTGTTTTGTCTTATTTTATAACCCAAAAGGTTTTTTGTCGCGATGTCATATTGTCGATCAGAGATATTGTGTTTTCATGAACTATTTATATTGACAAAATCGTATTCTCCATAAGAGCCCATGTTAAAAGTTGTCAACTTTAAAAATTAATAAAAAATTAACAAGCTTCCAAACAATTACCAAAAAATTACAGAAAGTGTATTAGTATTTCAAGAATCTACTGTATAAATTTCATCTCATTCTCATATTCGGAAAAAAATCGTCCAAATCCCTTAAATCGCGCTTTATTGAACTTAAACTGTCTTGTGAAATCTTAAACGAACTTCCATTAGCTTCCCAAATAAAATTTTCATTGAAATAAGTTTTAAAGCCTTTCATTTTAAGACTACAAGCTTTCGAAATCGTATTTATTGAATTTTTTTTTTTTTTAAACCTAAAAACTTTCGAAGTCTTTTAAATCAAGCTTCTAAAAGACTGAAAAATGTGAACGCTTTTGAAGTCTTTTAAATCACGCTTCTAAAAGACTGAGAATTTGAACCCTTTTGAAGTCTTTTAAATCAAGCTTTTGAAAGACTGAGAAATGTGAACGCTTTTGAAGTCTTTCAAATCAAGCGTCTGAAAGACCGAGATTTGAATGCTTTCGAAGTCTTTTAATTCAAGCCTTTGAAAGAGTTTGGGGACCTCGGAAAAACTTGTGATTTTATTTGGGAAGCTAATGGAAGTTCGTTTAAGATCTCACAAGACAGTTTAAGTTCAATGAAGCGCGTTTTGAGACTGGAAGCTTGTTTAAGACTGAGATTTTTCTGTGCGGGTTGTTACAAAAAAAAAATGTTATTTGTTGTGATTATTATTATAAAATTTTTTTTTTTTTTTTTTTCATCGGTTCAAAAATAATAATAAAATGTTCGTTTATTACGCCGTCTTAAATACGAATTTCATGAGAATTTTGAAGCCTTAAATACTCGTGATTTTCGGTTGAGGTTTATCAGTAATTTCTTGTAGTATTTCTAATTGAAAAGTGCCCAAAACTTGATGTACAAAATTTGTATATTTATTTATTTATTTGTTATTATAAACGTTTAAAAAACTAAATAATTAAAAGTTTCAATGTGTAATATGTAGCGTTATTATTCTTATTATTATAAATATTATTGTTAATAAAAAAAACAATTAAAAGAAGAAGTCAATCGATTTTATTTTTATACGTCCCAGGGAATTTTATCCAAAATTCAGTTAGGCAATTGAACTTTAAAGTAAAACAGGAAAAGAAGTTGCTGCTGCAATGGAAAAAATATTTAGAATATTAAGGACGAGTTTGTAAAAGTCTTCATGTTGATCAAGGAACAGGCAAGGCAACTACAAATGGATAAAAATATTGACAGAGTTGATTGAAAAATATAACAATACAAAACATCGGACAATTAAGATGAAGCCTAGTAAAGTTGTTGGTGAAAATGTAGAAATTTTAAAACAAACTGTTTATAATGATTTTAGCCGATTCAAGGTTGTTTTTATAATGAAGAATTGCAACGTGTGAAACATTCTGCATAAATCTAAATGAATCAATAAATCTAAGTTGAATTCTAGTCCCTATTACATATTTTGTAAATGAAATATATTTTTCTCTATTTACTGGGAGCAATTTAATTTTACCTGGAAATCTAGTTGCTAATTTTACAATTAGATGATGTGAATCATATCCACTGATATTATGACTTACACAATTAATTATACAAGATTCTTGATAATCGATGTTGCATGTTCGATGTGCAGCTCCACGATAAACAGATGTAAAGTGATGATGATCTCGTACCTTTGGATCCTTGATGGTGAATTTCTTCTTGCAAAGATAGCACACTCTGGCATGGTTGAATGAGTCTTTATCTGGTGTCATTGTGATATTTTTGTTAATATCTAATAATTTATTAACATCTTGAGCAATATTATAGAGTTCATCGATGTACCAATCTATGCAATTTTCACCACGATTGAGTTGAAACTTGGACAATGAAGAATCATATTTACATTCAAAAAAATAACCAACACTGTATGGTACATGATACCGTTCATTGTTCGTATTATTTGATGAATCAGGTACTTTTTCAACTTTTTTTAACAAACATTCAACATCCAAATATATAACAAATGGTACCTTTAATTGATATTTGTAATTTTTAAATTTTAAAATATTATTTAGTACTTTTGGTAAAACCATTTTATACTTATTTCTGCTTTCACATGCTTCACGATGATCTATCACAGATTTTTCTAAATTAAAATGGCATAAGCATCGATCAGAAAAATATGTTTTACCCTTATATTTTGATAATTGCACAGAGACCAATCTAGATAAATCACGAATCCACACATAATGATATTCATCTGCTTGGTATGGATCATCGGACTCATCATCTGAATCTAAATTTTCTTCATCTTCATGATTTTTTCTAATCATCAATAAATGTATAGTTTTTTTCACAAATGTTTTATTAAAATGAAGATTTTTTATTGGCTCTTTCGGTTTATATTTACTCAGATGATATGGTACAATTATTTGCTTTTTACAGCCAAATTTTTATTTTATAATCATCATCACGTTCATATTCTAAACCATAAACAGATATTGACAGATCATTGATTTTTTCAAATTGATTAATATCTGCTAGTGATAATGGAGAATCAAATGTATCATAATTTAATATATTTGTGAATGCATTTTGTTCATATGCTGTCTTACATTTAGTTGTTGTTTCAGGGTGTTTCCCATTGGTACATTCCTGCTAATACAGACCACAAAAAACAATACTGATCATGTCTATTTTGTACATTAACAACACTTTTTTTTAATGCAATCCATTTTTGTACTTCAAAAAAAGATGATGCACCACCATTTAATGGAGAATACTTATCTAAGTGAACCTCAAGATCTAAGACTTCACGAAGTGTCCAACCAAAGTCTTTCATCATACACTCTTCACTTTGAGTTTTTATTTTTTCAAATCTTATTGTAATTTCTTCATCTAAATTTGTAGATCGTAGTACTATCACATTACCACTTGAATAATACTTTGTTTCTATCATTACTTGTTTATTTTTTGCAATTTCATATTTACATGACAAAATTAAATTCACTTTATATGAATTTTTTTTAGCTAATGCACATCTCACTTTTTCAATTAATAGTTTTTTACAATCATTTAAAAAGCTATTAATATTAATATGAGCTAAATTTATAATTGCACCTATCGGAATGACACCATTAAATGCACTTGATACATCACTCCACACAACATTTTCATCATCAACTTTATTATCACTATTACTATCATCATCATCGTAAACACCAGCATCAACTATATTTTTTTTGTTTTTTTTGAAGTGAAACTTCTTTTTGGAGGGTAGGTGGAAAAAAAATTCGTCACGAAAATCGGGGACGGAGATTGAAACACAGTATACATAGACAACGCAACAGGCAACGCAATATACAACGAGAAATGAAACACAGTATACATATAGCATAGGCAACGCAACATGCAACAAGAAATGAAACACAGTATACATATAGCATAGGCAACGCAACATGCAACAAGAAATGAAACACAGTATACATATAGCATAGGCAACGCAACATGCAACAAGAAATGAAACATAGTATACATATAGCATAGGCAACGCAACAGGCAACGAAAAATGAAACACAGTATAGTATAGTCAAGAAGACTAGAGACATCTAGTCTCATGAAGACTAGTCTCTAGTCTTCATGAGTATATTTTGAGAAAAAGAAAAAAGAAATAGGCATGCACATAACTGAAAAAAAAAAAAAAAAACCACATAATTTTTTTGGCTTCATTAATTCCTTAGCTCCATTCTTTCTTTAGCTACCGCTCGTTCTTGGCTGAAAAATAGTCATAGAATATATAAGTCACTAGTCTCACCATGTAAAACATCAAAAGCGACATCTTGTCTCATGGTAACAGTTACGGACGGCAGGCTGACTACGTATTATACTAGTATACTACGTAGAACACTCTCTCCAAAAGAAGTTTCACTTCCCCGCGCGTACTCGCAACACGCACAAGTTTTTTTTTTATTAACACCAATACCTCTACCACTTATTGTTTTTAAATATTTTATTTTTTCTAATTCTCTTGCTGCAATTTTTTTTGTTGTCGCGAATATACTTTTTTGATTTGGAATAAATGTACAATTTTTTAAAATATTATTGTATTCATTTATTTTTTGTTCGAAATTATTTATTGTTTTTTGAATAATTTCGCGATCTCTAACTTTTTTTAAATCTTCACATTTGCTCTCAAAAAATTTGCGATGTGCTAAATGAGCAAATATCGTCATTGATTGAGCGACTTCTAAATTATTTGCCATTTTTATTATTTGGTTTTTTATTTTCTAAAATTTTTGAAAATCGTGTAGCCTCAAAAAAATAAATGTTACTACTGGGAAAAATTTGATTTCCCATACAGTATATATACTCTAGACAGAATTATTATTATGATTATTCAACAACTACATTGAAAAATTCTGTTGCTGGTGATCTAAACGTTTGGACAATGGAATTTTAAGAAATCACTTTTTGAAAATAAAAATTTAAAAAAAAATAGAAAAAATAAAAAATATATATATTTTATTAAATTTATTTTATTTTTTCACACTCGTCATTGGTGGTTTTAAAGATTGAAATACTATG
The DNA here is from genome assembly GCA_011426435.1 of Lysiphlebus fabarum. NCBI lineage: Eukaryota > Metazoa > Arthropoda > Insecta > Hymenoptera > Braconidae > Lysiphlebus > Lysiphlebus fabarum. The sequence goes on along the minus strand of WSYQ01000198.1, from coordinate 34,757 downwards.
AATGTTTTGTTTTAATTTTTACATTTGAATTTATTTAAAAAATTACTTTACGTTATAATAATAATAATAATTTTGTTTTTCCTTTGATCTTATAAGAAAAAAAATTCTATCTCTGATTTTACAGCATGAGTCAAGTCTCATGTTGGGAATATTTTTTTTTTTTTTGCATGCTGATCTGCCAATATTCAAATGATTTTTCAAATTTTTGCAAGTAAATTTTTGTAGAAATGGATAATCTTTACAATATGCACATTTACTTTGCATCCCTAGCGGATGCGTTGACACCTATTCGATCGTGTCTCGACACTCCAATGTTGCGCTCAGTCGACAGCGATTTGAGAGCAATTCGACAGCATATATAAAACGTAATTCTCAAGCGCCGAATAAGAGAAATGAGTTAGAAAAATGAAAAATAAATGGAATATTAAAATAAAAACAATTTAAACTGACAAAATCTGGACTTTTATATATTTTATAATAATAAAAAAGAGTTGAAATAATACATGATAAAGAGGTTAGGTTCAGACGATTCGTATATCTACTCCGGTCGAAAAGCAGTTGAGCCTTACAGGATTCATCGGTAATTGACTCGGTCATTATTACCGGGATATTTGGACACTGAATCGACAAGCTTTCGACAGCAAATTGAGAGCTATCTAATTCATTGATTTTTCATTGTTTTTAATTGTTTAAAAATTATAAGACACTTTATTATTGATAATTTGGATGTTTTTTTTAATAAAATTAATAAAAAAAATATAAACAATTTGTTTAAATAAAAAAAAAAAAAATTTTTTTTTTTTTTTTTAATAATTTTTAATTCAATTGTTAATAACAAATAAGTAAAAAAAAACAAAATAAAACAGTATTTGGAAGCATCAGAACAATAAACAATATAAAAAAAAAAAATTTTCAACTTTAAATATACAGTATGCGCGTTGACACTGTCTCGACACCGTTTCGACCGGCTTTCGACAGCCTTTCGACCGCCTTTTGATCGCGTTTCGACACCGAATTGAGAGCTATCTAATTCATTGATTTTTCATTGTTTTTAATTGTTTAAAAATTATAAGACACTTTATTATTGATAATTTGGATGTTTTTTTTAATAAAATTAATAAAAAAAATATAAACAATTTGTTTAAATAAAAAAAAAAAAAATTTTTTTTTTTTTTTTTTAATAATTTTTAATTCAATTGTTAATAACAAATAAGTAAAAAAAAACAAAATAAAACAGTATTTGGAAGCATCAGAACAATAAACAATATAAAAAAAAAAAATTTTCAACTTTAAATATACAGTATGCGCGTTGACACTGTCTCGACACCGTTTCGACCGGCTTTCGACAGCCTTTCGACCGCCTTTTGATCGCGTTTCGACACCGAATTGAGAGCTATCTAATTCATTGATTTTTCATTGTTTTTAATTGTTTAAAAATTATAAGACACTTTATTATTGATAATTTGGATGTTTTTTTTAATAAAATTAATAAAAAAAATATAAACAATTTGTTTAAATAAAAAAAAAAAAAATTTTTTTTTTTTTTTTAATAATTTTTAATTCAATTGTTAATAACAAATAAGTAAAAAAAAACAAAATAAATCAGTATTTAAAAACGTCTCAACAATAAACAATATAAAAAAAAAAAATTTTCAACTTTAAATATACAGTATGCGCGTTGACACTGTCTCGACACCGTTTCGACCGGCTTTCGACAGCCTTTCGACCGCCTTTTGATCGCGTTTCGACACCGAATTGAGAGCTATCTAATTCATTGATTTTTCATTGTTTTTAATTGTTTAAAAATTATAAGACACTTTATTATTGATAATTTGGATGTTTTTTTTAATAAAATTAATAAAAAAAATATAAACAATTTGTTTAAATAAAAAAAAAAAAAATTTTTTTTTTTTTTTAATAATTTTTAATTCAATTGTTAATAACAAATAAGTAAAAAAAAACAAAATAAAACAGTATTTGGAAGCATCAGAACAATAAACAATATAAAAAAAAAAAATTTTCAACTTTAAATATACAGTATGCGCGTTGACACTGTCTCGACACCGTTTCGACCGGCTTTCGACAGCCTTTCGACCGCCTTTTGATCGCGTTTCGACACCGAATTGAGAGCTATCTAATTCATTGATTTTTCATTGTTTTTAATTGTTTAAAAATTATAAGACACTTTATTATTGATAATTTGGATGTTTTTTTTAATAAAATTAATAAAAAAAATATAAACAATTTGTTTAAATAAAAAAAAAAAAAATTTTTTTTTTTTTTTTTAATAATTTTTAATTCAATTGTTAATAACAAATAAGTAAAAAAAATTATTTTGTTTTTTTTTACTTATTTGTTATTAACAATTGAATTAAAAATTATTAAAAAAAAAAAAAAAAATTTTTTTTTTTTTTATTTAAACAAATTGTTTATATTTTTTTTATTAATTTTATTAAAAAAAACATCCAAATTATCAATAATAAAGTGTCTTATAATTTTTAAACAATTAAAAACAATGAAAAATCAATGAATTAGATAGCTCTCAATTCGGTGTCGAAACGCGATCAAAAGGCGGTCGAAAGGCTGTCGAAAGCCGGTCGAAACGGTGTCGAGACAGTGTCAACGCGCATACTGTATATTTAAAGTTGAAAATTTTTTTTTTTTATATTGTTTATTGTTCTGATGCTTCCAAATACTGTTTTATTTTGTTTTTTTTTACTTATTTGTTATTAACAATTGAATTAAAAATTATTAAAAAAAAAAAAAAAATTTTTTTTTTTTTTATTTAAACAAATTGTTTATATTTTTTTTATTAATTTTATTAAAAAAAACATCCAAATTATCAATAATAAAGTGTCTTATAATTTTTAAACAATTAAAAACAATGAAAAATCAATGAATTAGATAGCTCTCAATTCGGTGTCGAAACGCGATCAAAAGGCGGTCGAAAGGCTGTCGAAAGCCGGTCGAAACGGTGTCGAGACAGTGTCAACGCGCATACTGTATATTTAAAGTTGAAAATTTTTTTTTTTTATATTGTTTATTGTTGAGACGTTTTTAAATACTGATTTATTTTGTTTTTTTTTACTTATTTGTTATTAACAATTGAATTAAAAATTATTAAAAAAAAAAAAAAAAATTTTTTTTTTTTTTATTTAAACAAATTGTTTATATTTTTTTTATTAATTTTATTAAAAAAAACATCCAAATTATCAATAATAAAGTGTCTTATAATTTTTAAACAATTAAAAACAATGAAAAATCAATGAATTAGATAGCTCTCAATTCGGTGTCGAAACGCGGTCGAAAGCGGTCGAAAGGCTGTCGAAAGCCGGTCGAAACGGTGTCGAGACAGTGTCAACGCGCATACTGTATATTTAAAGTTGAAAATTTTTTTTTTTTATATTGTTTATTGTTCTGATGCTTCCAAATACTGTTTTATTTTGTTTTTTTTTTACTTATTTGTTATTAACAATTGAATTAAAAATTATTAAAAAAAAAAAAAAAATTTTTTTTTTTTTTATTTAAACAAATTGTTTATATTTTTTTTATTAATTTTATCAAAAAAAACATCCAAATTATCAATAATAAAGTGTCTTATAATTTTTAAACAATTAAAAACAATGAAAAATCAATGAATTAGATAGCTCTCAATTTGCTGTCGAATGCTTGTCGATTCAGTGTCCAAATATTCCGGTAATAATGACCGAGTCAATTACCGATGAATCCTGTAAGGCTCAACTGCTTTTCGACCGGAGTAGATATACGAATCGTCTGAACCTAACCTCTTTATCTTGTATTATTTCAACTCTTTTTTATTATTATAAAATATATAAAAGTCCAGATTTTGTCAGTTTAAATTGTTTTTATTTTAATATTCCATTTATTTTTCATTTTTCTAACTCATTTCTCTTATTCGGCGCTTGAGAATTACGTTTTATATATGCTGTCGAATTGCTCTCAAAGCGCTGTCGACTGAGCGCAACATTAGAGTGTCAAGTCATCCGCTAGGGATAGAAAATGATTTTGTTCTGTGACTTTCCTTTGATCTTTCAATAGACTAAAATTTTTTTCATTTATTTTATTTTATTTTATTTTTTTTTTTACATTTTTACTCGGAAAATCTAAAAAAATTCGAATGTGTTATGGTGGGAGAGACTATTTTATCTGTATATAAAGGTAAGTATTTTGCAACATCTAGACATTCAAGCAGAATCACAAAAATGGAACGATCAACATTTTCAAGATTGGTAAGTTAAGAATATTATTGTCATTTAAAGAGTTATTTGGTTATTCATTGTTTATGTTTGATATATATTATTTGCAATTATTTTTTTTCAATAAATTTCTAAAATTTCAGCTCAAAATTCACACTGATGCCTTGGCACCAATGATTACATTTGAATTAAGCTGTCGAGAACGGATGTTAGAAAATCGATCTTTCCCATTCTAGAAGCGCGGACTGCAATTGAGGCTAATGGAGTACTACACTAATGCAATTGCTGGATTGATAGCAGCATCAAGACTTTATAAAAATTTTTGTAAGTATATTGTTATATTTGGAATAAATAATTTAGCAAAAATTTGTTTATGAAATATGAATGAATAATAATTTAATTATTCTGTTACAGGTGGATTTGATATAAAACATGATCAATATGGTAACATGATGACTGACATTCGTAAGTATAAATAAAGCTAAATTTTATTATTCATTAATATGTTTATCAATGTTATTAAAAATATACAATGAATTTTTATTTTATTTGTTTGGATCAATTAGCTGGTACAGATTGGAGAGAACAAGATGAAAGACCACGCTGGCCATGATGGCCCATACAAGATCACATCAAATGGTAAATTTTTTCTTTATTTTAATTTTATCAATAATCATTATTCATTGTAATTTTATTTAATATTTTTTTCTTTTGTATGTGTTATAGCAACATTCCGAATTACCACAACATCAATAGGACGAGTGTTAATTGAATATAGTAAGTATAAATTATGATAAATTTCCAAATTCAATTTTATAATTATATATTTTGATAATAATTGAAAATAATTTTTTTTTTAATTTTAGAAATTACACCTCAGCATCATATGTGGGATGGCCATCTTGATGGCATCATATCCGATGAAGAGATGGATGAAGAAGAAGAAGAAGAATATAATGAAGATGAAGAAGAAATATTTGAAGTTGGGGATGATGAAGTTCATGTTGATGAGAGGATTGGTGAAGAGATAATTGGCGACTGAATTTTAAAATATTCTAATTCGATGAAAAATTAATTAAAAAAATATTTTCATGTTTTATTTATTCATTTTTACCTTCTTTATAATAACAAGCCTTTATTTTTTTTGATTTTTTATTTCAACAATAAATAAAAAAATAATTTTCATAAACAATATTGAATATTTCCCAATACATGCTTAAATTTAATAAAAATTAAATTAAAAATAATTTTTATGTTTTATACCTTTTATTATGCAACATTTTATTTTTCAGCAATAAATAATAAACTTCTATGACCAATTTTTATAAACAATTTCAAATATAATTTTTGAATTGATGAAAAAAAAAAAAAAAAATATATAGTTAAAAGATAATAACAAACTTTCAATCACAATCTTCAGCAATATGTTGATATGGTCTTGAGCATTAGGCTTTGGACTTCCACCCAGAGGAGCCGAGTTTGAATCCAGCTCGGGGCAAAAAATATTTTTTTTTAAAAAAAAAAAAAAACAAAATGGCTGCTCGAAAAAGAAAAAAAATGACGTCACAAAAACCGCGAAGCCAATCATTTGATCGAACAGCGGGGGTCTTAGGTCTGTAAAGTTAGCACATACATTATAGCACAATCAATCCGGGCTATATCAGGAATTACGTGCGAATTATGTGCGTTTTTTGTGCGGAATCCGCAATTTTTGTGCGTTTTTTTTTTTTGTTTTTTTAAGAAGTTTTGCTAGCTTTCGCTGAAACTGATTCTTTTCATTTATAATTAAATGAAAAGAATCAATTAATTGTCTTTCAATAAGTAAATTCAATAAGTCTAAGTCAAAATACTTGATGAACTTAAATTAGATGAAAATTTCAATAATATTAAAGATTAATGTGCATTTGTTTGTCTGTTTTAATGTTTAATCGGAAGTAATATGTCAAAAATTAAAGACATAAATTACGCAAGAGCCAGTAATATACATGTTATGTATGAAACTGTAAAATCGACCCATCACTGATTTACACTCAAAACCTTTGAGTTGACGATGCTAAAACTAAACAATTATGCCTACACTACCTGAAAGGCTAACATACATTATATGAGTAGTCCTATAAATTATTGATTTTTATTGTCTAAATAACCTGATTATATTTTAATTAGGTTTTGAAAAAAAATTAGGAATAGAAATGCAATACACACATAGATTATATCCGTAAAAGTTTTGCAGTTTATGAATTTATTATACACAGAAAATTACTAATGTGTATAAATTCATTTAACTATCTTTGTGAAAATCAAAAACACTATTATCAGAAGAATATTTAATACTTATATTACTTACATAATTGAATAACCTCATATACCGTATCCAGACACTTATTAATTAATTATGTTCACAGATAATTATGATATTTTAACTCCAAAATGTAACATGTAAACGTACGACAATAGACACTAAAGAAATGGCACGTATCACAAAAACTCCAAAAAATAATTATTAAAAATTGCAACAAAATAAGAAAAAAAAAAAATTATTATAACACAAAAAAAATCAAAAATAAAATACTGTAAAAATATATGTAAATTACGGACCGGAAAAGTTTTTTCCTTAGCTACCTCCTATCTTCCTTTGCTATTTCAATCATTGGGAGAAAATAAAAAATTGAGTTAGCATTAAAACAGTGCTATTTTAAAATAATAGTTTTTTCGGAAAACTATAGAAGCAATAAAATATCTGATTGAGCAGTAAAATAGCACATAAAAAGCACATAATTATCAGACATTCAGTTTTGATTTTCCTAGCCCATGTTTTTTTTTTGTATAGTGACGCTGCCAGTCATATTGGAAAATTATTGTTAAAAAAAAAAACTAAACATCTGATCTTATAGTTTTTTTTATGTGCTTTTCAATAAAACTCACCTCAATTTTATTGCTCCAATAGTTTTATCAAAAAAAAAAAATTTTCCTCAAGAATCATGAGTCCTTAAGGTTTATCTTTTTTATCCGAAAAACTATAGGAGCAATAAAATATCTGATTGAGCAGTAAAATAGCACATAATGAACACATTATTTTGATAGTTTATATTTTTCTAAATTTGATCTAGTTTAGAAAATGCTCTGGCAGCTTCATATTATTTTCTGGAAAATTTTTATTTCTGTTTATTTATTGGTCATATGAAAAAACTAATACCGCAGTAAAATAGCACATAATTAGCAGTCTATTTTATGCATTACATTCTTTTTTTTAAATAGTTTTTTTATAAATGCTCCGCTAGCATCATGTCGACTTAGCAGAGCACTTTTGAAAATTGATTTTCTCCGAACCTATGGGAGCAGGAAAATTCTTTCTATGGCAGTAAAATAGCACATAAAAAGCACATAATTCTGGTGCTATCCAACTTCCCAATATCGAAAAAGGCTCCGCTAGCTTCACGGGTATACCAAAATGATTCATGACCGCATCGAAACAATTAAAAAATTATAATATTTTTTAATAATTATTTAAAGAACTCCCAATGAAATTTTTTCGCATTTTATAATTCTCTCAAGAATTATCTATCAATTAAAAAAAAAAAATTTAGAAGAGTTAAAAATTCAAAGAATCCAGGCTGCCTGCATCCCTAAATCTTAATTAATTAATATTAATTAACCTATCAATTCCAAAAGAAAATTAACTTCAAGCAAATATTCTCTAAAAAAACTCAAATAAAATCCATATAATAGTTTATTTTGATTCTATCAAGCCAATCAATTCGTCATACATTCAAAATTATCGACTTTAAAAAAAATTTTCAAATTTTGAATAAATTAAAGATGACCTGCCTCAGGGATGATAAAACAAAGCTACATTTAAATTTTGAGAATTTTCGCACACTTTTCGAGAAAAGTGGATTTGAAAATGGTGTAATGGTATTGCAGATTTTATTATCATCTCGTCTTAACAGAAAGAGCATTTTGACCATATGATTACTAAAGGTCGTGTTTTTCTTGAAAATATTCAAACAAGTTATAATGAATATGTAAACGCTTTAGAGGTTGTGATTGAAATCGGCTATTCTGCTAGAGTTGGATTAATTCATCCTCAACTTATGTCCAGTAAAAAAATTTCCTTATGATTTTTTACGATTTTTTTTACAAAATAATAATAATCAGTATATTTCACCTGCAACAATAAGTGAAGCAGGAGTTGATGGGCTTATGAAAATAGCCAAAATGTCACTAAACTACCATAACGGACGAATTTTGTTAAGCCTCAATATACCATTACTAACCCCTTAAATTTATTCAATATATGAAGTTCATGCATAACCAATTCGTCAACATATTTTTGACTCTCATGTTGTTGGTTACATTAAACATAAAACTTATTTTGTCATGGAAGCCCATGATAAAACAATGTAAAGTTTAAATATTAGTATTCATTTTTCTCAGAAAAAAGAAAATAAACAATTTTTTCATTGAAACTATAATATAAATATGAAAAAAACTGTTCATAGCAGATATATGTAAGTTATGATAAATGCTATTATGCACCGATAGAGTGTATAAGAAAATAATGTTACGTGCTAGAATTGGTGCATCATGGTGTCTTCCGCAAACCAAGTGTCAAAAAAAGAAATCATTACGTTAATACTAGAAAATTTATCTACATCTAGCTTAATCGAATGACTGCTTTTTCTGGTTATTTCATCCAGGTAGAAATCTAATGTCCATTCGACGTCGAACAGCGCTCGATTTCCGAGGCCCAAGCTCCGTTTGACATCGAAATTCGAGCTCGAAACGATCTCGAAAAGTGACGTTTTTCGATGTCGGATCGATACATCTCATTCCGTAGCTATTTGTTTATTTAACAATTATTATATATAAAAAATAAAAAACAAGCAGCTTTAAAAATAAATGGACTTAGAAAGAAAATATTACTTTCAAGCAATTATTATTGAATAAATTGTCTTCTTTTACGTACATTTTATCCCTTAGCTACCTCTGATGGACACTGCGTGTCGAAAGTCGACACTCAATTTTACCTGAGTTACAGGGCTTTTTAATGAAGTATTGGAAATTTCAGATTGTAAAACATGCAGTAATGAGAATCTCCATTTCTAATAGGCAATTTAGCAGTTCTCATGATTTGAATTCTACAAAAAATTCGGAAACATTGCTACATTATTTATTTATAGTTTTCATCCCGAATATATTTATCATCTTTCCATTTGTTATCATTTTAATTATCTTTACTTTATTTCATACCTGGAATGCATGTCGTTTGTGTAAATGACTCGCAGTTTGAATCCATCATTATGAGGAATAAGTAGAGTATAGGAGGATCTGGCGCACCGTGCATTTGGAATAGGCCTGAGTCTGTTCAGAACTCGTTTTTAGGCTTCCCCTCCAGCCCCTCCGTGCCGTTAAGATGTGTACCCCGCGGAGATCCCTACGAACTGAGGAGTAATTCCCCTTCGCGTATCTCCCCGCGGCTGGTCCCCTCAAGCTAAACACCCCTTTTATTATAAACACCCCTTTAAACAACCCCTAAAAATATTATTATTATTAATTAAAAAAAATTTATTATTATTAAAAAATTATTATTACAGTTTAAGGGGTGTATCTATATATATAGATATACTTTTATATTTATTTAAAAATATTTCTTTATGTTTCTTTTATTTTTTAAATGTTATATTATTAATTTTTAAGCACAGGTGCATTTTATGGATAATAGGTCAAAAAATTGAAAAACACATTTATTTATTCTTTACATATTTTTTTTTCTTTATTCATACATTCATTTCCGGTGACATACATAAAATACATTGTTAAAAAATTTTTGTTATATTATTTAACCAGTTTCGTCAACACTAATCAACAATTTTTTGTTTATAAATTTCCAATTAGTTTTTTTGTTTATAAAATTGTTTATAATTTTTTTTGTTTATATTTTTTGTCTGTTTGAAAATTTCTTTGTTTATAAAATGTTTTTAGTTATAATTTTTCGTTTATAAAAATTTTTTTGTTCATATTTTTTTGTTTATAAATTTTTTTTGTTTAATAATAATTTTTTTGTTTATAATTTTTTCGTTTTTGAGAATCTTTATTTTTTCTGTTTTATACGCTTCTTTTAAAACACCTGTTCCATTGTTAAAGGGGTCCCAAAGAAAATACGTAGTGAAGATCAGGTAGTCCCATTCATAAAAACACCAGTAAGTAGTGAATCGGAGCAAGACATTGAGGAGCCACTGGGTGTTGGAAGATGTTATGTTTGTTACACAAAAATAAACATAAATGAACAAGGGTGCAGCACTTGTCGTAGAGAAAAAATATGGTACGTATATTTAAACTTATGGTATTTAAATTTTTTTTTTTATTAACTGCATATAATGTAAATAATAATCAGGTGGGATAATTCTATATATATTCGTGTTAAAAAATATTTTTAGTCATCAAATTTTTAATATTGATAATGGATAGTTCAAGTGAAGACGAGTTTCAAGTTGGTGGTAGTGAAAGTTGTATCGAGTTACTCGACGAAAGACATGAAGAAATACCGCGATTTTCTTTATCAAGTACGACATATACATTCAAAATAAAAGACGTACCTAATGATCGGTCAATTCCAGAGTTTCTCGAGTCAACTTTTCATCAAGTGTATTCACGTGTTAAATCTTTATCAAGTAATAATACTGATAGAATTATTTTTAACTTTCGATCAGAAAATATGAGTACTGATTCTTTTACAAATTTTACTCCTATTCATGACTTTACTTTTGATCGGTTATGGACAATAATAAGTAATATATGTCAAAGTGTGGGGGTATTGATGCAACGTCAGCATTTAATATTATAGTTATCATTTTAAAACAAATCGTTGGTGGTTGTAGTATGCCAAAAAGTGAAAGATCAAAACATGGAACTCTTTTAATTAATAATGAAGATAGTTTATGTTTACCAAGATCAATTGTTGTAAAAATTAGTGAATTAGAAACGAATAAACTTGATGTTGCTAAAATAAAAGCCGTGCGTGATAGTAGACGTGAATTACAAAAAACTTTAACTCTTGAATTTATCAATAAATCTGGTGTTATTATTCCCCCTGAAAGTTGTGGTTTAGAACAAGTGAGACAATTTCAATTATATTTAGCAACGTGTTAATCGTAAATTCGAATTAAAAATAAATACTATAATTAGTGGTGCAAGTTCTAATGTTTTATAAATTGAAAATATGAAATTTATAGATTCACTTAACTTTTTTCAAGCTCCTTTAAGTGCATTACCTCGTATGTTTGGTCTTGATGAAAAAATTGGAAAAGGTTATTTTCCACATTTTATTAATGATGAATTACATCAAAATTATATTGGTCCAGTACCACCACCAGAAATGTACGGTATAAGAGCAAAAAATAAAAAAGAACTTGAAAAATTTAATACTTGGTATCAAGAACGAGTTGAGTCCGAAGAATTATTTGATTTTAAAAAAGAAATAAAACATTATTGTACTTTAGATGTTATTGTATTACGTATGGCATGTTTAAAATTCATAAATTTAACTTTAAAAATTACTAATGTTAATCCATTTCGAGAAGCACTTACTTTATGCCTTTCTTTGTATGCGTGTTTTTCAACGAAATTATTTACCAAAAGAAACAATTGGTATTGTACTAAAAAATGGTTATAGAATAGCTGATAATCAATCAAAAGAAGCTCTTCAATGTGTTAGAATGGTTAGCATATTCAACAGCATCAAATATTCAACATGCTGGAATTCTCATGAAGTAAGAATCGGGTTAAAACAAATAAGAGTAGATGGTTTTAATGAAAGACGTAAAATAATTTTTCAATATCATGATTGTTGGTGGCATGGTTGTATAAAATGTTTTATTTTTAATAGAAATGTTATTCAAAAAGATGGTACTACTTTAGAAGAACGTTATGAGCGTACACAAAATATAACTAAATATTTAGAAGAACAAAGTTATACTGTTGTTGAAAAATGGGGTTGTGAATTTAAAAAATTAATTAAAGATGTACCTCAAATAAAAAATTTTGTCGAATCAATTGATGCAAATTATTTTACAGCTTTAGATCCACGTGACGCGTATTTTGGTGGTAGAACCGAAAATTTTGTTGAGTCATATACGGTACAACCGGGTGAAACTATACAATATTGAGATTTTACTAGTTTATATCCGGCTGTTTTAAGAATGTGTGCATTTCCAATAGGTCCTCCTAAAGTATATGTAGGGCGTGATATTGAAAATAAATATCTAAATAATGATATTTTACAAATTAATGATTTTATTAAATGTCGTGTTCTTGCACCATCTCATTTGCATATGCCTGTTTTACCTGTTCGTTCTAAAAATAAAAAATTATATTTTTCTCTTTGTCGTACTTGTCTTGATACAATGGAAAAAGGTTTTTGTAATCATAATAATAATGAAAGAAGTTTAATAGGTACATAGGTAACGTCAGAATTAAAACTTGCATTAACTAAAGGTTATATTGTTGAAAAAATTTTTGAAGTTTGGCATTATAAAAAATGTCTATGAATAATGAAGAAACTAATGAAACAATAGGTTTATTTACTGAATATATTAATACTTTTCTTAAAATAAAACAAGAAGCTAGTGGTTATCCATTGTGGGTAAAAACAGAATCTCATAAAAATAAATATATAGAAGAATATTATCAAGCTGAAAATATTAAACTTGATAAAAATATTAATCATAATCCAGGTCTCCGTACTCTTAGTAAAAATATGCTCAACTCATTATATGGTAAATTAGGTCAACGACGTTCATTATGGCGAAAAAAAATTTGTCGTGATCTAGATGAATATTATAATATTGTAGATAATGATAAAAATATAATTCAATTTATTGAACCTATGAATCAAGAAATAGTTTCAATCTCGTGGAAACCAATTGATGAAGAATCATCTTTAACTAAAACTACTAATGTTGTACCAGCAGCTTTTACGACGGCTTATGCTAGAGAAAAATTATATTCTTGTATCCATGAAAATAGTAAACAAATTTTATATGTTGATTTTGATTCTATTATAAGAATATGTAAAAATGAAAATGATAAATTAATGACAGGTAGTAAATTCGGAGATTCAACTGACGAGTTAGAGGAATATGGTGAAGGCTCATATATAAAATCAGGTGGTCCTAAATTTTATTCTTTTATTGTACAAAAGCCTGATGGTGGTGAAGTTGAAGTATGTAAATTAAAGGGTGTCAGACTTGATTTAGAAGCACAAAAAAATATAAATTTCAATTCTGTTAAATCTTTAATCAAACGTGAAATTCCACCTTTTGAAATAAACTATGATTCTATACGTAGAACAAAAAATTTTCAAGTTTATTCAACTATTGATAAAAAAATGATTTCTGTTACAGGACCTAAGCGCAATCATTATGAGAATATTACGTATCCTTTAGGATTTAAAAGACAACGAACATAAAATTTTTTTTTTTTGTAATAACTTTGTACAATAAAATTTTTTTATGTAATAAGCTGTGTTTGTCATTAATAAAAAAAAATCATCTCGAAAAAAAAAAATTTATGTGTTATTTTATTTAATCTATTTTTATCATGTTTTAGGTATATATGGTATTTATTTATTGAATTTTTTTCAGTTATTAAAATGTCTCTTGTTTGTCAATTTCCGTTTACGATGCTTCTTGCTGGAGCATCACGTTGCGGTAAAACTACTTGGTTAAAAAAATTTTTAAATGAAAATATTTGTGATGTAAAATTTGATAAAGTTTATTTTTTTTATGGTCAATGGCAAGATAATTATAATGAATTTACTTCAGTTGAATTTATTGAAAGGTTACCAAAAATGAAAGATTTTAATGAGGGAATCTGAATCATCTAGTGTTATTATAGATCTTTTTACAGAAAGAAGTCACCATCTTGGATTATCAGTAATATTATTATCTCAAAATCTTTTTCATCGTGGTTTTCCAGATATTAGTTTAAATACACATTATATTGTTTTATTTAAAAATCCAAGAGATCGATCACAAATATTTTTTTCAGGAAGACAAATATCTCCAGAAAATCCACGTTTTCTTCAAGAAGCTTACTTCGACGCGACCTCTGTAGCTCATGGGTATATAGATTACGTACATGTGTTTTTCCTAGTGACACATATAATATTGTTGACATTTCACGTAAAGATATAAATAGTGTTACGTCACACAATAACATACCAGTTGTACGAATATAATGGCTGTCGGAACGCGTAATCCGTTCAGTAAAAAACAAAGTATATTACTACAAGCATTAGTATATGCAAATCCACAGCAACGTAAAGCAATATTAAAATTTAGTGATAAAAATCTTATTCGGTGTATTAGTGAATGTTCATTAAATATTTTAAAAGGTACAATAAGTATAAATAAAACTGAAAAAAAAAAATTAAAAAAACATAAAACAATATTACGTTGTTTAGCTTCTCCCGGAAAAATTAAAAAAAAAAAAAAAATTTTAATTAATCAAACAGGTGGTGGCTCTGTACTACCTTCACTTCTTACTCCAATTATTTCAGCTATTATTACAAAAAATAGAACATGCACGTAAAATGGTTTTAATTCCTGAAGATTCAATGAATAAATTAAGTGACGTAGGTAGTGCTCAAACACCAGGTGATGTGACGTCACGACTTGATAATCAACTACATACAATTTTAAATTCAAATAAAAATGACGTAGATAAATGGAATGAATATAAAGACGTTTTCAGACGATTTTTATTTTTTAATAATAACAATAATAATCATGAGTATAAAACATTAGATGAAGAAAAAGAAACAAAATATCCAGAAGAATTAATTATAAAAGCAGTTCCAAAAATTTTTCAAAAAAAAGCTGAAGGTCTAATAAATCACATATCAAGAGCAAATAATAGTAATAGATTAAAATGGAATGATAAAGGTTTAGTTTCGTGAGATGGTAAAATTATTCGTGGTTCAAGTATTATTGATTCAATTAATGATGCATTACGTCATAGAAAAAATGTTAAAGCTATTGGTCATAAAGAGTTTGCACGATTTTTGAAAGATATTCATGCTCCAAGAAATTTTGTTAATAATAATAGTTTTTGGGAAAACAGTGATGATGACCACATATCAAAAAATACACCTGAAGTGAGACCACCTATTTATAGAAAAAGATTGAGTAGACAAGAATTAATTTATTCTGATGAAGAAGTACCAAGTACAAATAAAAAAGCAAGTACAAATAAAGTAAAAAAAGTTGTAGCAACAAAAACCTCTAATTTGCGAGCATCAACAAGATCTCAAAAATGGTTAAGCATAAAAAAATAAATCTAGAAAATATTTATTACGATCCTAAAAATCCCCTATCATTCATAGGGGCACGTAATATTTTAAAAAAATATCCAAAATCCAAAAAAGAAATTAAGGATCGGTTAGATTCTCAAAATACTTATACATTACATTATACCTGTAAGAAGAAAATTTCCACGTTTACATTATACCACGAAAAATGTCGATGATTTATGGGAAATGGATTTGGCAAATTTAACCTCATTACAAAGTTATAATGATGGTTATAAATTTGTATTGGTTGTTATAGATGTTCTTAGTAAAT
The DNA here is from genome assembly GCA_011426435.1 of Lysiphlebus fabarum. NCBI lineage: Eukaryota > Metazoa > Arthropoda > Insecta > Hymenoptera > Braconidae > Lysiphlebus > Lysiphlebus fabarum. Next base: position 18,916 of record WSYQ01000198.1, on the reverse strand, counting down.
ATCTATGGGTTAAACCATTAATTAATAAATCAGGTAATAATGTTTGTAAAGCACTTGAAAATATTTTTTTAAATAGTGGAAGAAGACCTATGGTTTTACAATCAGACAAAGGAAAAGAATTTTTAAATAAAAATGTACAAAACTTATTGGAAGAAATTGAAATACATTTTCGTGTTGTACGAAATCCAGATATCAAAGCTGCTATAGTTAAAAGAGTTAATCGCACACTTAAAGAAAGAATTTATCGATATTTTACATTCAAAAATACACGACGTTATATTGACGTTTTATCGAAAATTGTAGATGCTTATAATAATTCAATACATTCATCAACAAAAATGACACCAGCTGCTGTCACTATTTTTAATGCAAAAAAAGCAAGTAAAAATATAGAACAACGATTTTCAAATGATAAAAAAAAAATAAATAAATACCATGTCGGTGACTATGTTAGAATCAGTATTGAAAAGTTACCTTTTCGAAAAGGTTATGTTGGATCTTGGTCTCAAGAATTATTTAAAATATCCAAAGTATACATTAGACAATTTTTACCTATTTACGAAATTGAAGATTTAAAAGGTGAAGAAATTTCCGGTTATTTTTATGAAGAAGAAATAACTAAAGTTAATCAAAATATAGAAGAAGAATTTTTTGATGTTGAAAAAATTCTTGATACACGAGGAAAAGGTAAAAAAAAAGAATATCTTGTTAGGTGGAAAAATTATTCAAGTACCAGCAAATAATTTGAAAAATCATGCAGAATAACAGTTTTTATATTACTCTTGTTAGTAATAAAAGTAATAATTTTTATCCACAAAATACAGCACAATTGCAATTTACATCACAATTGCATCGATCTTTTTTTCTTGAGGGTAATTGGGTTGTTGGTTTAAGTGAGATAAATTTTCCTAATAGTTTTTTTCATGTAAATAAAATTGATGGAATTATTACTATTGATCTAGGGAATGATACTAAATATAATATCACCATAGAACCTGGTGTTTATCCCAACACAGATGGGGTAATCTACGCATTTAATGAAAATACGTATTTTACTCAACATTTTGACATTGTGTATAATTCTCGTACACGATTTGTAACAATAACAAAAAAGTGTAATAGTAGAGAATGTGAAAAGCATATAATAAAATTAACAGAAAAATCAGCAAATATTCTTGGATATACTTATGATCCAGCCTTATTTTTACTGAAAGACAACGTGTTTTAAGAGGTAATTTACCTGCAAGTATATTACGTGGGCTTCCATCAGCTATATATATTTATTGTGATATTGTTTCACCTCATATTATTGGTGATAGCAATAAACAAGTACTACTAAATGAATTGTTCATTTTGATTCTAATAATAATCAATATGGCGCATCATTTATTGAAAAATTTCAACCATATTATTTTTCATTATTACGTCACACATTTCAGACAATTACAATAGATATAAAAGATAGTAATGGCTATCCTATCTCATTTGCATACGAACCATTATTCGTAACACTTCATTTTATTAAAGTTGATTAAAATGTATATACAATATTACGAAAATCAAGTTGGTGGGGGGGCATTAGTACATCAAGTACATTTAAATCAACGTGGTCAAGGTGTTGGTGCTTTTTTGGGAGGTTTATGTAGAGGTGTATTACCGTTAATTGGTCGTGCATTAAAACCTGTAGGAAAAGAATTATTATCAGTTGGAATGAATGTACTTGGTGATGTCATAAGTCGTCGATCTAATTTTAGAGATTCTCTTGAAGAAAATATGACAAATTCTGGTAATAGATTGAAAAGAAAAGCAATGGAAAAAATAGATTCATATTTGAGTGGGGGTGGTGTGTATAAAAGTAAACGATTAAAGAGATCAATTAGTCAGAAGCGTAAAACTTTTGGAAGAAAACGTTCCAAGAAAAAAAATAATCAAAAAGGTCGTGGTATAGTGAAAAAAAAAAAAACTAAAAAAAGACGTATAAACGAAAATAAAAAAAAATCTAAAAAGGTGGTAGGAAAAAAAATAAAAAAAAATCTCAAAAAGGTGGTGGAAAAAAAAATAAAAAAAAAACTCAAAAAGGTGGCGGTAAAAAAAAATCTAGTGACATTTTTTCATAATGGCTTTCCTTCATAACCATTCTCCAGAGTGTAGTAAATCGGAATTAGATTTATTTACATTACCTCCTACTCGGACTACAGTTGAAGAATCTCATTGGGTTTATTATAACACAGTGGCACTTACAGATGATTCACTAATAGAATTTCATATTCCACCAAATAGAGAAGAATATATAGACTTGGCTCATACTATGATAAAAGTAAGATGTAAAATTACAAAAGCTGATGGGACAGCTCCAGCTGGTGATGCTGTAGGAGTGACAAATAATTTTTTGCATTCAATGATAAGTCAATGTGATGTATTATTTAATCAGGAATCTGTTTCTGGATCAAATAGTTCTTATCCATATCGTGCATATATTGAAACTTTATTAAATTATGGAACAGATGCAACAAATAGCCATCTTCAATTAGGGTTATGGTTTTTAGATACACCAGGTTGTATGGATTCACCTGTTGGAGCTGCTGCGGCTACACAAAATAAAGGGTTACAAGATAGAACATCTTTTACAAATGGAGGAAGTCAATTTGAAATGCTTGGTCATTTACATGTTGATATATTTAATCAAAATAAATTTTTATTAAATGATGTTGAGATGAAAATAACTCTTACACGATCTAAAAATGAATTTTGTTTAATGGATAATTCAGATGCTGGTGACTATAACGTACATATTTTAGAAGCTACACTTATAATACGACGTGAAAAACTTAATCCAAGTGTACTTGTGGAGCATGCAAAAGCATTAACAAAAGCAACCGCAAAACATCCGTTAACTAGAGTAGAAGTAAAAAGTATTATTTTAGCTCAAGGTATATTACTAAATACTCTTGACAATATTATATTGGGTAATTTACCTAAAAGAATTGTAGTTGGTTTTGTGGACAATAAATCATTTAATGGACATAGAAAAATGAATCCATTTAATTTTCAACATTTTAATTTAAATTTTTTGGCTTTATATATTGATGGAAATCAAGTAGGAGGTAAAGCATTGTCACCAAGTTTTACTGGAAATATTCATGATGCCGAAGCATATCATACATTATTTTCAGGTACTGGGATACATTTTGCTGATCATGGGATGAAAATTTCTCATACTAGTTTTAATAAAGGTTATACTTTATTTGTATATGATTTAACACCAGATCTTTCAGCTAATGATAGTATGTACTGGAATTTAATAAAAAATGGAAGTTTAAGAATTGAGTTACGTTTTAGTCAGGCGCTTGCGCAGACAATAAATTGTATTGTATACGCAGAATTTGACAATATTATTGAAATTGATAGTACACGCCAGGTGTTATTAGATTATAGTAATTAAGGAGGGATATACTTATATATAAACAGGTACTTTTGATATTTTAGTACAGTCGTAAATATGACAGAAGTTTTAATTATTGATATTCAATGTCTTGTTGGTTCAAGAAATAAATTTTACCCAAAAGAAATTTCTGTCTTGGCATTACATAATAATTTTATTAATCATTACATAATTGGACCACCTTGCAAGTATAGTAAGCTTGAGAAAGAAGCACGTCGACAAAATAGTTGGTTAACAAAAAAATATCATAAAATCGAGTGGGATAGATCAGAAGTACCTTACAAAAATTTAGATTCATTAATTGAAAATATTGGAGGACTTGGTAAAAGTATTTACGTCAGAGGAGAAGATAAACGTATGTTTTTACAACAATACTTGAGAGAACATACTATCATTAATTTAGAAAATATATCACCACGCTTTGGTTTATAACCAGCTAACGAAAATTATTGTTTATATCACGGAATAAATTTTCCGACTTATTCTTGTACACATCAAAACGTTTACAAAATTAATAATTGCTTAATCGGTAAAAAATTAATTGTTCAACGAGGAAAAAATTCGTGTGGAGAAGATATTGAAGTGGGGGCAATTGAAGAAAGTGACGTCTATCATTCTTTTTTTAATACTGTAAGAGAAACATTGGTATGAATACCTTACAATTACTAGAAGTATTACCATTAACGGATTTGACACGTGCCGGAGTATATGCTAGTGATCAACTACCACACGTATGGCCAAAACCTTGTGGAATTATTGCAAATATTGACAAACATCATCAACCAGGATCTCATTGGGTGTGTTTTTACGTAAATAACTTGGGTCATGGGATCTTCTTCGACAGCTTCGGACGAGCTCCGAGAGATTCCCGTTTCATTTACGCTCTCAAACGAAATTGTGTCATACACAAGTACAACAACTTACAACTTCAAAGTACTTCGAGTAATTACTGCGGTCATTGGTGCGTTGTTGCTCTTCATTATTTCGCGAATGGTGGGAGGCTCAATGGATTTCAACGACTCTTCACGAATGATCCTGAATGGAACGACCGATGCATAATAAAAATGTTTAAAAAAATTGTTAGTAGCCGTAAAAAATATAAACCTAAAAAAACTTTCATTTTCTTACGGGTAGTGGTTCGAAAATTCAATATTGTAATTGAATTTTGAATAAATGAATAAAAATGAAAAAAAAAAAAATTTTTTTGTTAATTTTTCATAACTACCTTAACTACCTTAATTTTTTATTACTCTAAAAAAAATATATAAAATATTTTTTCCAATTGCATAAGGTGGAGGGGTTGTCCCACTACTTTTCGAATATTTCGAAAAACGAAAAAAAAAAAATCAAAATCGATGAATAATTAAAATCATAATTTAATTTTTAATATAAATTTTTAATAAACAATTTATATTGTTGTTATTTTTCAAGTAAAAATTTTTTTTTGTCCTAACCTCGTATTAGTAAAAATCAGTGCCTTTGGAACAAAAAAAAAATTTTTGAAATCGATCGATTATTAAAGTTTTTATTTATTTTTTAATAATAATTTTTTAATAACAAATTGTTTTGTTATAATTTATGAAGTGAAAAAATTTTTTTTTTTTAATAATATAATTGTTTGCACTTGTCTCTTTTAAACAAAAAAAAAATTTTTAAAATCGATCGATTATTAAAGTTTTTATTTATTTTTTAATAATAATTTTTTAATAACAAATTGTGTTTTGTTATAATTTTTGAAGTAAAAAAATTTTTTTTTTCTAATAATATGATTGTTTGCACTTGTCTCTTTTAAACAAAAAAAAATTTTTTGAAATCGATTCATTTTTGAAGCTACTATGCAATTGTTAATTTTATTTATTATAAATAATTGCTTTTGTTTATACTTTTAGGTCATGAATGGATCGGACGCGAATAAAAATGAAATTAAAAAGAAATATCCGTCCAGAGTTATTTTTTTTTTCTATCTTTATTTTTCATAAGTGTGTCTTTGTTTTTGTTTTTTTTCTTTTATTTTTTTTTTTATCGATCGTGTGCGTGTTTTTTTTTTTTTTTTTGACGTCATCAGATAAATTCCTACCCCAAAATAATAATTATCTACAACTTAAAAAATTAATATTAATTAAACGGTTAGTTTAATCAAAAAAATTCATTTGAAGTACCCCCCTTAAAAAAATTTAATCTACAATTTTTATTTTAAACTTTTTTTTCTATAATTGTTAGAAACCGAGAAATTAACGATTTTTTTTTTATTTTTTTTTTTTCACCCCTTTCCGAGGGGGGTAGAATTTTTTAAATAATTTTTCCGAAATCCCAAGGGTCGAATTAGTTTATAAAAATTTTTTTAAAAAAAAGAAACAATTTTTTTAAAATATTCATTTAAAAGGGATTTTTTTTGGATCAATTGCAATTTATGTTTTCTCACCAACAAACAAATAGCTTTCAATAAATCAATTTTAATATTTCTTAAAATTTCTATAAAAAGATAGAAAATCAAATACAGAAAAGGATATAAGACATCTGCTTTCATACTTATAATACATACTACTACGGTGCAAATATAAATTAGGTACAGTATATATAAACTGTACCTTGCTCGATAGGGATCTGACCTATTCACCATGGCATCTGGTGGCGTATAGTGAACTATTTCCGGACTTCATGAATTACATTACAAAATTTATACAGTATACTATGTTGATGATATCATACTATAGTAAAATAATCCGGAATTCGCCATATCACGCCATATTGTCTCACTGATAAGACTTTACACAATAAGTGTGTGCGTGAGTGGCTAAGCACCGCCCATAGGTCAGATCCCTATAAGATTCCAAGATGTAGCTTAGAAAAAAAGAGGAAGACAGGTGATAGGATCAAGCTAAGAAGAGGGATATTCCTAAGTTTCAAAATCTGTTAAGATTTGTGATAGAAAATATTTATGAAAAATTTTTTAAAAATGACTTATTACCGAAAACATTAAAAACACTTACTGGGAAAATAATAAAATATTTACTAATATTGAAAGACAAAAATCCCTAAACGTTTTCAGTTATAACACTTTCGTAAAAAAATCTTCATAAATGTATTCTTATATCAAATACTTTTACCTAACTTAAAAGATTTTGTAACTTAGCAACATCCTTCTCTTTATCTACATCTCTTGCTTCTTCTCCAAACACATCCTATCCCTCTCCTTTTTTTTCTAAGCTATACCTAGAAATTTTATAGTGTAAAGTAAAAATAATTATGAAGACTTTTAAAAAAGTCTAAACGCTGAAAACACTAAAAATACTTAAAACACTGACTGAAAAAATATTTTTGATATTAGTAAATATATTTACTAATATCAAAAGACAAAAATCCCTGGATGTTTTCAGTGTTTCCAATGTTCCATGTGTTATGTATGAATCGCCAGGTCTTTTTTCAATTAGCATCAATAAATAAATACAAAAAATAATAATAAATAATGAGAATAAAAAATATGAATAATTAGGAAAAATCCGATAGAAAAGGGTTTTTTTTCTTGTTTTAAACAAATCATAGTTATATGAAAGATTTTATTTAAATATGTATAGAATATTTAATTAACTTTTAAAATGATATCAATTTTTTTTCAAATCATTCATTCAATAAGTTTTTTTTAAATTTTTTATTATAATAACTCTAGTTCTTATAATGAAATTATTGCAATGAATTAATTGTTTTTTTACCATGCTAATTAAAATTAAAAAATATCATTGGTTTTTATTCCGAAGAAACCTCGTTTTTTTTTTCTTTATTTTAATCTAAAATATAAAATATTTATATATTTTTTAAAATGACAGTCTATTTTCTTTTTAATTTATATATTCAATAAAGTTGTGTTTTGAAATCACATTATCAATCATATCAGATCTAATTTTTGTTATTACAAAGTTATTACAATAAATTGATTGTTCAGACACTATTTAATTGAACTACATATAGTATATATAATTTTGATATAATTTTGAATAGGGCCCTCAGACCGTTTTATTTTACAATAACAGTTCGAAACTAAAAAAACATCAATATATCAGCTTATTTGTCAGTCAAAACACACACACACACACACACACAAATATTCAGGACAGATAGCCACAGCCACTTGAAATCTCTTACACACTCCATGGTACAAATACACATGACACACTCTTACATAGAATTCGAATAAGAAACAGAGAAACCGAATAACAACGATAGATGTCAAACTTAGTCGAGTTTTCATGTAAGAGATGACGCTATAGTGAGGTTAAAGAGAGAATGAGAAGAAAGAAAATAAGCGAGGACAACTGTGCTTTTTATATTGGGATTTAAATTATTTCAGAACAAATTGATCAAAAAATTATTATTTTCAGCTTTTATTATAGATAATGAAAATAAATCAAGTTTTCAGTGAGATTTGATCTTCAGATTGTTACGTCCTAATTTATTTTTTTATAAAAGTTGATTTCAAATCGTGAGATTAAAAAATGATCAATGTGAGGGCTATTTATCAAGGTTTTGGGTGATACCATGACTGCCAAATGTCAGTCGACTTATACTTTTTCGTCAATGACTACCAACGACTGCCAAAATGACTTCCATTTTTTCAATTAATCTAATTTTTTTTTTTTTTAATTAATTTGAATTATTCAATTGAATTTAATAGTAGGGAAATAAATAGTAATTATTATTCTTTATTACCAATAATATAGTTATTTGTCTTTTCCCAGTATTATAATTTTGAATTTAAATAAAATATATTTGAATATTAATAAGTTATATTCGCAGTAATATTCATATCAGTATAATAAATGAGAACGATACAATACATAGCTTAAAGATATTTTTTCACTTGATGATAAATTTTGTTATGAATTTTTAAAGTACCTTTATTATCAAATATTGGGGGTGATGTCATTTTATATTGGTGAATGTTAATAGAACCATGAATAGACATGGGTTGGGAAACTTTTACTTGAAATATAACAATCAAAAAGTACAATATTTTTTTTATTTCCACATACTCAAGCATTTACGACTTTCCAAGATTGAACCAACATGGATCTTCTGAAAACATAATTTTATTGAAATAAACGTTGATTTTTTTTTTTTTTTTGAATTTTTTATTTTATAAAAATAAATGATCACAAGGTTAGATTTTACATCGACATATTATCTGATGACTGATACATATTATACAAGCATTAACGTTGAAAATTAAAGATATATGCCATCATTGAATCATCATGAGGTAAAAAATATAATGAACTGTGTTATGTCTTTCTAAAATAATATATTAAATATTTTTAAATAACATGAAAATCACTAACTTATGATATATTATATATTTTTATAATATATTTTTTTTAAATGAATGATGTTGACGATCAAAACGATAGTGATAGAGGTAGATGCGTGCGCTGAAGTAGCAGTGTTTCACGATGTAAATTTTGAGTACTAGCATAGTATTAAGGCCCTTGTCGACTAGCATAGTTTTTCAACAAAGTTCTATGCCATAGCACTTTGGTCACTATATATCACCAAAAATTCACTAAAAAATGGCCGCTGAGGACTATGCTGGAAAAATGCTGCGTGCAGCATTTTGAGCATAGTTCTGCTAACTTCACACTCGTTTTTTTAGATGCAGCCAACTTTGAGAAAAAAAAAAAAAGCGGCATTTATAGCTCTTTTTTGTTGTTCTTTGTTTACAGTTGTTTACAGTCTACATTAATTGATTGATTGACTGTCAGAATATCGTATTGTCATTTGTCAACAAGAGTAAACAAATAAAAAAGGTTATGCGTTTAATTATTTTTTGTTGTGATTTTACGAATGTTGGTAGAGCTGGAATCATTTCAATAAACGATTATAACGCCGCTCTATAGCCGTCATGGCTGAAATATTTCTACCCAAGCGCTATGCCATAGAACTTTTTAGAAAAACTATGCTAGTCGACAAGGGCCTTTAGTGTATATTCCCGAGTGGAAATTGAATCCGGCTTGGCCTGAGCTTGATCCGAATCGGACCCGGTTTATCGAAGGTGAAACGGACCCGGTTTACCTGATTGTTTCTGACATTGGAATCGGACCCGGTTTATCTAAGGCGACCCGGATCCGTTCACCCGGACTAATAACGGATCCGAATCGGAACAGGATAACCTGCTTTAAACTTGATCTTGTTTTTTTATCAAAGTCATGTTCTGAATTTGATCCGATTTGAATAAGGCAACCCGGATCCGTTCACCCGGACTCATAACGGATCCGAATCGGAACAGGATAACCTGCTTTAAACTTGATCTTGTTTTTTTATCAAAGTCATGTTCTGAATTTGATCCGATTTGAATAAGGCAACCCGGATCCGTTCACCCGGACTCATAACGGATCCGAATCGGAACAGGATAACCTGCTTTAAACTTGATCTTGTTTTTTTGTCAAAGTCATGTTCCGAATTTGATCCGATTTGAATAAGGCAACCCGGATCCGTTCACCCGGACTTTTGGTACAAGTGCTTCATAATTTTGTGTCTGATATGTTAACGCGCGATGGTTCAGGGGGTAACGCACTGGCTTTGAAAGTATAGGTTTAGATAGGTTTAGATCAGGCAGGGGTTCGAGGCTCGGTTAGGGTAGCAAAAAAAAAAAAAAAAAAATCTACAATTATTCTCTAAGTGTAATATTTGATAAATCCTGAAAAATAAGAGGAAAAAAAAAGAAAAAATAAAATTATAATTTTTTTTTTTTTATTTCCATGTGGATCCGAATTAGACATAAATACATATTCGATTTGGATATAAAACCGGATCCGATTCATATGCAAACTCGGATTTGATTTGAATGTAGATTTGGATCCGATTTGCATGTAAAATCGGATCCGATTTAGATGTAATTTCGGATAGATGTTTTGGTATCCGATTTAGCCAAGGTGTCCTTATTGTAACCGGATCAGGTTTGCCGGATCCGATCCGGAGCCTAGCCTGCGTTACATTTTCGGTCCGAATCGGATCCGGCTGGTCAGATCCGTATCGGATTTGTAATCAGGTAAACCCGATACGAACTGGATCCGAATCGGACTGAAATTTCCACTCGGGTTAGTATATACACTTATACTACAGCAGTCAATATTTCGATCAGTAGCAGCACAAAAATCTTGGGTACACGGGCATTAAATATAGCGTTACGGTATATAGCGTTTTTAAGCACAAATATTTATTCTATCTTGGTTTTGGGAAACAACCTTAAGCCCCTTATGTTATTATAAAGCTGGCAAAACTAGGCAGGAAATTGTAGAAAGACCGAAACTTGCAATGAGTCACGTCATTTTTTTGTGCATATTATTGTTGACTTTCTGTCAAATTATTTTGAAAAGAATTTTTCTTTTTTATTTTTTACAAAATAACAACTAAACCAATAGTCATTCTATTTACTCAGATGGATATATTTTTTTTTATTTATGAACTATTTAATCGTGTTGTGTGCTTATTTACAAAATAACTTCAGCATTTTTTTGTGTATTTTAACTTTGATTAAAAATATATTTTATAATTATAGATAAGAGCTTGATATTTATTAAAAATAAATTTATTAAAAACCAAGTTCGATTAGCTTTGTATATACAGCTGCAAAATTACTTCTAGCAAACTTTCGTTATCTTTATTTTTTTTTTTATTTCAATGAGGCCATTTTTTACGATTTATTTAAGTGTGAATGTGTGATATTAAAAGCTTATTTGAATTATAGGCAGCTTTATACTTTTACTTTTATCTAACAAGCTGTGACAGACTTGTAAAATTATTTGTTAATTCAATTTTTACTGGTAATAATGTTTAAAGGTAAATATTTATTAACAATCGTCATTTATTTGAGAATAATGGAGAAATTTCGTTTAAGTTTAATTTATCGATATTTAAAAGTAAATAAAACAATATTATTATTTTAGAAACGTTTAGGATTAGTTTTATTCTGATTGTAATTTCAAGATTAGTCGTAAAAATTGTAACAAGTAATTTACCAAACTATGAAGTGCTTTCGCCTTACATGATATCAAGTGATATCAACGAATTTTCTCTCAATTTGTACAAGGTAAATTAGTTAATATACATCAGAAAAAACAAAATAATTTTGAATTTGATGAATATAAAAATTTAACAGAAAATAAGTGAAGCTGAGAACGGTAATTTAATTTCGTCACCGTTCAGTGTTTGGGTATTGCTCTCTCTGTTGACTCTTGGTACAAATAGAATAACCAAACTACAATTAGAATCAGTTTTGTATCACAAAAAATCGGATGCACATTATAATGGAGTTCAACGAATCATCAAAAGTCTTTACGTAAATGATAAAGTATAACTTTTTTTTATCAAATAAAATTCAAAATTTATCATTGATTTAGAATTTATGATCAATTGCAGGTCGATGGAAGTCCTGAAATACATTTATCGAATAAAATTTTTGTAAAAAATCATCTAAAAATTCATCGAAGATTCCAATTTTTAGGTCAATCGATTTATGATTCAAATGCACAATCTGTTGATTTTAGAGACAGTTTGATGACATGCCATACCATCAATCATTGGATAACACACAATACACGAGGAGCTATTAAAGAAATCGTTAAGCCAGGTTATTACTTGACTTTATCATTGAAAAATTTAGTTTAAAATGTTTTTTCGAACTTATTAAATTTTTTTATTTACAATAGAAAATCTCGATCAGGACACAAGTTTGCTGCTTGTAAGTGTGCTTTACTTTGAGGGTAAATGGGTCAATCAATTTGCACCATACGGAACAAAAAAAAGATTATTTTATTTTGAAGATGGCAGAACTAAAGAAACACCAACAATGTATTCTAGAAATTATTTCAAACATTTAATTGTAGACTATCTTAGTTTTACAATTATAGAACTTCCGTACAAGGTAAACATATAATTATAATAAATCCATACACACACAAGAAAATAATGTTTTTTTTTTTTTTTTTAATTAATTTTAAATAATTTAGAGTACTAAATCTACTAGCATGTTTATAATATGTCCTAATAATCGATATCAAAGTCTTCATGCTGTAGAAGCAAGTTTGTTAAATGTTGACTTACAAAATCTAATGATGACAACACAACTACAAGACACGGTGTTATATCTTCCAAAATTTAGCATTGAATCGGAAATTAATCTTGAAATTCCATTGAGAAAACTTGGGATCCATAATATATTTGAAAATTATGCTGCCGATTTTACAAATTTATCGAATGAATCATTACATGTTAACAGTGTTATACAAAAAATTGTGATTGAGGTTACAGAAACAGGTACTATGGCAGCTGCTTTATCAGGTATATAATATTATTACATTATTTATTATATCATTCAATTAAGTAATTATAATTTTTTTATATTGTAATTTTATAGAAGGACATCTTGAATCAAGAATGTCTTCGACCAAAATAATTAAAGTAGATCGACCATTTTTAGTATTCATCTATTGTGATGGAGTTATTCTTTTTGGTGGTCGTGTTGTGAATCCACAATTTTCACAACAAACATTATAAGTCCAGTGATTTTTCCGTAATAAATCTTGGTAGAAAAATACGCTCGGCAAAACCTCAGATCAAGGTATTACCCGAGGTAACCTGGGAAAAAATTTTTTTTATTAAAAAAAACCCAAGAAAAATCTACAGAATACACCAGATTTTTTGTAGTGGAAAACATGTTTTGTAAACAAAAACGTCATTCCTATAGAATGTATAAAAAACAATATCTTTTAAAAAGCAAGGAGATAATGAATTTTTAGATTATTTAACAAAGAATTGTAATGTATTCCAAAACACACATGAATAATTTTTTTTTTTTTAATATTTAAAAAAAAATAGTATATTGTTCAAATAGTACGTGAAGTAGGTAATTATTTCACGATGCTGAAGATGTTAATACGAGTCACCAGGAGTCGAGAACGATTTGGTGACGCGTATGACACTTTCAAAGTCGTGAAGAATCCCCTTCTTCACGTACGAGTTGAACACTATATTTTTTGATACGAGGTTTCTAATATAGACGCCATTATAACCCAAAATATAGTGTGTAATAAAATTTTTCACGCACAATTTTAGTGTGTATAGAAGTATTTCTTTGTATATCCAAGGTGAATGAATATATATATATATATATATATATATATATATATATATTATATATAAACTATTTTTTTTTCGAAAACGAAAATTTCAAAAATTAAATAAAAATATTAATGTTCGTGGACCCACTCTCGTGCTGTGCTTAAAATTTGTCTATAAGGCATGTCTTTTTTAAAAAAAAAAATTGGCGAAAAAAAAAATGGTCCTTTTTGAGATATCCCAAAATTATGATATTCAAGATGGCGGTGACCTTAAAAATTGATGAAAAAATCTAAAAAAATTATAGGCTTAATTTCAGCCCAAAATTAATCAAAAAAAGCTTACTTAATCAAAATCGCAGGGGGTCAGGCAGATGACCCCGTGATTTGACTAAGAACGCCCCATATATATGAGCAAAAACGCCAATTATAGACGTCGATTTGGGTGACCTATCCTCAGAACAATTTTTAACTATCATATGCTTGTAGACCTTGGAAAGATATGCCATGTAAATTTTATTTAGATTTTTCCCCCCCTTATTTTGACCCCTATTGTATGGGGCATTTCATCAAAATTTGAAATTGGGTTTTTTTCAATAATTTTTTTCGGATTTTTATAAAAACAAAAAAAATTCAGGATGAATGATTTTATATGTAAAATTTTCTCAGATTTTTGAAAAAAATATTTATATTTTTCTTAATTTTTTTTTTATCTATGAAAATCATGTTTAAAATTTAAAAAGCTGAATTTATGACTTTGCCCTTAAATTTTTTTCATTTTCGTTATCATTTTTGAAAAGCTGAGTAAATTTTACATAGATAACGTCTTAAAACTGTTGGGTTCTCTGAAAAAACGACTAGGATAAATCAAAAGGCATGAAAAATGGGCGAAAATCCGTGTTTTTAACGCTCAATTTTGGGTGAGAATTTTTTTTTTTTTTTTTTTTTTTTTTTACTTCACTATTATCATGAAAACAGTCACAAAACTATTTTTTGATACTATTTTGTAATAATAATAAAAAAAAAAAATTAAAATGAAAAGGCCAAAATCATGGACTTTTCGCCGAATTTACATGCCTTTTGATTTATCCTAGTCGTTTTTTCTCATTTGATAATTTACCAAGTGATGGACAATCCATGTCAATTAAATCATTAATAGTCTTCGCATCTTCCAAAAAATTGTTGAGCCATTTTTTTTTTCTCATCACTTTTTACATATGAGCAAAAATGAGCCAAAAAACAAAAATTTTCATCCAAAATTAAGCGTTAAAAACACGGATTTTCGCCCATTTTTCATGCCTTTTGATTTATCCTAGTCGTTTTTTCAGAGAACCCAACAGGTTTTAAGACGTTATCTATGTAAAATTTACTCAGCTTTTCGAAAATGATAACGAAAATGAAAAAATTTAGGGGCAAAGTCATAAATTCTGCTTTTTTAATTTTAAACATGATTTTCATAGATAAAAAAAAAATTGAGAAAAATATAAATATTTTTTTCAAAAAGCTGAGAAAATTTTACATATAAAATCATTCATCCTGATTTTTTTTTGTTTTTATAAAAAACCGAAAAAAATTATTGAATAAAACCCAATTTCAAATTTTGATGAAATTCCCCATACAATCGGGGTCAAAATAAGGAGGGGGGGAAATCTAAAAAAAGATTTAAACATTTTTGCCGCTTCGTTTTTGTGATCAATTAAAGAATATAATGGTCCTTTCGATTGTAGACTTGGACGTTCGTTTTTAGGGGGAGACTCTACGTGATTGTTATTAAAAAGAATTGGGTTGGTCTTGTTTTGGCTTTGCTGGGTGAGATGGCTCATAAACGAAGTAACATAATCGCGATAACCTTGTGATTCTTTTTTTAACGTCTCATTTTCACGCTCCAGCTGATTAATTCTTTCACTCACAGCTTTTTCTCTCTCATCATTCATAATAAGTTTATGCGTTTCACGGTCATTCTGTAGTCTTTCAAATTGTTGACGCCACTCATTCCTTTCTTGACCCAGTTCATCTAAACTATTATATGCATGCGTAATTCCATCACTCAAAGTATTATTTCTGTCGTTTAATATTTTGATTTCTTTATTTAAATTTTGTACTTTCTTTTTCTCGTTGTTCAATCGTTTTATAATTTTCAGTATTTCATTAGACAAATATTCAATATCGTCAATTGTGGTGTCAGATGCTACTTTTGTTTGGTCTACTTTATTAACAATTTTATCTCCCCATTCCGAGTGTTGTTTTATTTTATCTACGGTTTCTTTAGTATTTTAATATTCAATACCGCTAACATTTTTCCCTAAATCTATTAATTCAAGAGTAGGAATGATTTCCGTGAACTCACTCGCACATACTTATAGATCTATAATTAGTGTTTTCAATTTTTCTGAATCATCCTTTCTCTTTTGCATTTCCCCGGCGTGTAGGTCTATATCTTCATAGATAGGGGAGATCGGTGACCCCGCTTCCGACCGGTTTGATGACATATTTCGCTAAGTATTTCTGCCGACGGATGAAACGATTGATAAAAAAAAACTTAAATTTTGGACAGATTAAATAAATAAAAGAAAATTTTTACGCACGAAATATAAATTTTTAAATTCGTAATTTCACATAAGATTTAAAATATGAAGGATACGTTTTTGTGTTCGTAAAATATAATTAAAAGTTATTGGTGACTCTCGCGACGGAAATAATAAATAAAAAAAAAATTTAAAGAAAAACTTCTATATATAAAAAAAAAAATACATATATTTACATGAATATTCAATATTTTCTTTAAAAGGAAAAAAAAATTGTTTTTGTGTATAGTGTACCCGAAATATTAGCGAGCCCAAAAAAAATTTTTTTCTGCACTGAGTTTTGAAAATCTACCCTACACATTACAATTATCCCACTTCTGACACCATTTTTGTTACGTACCAAGCTAATTAATTTATGTTATATATGAAATAACCAAAAAAAGAAAGAAGAATGTTTAACAAAATACTAACAACATAACATCTTGAAAATAATATAAATTAATGAGCCTGATATTTAACTTGTTTTATAGAATCCTCCTAAGAAGTGTATCTATAAGAGACCTAGATCAGTCGGGTGGTCAGGGGAAAGGTAGATCGGGGACGTCAGAGGGGTACGGCTGTGTAGGTAAAACAGAAATGATAAATTTTTTCCTTTTCATCAGTCGGTATTGAAGAATTTTTATATAATTTTATGTAGCTAAGAAAAAAGATGTAGCTAAGCATATAAGAATGAAAAAAAAAAATATACTTTGTAGCTAAGAAAAAAATGTAGCTGAGAATATATAATAAAAAAGTAAAAAGTTCAAAATGTATATATACTAAAAATATATATACTAAAAAATATATATTTACAATTATTTAAAAAATATATAAATAAATAAAAAAAAATATTTCTCCGAGCTGGATTCGAACCAGCGACCTGTAAGAAATTTAAAATTTACAATATCTATTTTTTTTTTTTAAATATATTCATAGGAAAAGGATGAGGATATGACAGAGTAAATAAAAACAATAATTTTTAATTTTCAAAAAAAATTTTATTATTTCTTATTATTTTACAAATTTTTTATATTATTATATGAATGCTTAGTACTCCTTAAGTTTTTTATACTTAATATTTACAAATATATTTGATTTTTTTTCCCAATACTTTGATTTTGGTTCATCGAAATTTTTTTCCTTTCCTTCATCTAACAGAAATGTCTTTTCTGAATACTTGTCGATGGATTTGTTTTTGCGTTCAAACATTTTTCTTTTTTGTTGACTCTTCAAGTGATGAACAGTAAATGAGGGATTCTTGTTTTATATTTCTAATATATATATATACTATCGGATAAAAAATTATTCCTTTGAGCCGGGTTCGAACCGGCGACCGATGGATAACTTTTGTATTTGTTTATAATTAAATTACAGTCCATCGCTCTACCAACTGAGCTATCAAAGGTTTGATTACCTAGCATTTTTTATGCTGATAAAACAAACACCATTGTTTTATTATTCACGTGAGAATTTGCTGACTCTAACTACGTGACATTTTAATAATTACTTCTACTATTTTATTGTTTTATTCCTATATAAACGAGAAACTTTCGTGAAATTTTATCATTCGAAAATCAAGACTGTAACAAAAGGTAAGAAATTTAAAAATATATTTATAAATTTTATATTATACGTATTTATTTGCTCAAAATGTTTGTAGAAAAAAAAACAGCACGAATAAAATGGAACAACAATTGAATAATATTGCTAAAATGGAAGCCAAATTGGTTCTTAAAAAAATATCAGAGTTGGAAGTCAATGGAAAGTACAAAGTAACAGCTCTACACAAAATCCATAATGAATACAATGGAGTTATTGCCACATTAAATGACGAATTCAATGTCTTTTTACCAAGCAGAATCGCTAAGTTTATGAAAAATAATGATTTTTTTACAAAAATTGAAAATGCTGCAATCGATGGATGTTTAGATCTTATTTTTTTGGAAGGAAAATACCACAAATGTGAGTTTATTTTCTCATAAAATGAGAAAAATGCATAAATTGTTAACTCTTCTTCAAATGTATTTATTATCTAGACAATAATATAAAACTGATAAACACCAAGACTAAGCGAATTTCAAAAAATTGTAAATTATTAAAAGATTTGGTAAAAGATGTTTACTATGTTGTGACAAAAATTGAAAGTTGCTGTGAAAGAAAGTCTGGTGCAAGACTATCAGTCGAAATAAATAATAAATATACTGTTTTCTTACCAAAAAAAGATGCTGAGTATTATTTTTATAATAAAAAAAGGTTCCTCGAATTGGAGGATGGTATTAAAAGAAGAGTTTTAACATTGCAATGTATTGGAGAAAATAATCAAGTTGTATTATTAGAAAATTGGTCGGAACCTATTGACACTGTATTTAATAAATGAATTACATTTGAAATATTTGTTATAAATTTTTTTATTCAAACATTTTTTCTTTGTCTTAATCTATATACATAATTCATAAATCTGATTCATTTTCCCATGTATCATGTTCAGAATCAAAACCTAACCATCTTACAAGTACTTTATTTTTACGTTTTTTTATAATTTTTTCAACAAGATATACATCTGGATATCGTACAGGACTGAGTTCCTCTCCATAAAAACATCCTTCAAGATCATTTTCTTGTTAGTCAGCAATTTTGTAAGTTATAGGTATTGTATTTAATAGCTTTGTGATTGTAAAAATTTCAGTAGTCCAATTTGGAGTGTAGCTTTTTTCAAAAATTTTCTGATATTCACTTATTCGTACTTCATCACCAATTTTTAATTTTTTCTTCAACTTTGATGCAACATAAAACATTGGATTTTG
>WSYQ01000197.1:0-22585 GCA_011426435.1 Lysiphlebus fabarum | reverse complement strand
TATCAACAAATTTGATACTTGAATTTCAAATGAATTGTATTTATTTTTATAAAAAAAAAAAATACATATTTTGATAAAAATATATTATATTTTTTATTTTTTATCAGGTACGTAATTTTAGCTTGAAGATTTTTATCAGTACCAATTTTTAAATCTGTCAATGACTTGATTCCATTGATCAATTGTTGATTGATATTCAATCATTCGATTTTTATTTGGTTTAAAAATAGTGTCAATGTTTCTTAAATTTATTAATTCATCTCTACTTTTCCAGATACCTTTAAAAAAATATAAAAATAAGAATAAAATTATATTTTGTATAAATTTAATTTGGATAGTTACCACATTTAAGTCCAGATAAAAATGCAACACCAAAAATTGACATTTCAGTATTTAAAGGTCGTTCAACTGGTAGTCCTGTTAAATCTGCAAGTAATTGAAGAATAAAATCATCTTGAGATACACCTCCATCAACTCTACAAAAAATAAAAATATAAATTTAATTGATATTTAAAATAATGACAATTGAAAATATTGTAGATTTTATTTTTTTTTAATAGAAAATTAATTTTACCGTATAGTAGAATAATTTTGTTGTGTTTCTTTTTTTAAAGCATTGTATAAAAGTAAAATTCTAAAAACAATACTTTCAGATATTGAACGAATCATGTGAGCTTTTCTAGTTGTTGGTTTAACTCCTAAAAATCCTGTTGCTGCAGTGTGATCATTTATTGGAGCCTAAAATTATTTATCAATTAATATTTAATTAACAAATTTAAATTTAATTATATTTTTTGCTGTTTAAATTCTTTCAAAATTAAAATTAAATTATTATAAATTTTTTCATATTTAAATATAATATAAATTATTGTTATTAAAGAATCAAATTTATAATTAAAGAATTAATAAATAAAATTGAAATTTTAAAATTATAAATATTATTTCATAATTATTACAAAAAATTCAAATTGAATTGTTAAAGAATTGTGTTGTTTTAAATAAAAATTGTCGACTCAGTAAAAAAAAAAAGACAATATTGTTTTAAATATTTAAATTAAACTTTGCTAATAAATTTATTTTCAAATTTACTCAATTTACCTGTAATCCACTAAATGCTGGAACAAAATAAACACCATCTGAATTTTTAACTGAATTAGACAGTAATGACATTTCTGAAGGATCTTTGATCATTTCTAAAATAATAAAAAATAAAATTGTTATTAATATAAAAAAGATTTGTTAATTAACAATTGATATGTTACCTAATGCTTTGGCCCACTCGACTAAAGCTCCAGTATCATTTGATAATCCTTCAGCCATGTATACCAGTTCAGAACCAATTTTCCATCCAACAAGTGGATACAAGCCTTGTTTTAAAATTGAAAAAAAAAAAACAAATAAACAGTAAATTAGAAATTTAGATCAATAAATTAACATTTTAAAATTTTTTACAAACAAAAAAATGAATGACAAAATTTATTTTTAACAACATTAAGTATCATTTGTGCTATCATTGTTTTTATGTCTCTAATAATTACAACTGATATATTTCTTTTAATAATTAGTAAAATTATTAAACAATAAAACTACAAAATTATTTGTAATGAATGTGCAAACTTGATATCAATTAAACACCAAAATAATCGTCTAAATCGTCTACTTTTATGTTTATTTCTCTAATATTTAACTACTATAATTATCAACTAGAGCTACAATTTTAAGCTTCTAATTGTGTTTGATAATTTTTATAATTACCTGAAATAGATGCATGAGCTTCTTTTCCAGTATTAACATCCATAAAAGTTCCAGTACCTAAAGTTATTTTAAGATCACCTCGTTGAAAACATCCACTACCAAATAACGATGCTGATTGATCAGCCATCTGTAATATTTAATATAATTTTTTTTAACATAAAATTATTATAAATTAATTAATTTATCAACTTACAGAACACATAATTGGAACTGATATACCAAATATATTTTCAGGTGTACAGCCAAAATCACCAGCAGTATCAACAACCGTTGGTAACATTATTGAAGGAATTTTAAATAAATTCATTGCCTCTGGTGCCCAACACATTGAAAAAGGATCAAATAAACCTGATGCAGATGCACATGAATAATCAGTAATATGTTTACCTGTAAAAAAATTAATGATTTATATATCATTAAATAATTATCAACAATATTAATAATTAATTATAAATTTTTATTTACCAGTTAATTTATAAAGAATCCAACAATCAATACCACCAAAAACAGCTTTACCATTTAAACCATCTTTTTTTAATTCAGGAATATTTTGTAATGCCCAACTTAATCTCAAAGTCATCTAAAAATTATAATTATAAATTAACAATTAAATTTTTAAATTAATAATATTACAAAAAAATTAATATGATAAAAAATTTGTCACAAAAAAAATAGTTAAAAATTGATTAAATAAATAAATAAACAAATAATATTGTAAATATAAAAATTTAGTATCAAATTTTCTGGGTCAATTTTAATTAACATTGTTGTATTTACTAATTACTTTTAATTATTAAAATTTTATTAAAAATATTAAACCATTTTTTACAATCTAAATTTTCATCACATTGAAAAAAATAATTAAACATTAAATTTTTAAATAAACAAAAAAAAATTTAAATATATACCTGAGAATTCATAAGTTTAAACATACTTCCAGCTAAAAATTTTTTTCTTCTACTTATTGTATATAAAAAATATGATAACGTTCTGATACTTTTTATTAACAATGAAGAATTCCATTTTTTTACCATTGAATCTGCACGAAGATCTTTCCATGTTATAATTCTAAAATAATTATAAAATTAATAATTAAATTATTATTATTAACATTTATATTTGTTAAATAAACATGACTGATTATAATTATTACCTGTGATAATATTTACCAGTCTCAATGTTCCATGATAAGCAGCTATTTCTTTGAGTTGATATGCCAAGACATGCAATATTTTTAATGTCAATTTTACTTTCTGTAATTCAATGTTAACTTTATTAATCAACATTTATTATTGTTATTTAAAATGATTATATAACTATTTGCGTAGGAAGGAATTTAATTTGTAATAAATTTATTTTATCATTGAAATATTTCTTACCATTAACAGATTCTTTTAATACTGTAACTATTGAATTCCATAAATCATCTTGATCAATTTCTACGTAGCCTGGTTTTGGATAAAGAAGATCAACCTTTAAAATGAAAAATATATTTTTTAATTAATTTTTATAAATACAATTTAAACATAATAATAAAATTTCAAGTGTTTCGATTACATTAAAACTTGATTATTAAGTTACATTTATTTTTTAAAAAAATTAAGAGAATATAAATTTAAAAAAATTTATTTCAAAATATAAAAATTTCAAGCTCTCTCTAGCCACCTTGTCTAACCGGTTCATGATTATCATACAAATTTTTATTGTCCTCAATTTGAATCACATAATAATAGGTGAATGTTAAAATTTAATTTTCAATAATTAAAACTATCTTACTATTAATTTATTAACAACAAATATATAATTTAATTTATAAATTTTTAATTCTATACCTTTTTTTTTATAAATAAAATGAATTTTAAAAATTAACATACCTTTTTCACAGAAGAACCAACAGATAAACCTTTATCATTTAAAACATGACATTTAACAGTTGTTGTACCAACATCAAGTGCAACAATATATTTCATTTTTAATCAAAACAAAACAAAAAAAACGTGGTAATTCTATAACTACTGTTGTTGACACAAATTCAACATTCACTAAAAAAAAACAATACGACTTGACTTGAGTGTAAATTCCCCACTCAATATTTCAGTATACTTTCAGGAAAAAAAAAAAAAAAAAAAAAATGTATTATCCACTACAAATGATTGTTAAATAAATAAAAATATAAATTAATTTTAATTGATAAAAAAAATTAAATAAAAAATTAAATAACTATTTTTTAAATAAATTTTATACATCAATTAATTTATATTTTTTATTATTTATTTTATGTATTAATAAATTAATTATTATTTTATATTTTATATATAATTTATATAAAATTATAATACTTTGATGAGTAACGTTTAGAGTTCAATATGGTGACTTTATTATTATTATTTGTAAAACATGATCGCACATGCGCCCCCCACTTTATAATCTTATCAAAAGAAACTTTTAACAAAAGTGTATTATCATATTGTTATTTTTATATATTTTTTTTTTAATTTTTTTATTTTTCAAACTAATTAACAGTTGATGATCTTGAACTTTGAAACGAATTTTTTTTTTTATACATTTTTTTATCTTGAATTTTTATTATTATTTTTATTTTGTTTTATAAAATCATATATTTTTTTTTTAATTATATTTCATACTTAACACTCATTTCTTCAATTTTTTCAACAGGTTGATTTTCAATTTTTTTGCAATATTCAAATAATGCAATTAAATCTGTATAAAAATAAATTAATTTAATACAAAAATTTTGAATAAAAATAAATTATTTAAAATATTTAATTTACCTTTTTTATCATTTGAAGATAGAAACATAATTAATGTTGGAAAACGTTTGACTTGACTCATATATTTAATATAATTAAATACAGAATCTTTATTTTTAATAAATTGATTTGATAAAATATTAAATATTTCACTAAATGTATCTGAGCTCATACAATCTTTAAATATTTTTGGAATTAATTCTGGATTTATTTGCTAAATAAAAATAAATAATTATTAATATTAATAATTATTAATTTAATTTGATTTTTATAATTTACCTTTAAATATTTATATCTAAAATTTGGTGATTTATATTTTGTCCAAGTTTCAAGAAATTGTTTTGATGATTTTGGAATTGGTGGTAAATCAATTTCAATTTCATTTTCATTATCTAATTCAATTTGTTTTGTTGTATTTTCAACTTTTTGTTTATTTATATTTGATAATTTATCATCTAATTTTTTTTCATTTACATTTGATAATTTTTCATCAATTTGTATTGGTAATTTTGTTAAATCTTTGGTAATAATAGCAACTGTTTTTAATGGTTTTTTACTTCTTTTATGTGGTAATTTATCAATGACTTTAACAACTTCAACATCATTTTCAATACAAGGTAACCAATCTGGAAATATTTTTTTATCATTAACAGTATCACATTTATCATTAACTTCAATTTTATTTACTTTTAAATCTTTTATTAGTTTTTTATCATCAATGTTTGTTGTTATATTAATCAAAGATTTTGTATCATCTTTGACAATATTTTTATTTTCAGATTTTGTTTTAATTATTTCATCTTTTACATCAGATTTTGTTATTTTATCAACAATTTTTTTGTCAACATTTATACCAATTTTTTTTTCAAATGCTTTTTGAGCAATAACAAGTAATTTTTGTGCTTCTTTATTATTTTTTTCAAGACTTAATATTTGTTTTAAATCATCAATAGCATCTTCATATTGTTTAAGTTCCATACGTGCTGTTGCTCTTCTATGAAATGCTTTGATATAATTACCATCAAGTTGTATTGCAGATGTACAATCAGCTTCAGTTGAATAAAAATTATTCATTTTTAAATGACATAATGCACGATTTGCAAAAAATACAGCATCAAATGGAAATATTTTAATTGCTTCACTGTAACATGATAATGCTTTATCCCATTTTTCTTCTTTAACATATTTATTACCTAATATTTTTTTTTTTGATGCTATTTCATGATTTTTTTGAAATTCTTCTTCAGAATTAACTTCTTCATATTCTTCAATATTTTCATTATCTTTATCAATTTCATTACATGCTTTTTCCTATAAATAAAATAATAAAAATTAATTTAAATAATTAAGAAAAATAATTTACATTTTATTTTATTTTCTTTATGTTCTTACAACATCAAATTTATCCCATGATGTATAATCATGAGATTTTATACGTTTTGATTGATTTTCATTGTCTTTTATTTTTGTTATTGATGTTGTTGTGATTTTCTTTTTTCTTATTGGCGGGAGTTCCTAGAGGTTATAAAAATTAAAAATTAAAAATACAATTTTAACAAATAAAAATATAAAATCAATTAATAAAATAAAATATTTATTTATTATTATTGTTATTATAATATATTTACCTCTTTTTTGCCTGATTTTGCATCTTTAATTTTTTTATCATTTTTTTTCATCTCTTCTTCCCAAAATTTTAAATCAAAAAATTCATCTTGTAAATTTTTTGAATTTTCTTTGACTTTTTGTTGTAAAATAATTGATTTATCCATTTTAATTTGATTGTCAATTAACAATTAAATAAATAAATTATATTTTTACACTTAATTATATTCACCAACATGTGATTGTGTATGATTGTTTTTTTATTCATGTATTTTTTTATTTTTTTTATTTTTTTTGTTGTTGCCATGGACCATGAAAAAAATCATTTAGAAATCCACAATAAACTCAAGAATTAATCAACAACGCCATCTGTCGTTTCTCAAAAAACTTAACAAACGTATCTGTTTTACCATTAATCGATAAAAATTACATAACATATTTTAAAAAAAATATTTTATAAAAATTTAATTACCTCATTAATTAACTATAAATGAAATTTAAACAAAATTATTTAATTTTTATGTTAATTTTTTTATAATTTCATTTTTTTTTTGTTAAAAATTTAAAAATTATATTTTTTATATAAAAATAGAGCATTAAAATTTAACATGTCATTTAAAAAATAAATTTTTAATAATTAATTAATTTAATTTTTTAATTTTTATATTCAATATTTTAATATCGATAATTTTAAATCGTTAAATTGGTATTTTAGACATATATAATTTAAATTTATTATTCATTATCGTGTATCAGTTTCACCATTGCAAATATGTATACCTACATATATATATATTTTTTTTTTTTATATCTATATATATCTTTTACATCTAGAACATAACAGTAAACAATATGGCGGTACATGTGCTTCAATGTGTTTTTTGTTGTTAATTTAATCAAAGTTTTTATCAAAAAAATATCTCAATTTTATTATAAATTTAAACAAAATTCATCAAGTTTATATTAATTTTATTAATCATGTTTAACAATAAATATTTAAAACAAAATAAAAAACTTATTTTTCTATACTGTGTTAAAAAAAATTTGATTATTCAATAATTTTTACTCCAAAAAAAAAAAAAAGCAATATGGAATTCTTCAGGATATAATTTATAATTTGTAAGTAAAATTTTTATATTAAATAATTTTAGAAAATTAAATTTAAAAAAAATATGTGTTTTTTTAATTTTAATTATATAAAAAAAAAAAAAAAACCTTTGACAACATGTGATTATTTAACTCTGTGTGAGTGCATTTGTGAGATGACAATGCAACAGGTTTTTTTTTTTCTTTTTAATTTGATTTTTCCATACGACAAAAACAGCTGTTATCATAATTAAGGTGGAGAAAATAATGACACATAAATTACTGTAATTAATAATTATATTTTTTTTTTAATTAAAAATATTTCTATAAATTTAATAAATAATTTTATCCATTAAAAATATATTTAAACAATTTTTGCATAAATAATTGACAATAAATAAATTTAATATTTGATGTTTTAAAAAAATAAATAAATAATTATTTTTTGAACATTAATAGTCATTGATCTCAGTCAATTTATCATTGACAATATATTATTTATATTTATTAGCATTATATATATTTTTTTTTGTCATTGAATAATTAATATGTCTGTGGGAAAAAAAAAAAAATAATAAATAATAATCAAACAAAATGAATAAATAAATAAAAGAGGGTAAAAAAAATATACTGATTGGCTTTTTCAAATGAAAAAAAAAAAAAGGGAAAAAGAAATAATAAATTCATTAAATTTTTTATTAAAAAAAAAAACTTTTCAACCTTCATACTTGAAACTTTGATAGACCACAGTTGTTTTTTTTTTCTAATTATTCATTTAGTTGATAAAAATTTTTCGGGGACATTAAATATGTTATATAAATAAAAATTGTTTATAAATAATTTATCAGTTACGTTTGAGACTATTAATTTAAAAAAAAATAATAATAAAACTTAAAAGTTTTCTAAATAAATATTCGTATTTTTTTGGCTTTGAAACTAAATTTAAATTATTTATTATTAAATTTAATTACTCATCATCATAGAGACAAGTTACATTTTTTTTTTGAATAAAAATATTATTGTTTTTGATTTTATGAGAAAATAATGATGTAATTATTATAAAAATAATTAAAAATAAAATAATAATAAGTAAATGGATACATATATTTTTATAATTATATAAAAGAAATTAAATTTTTAATTAAAATAGATTTTTGTTTTATATACTTTGTTGAGGTCAATCAAAGGTTTTTATTAAATAATTAAAATACAAGTCTATTTATTTTTACAAGTTTAAAATACATTTGTAAAAAATATTATATTTTTTTTATTTATTATTTTTCATGTATCATGTAAGTTGGTATTTGTAGATACATTTTAGGATTGGGTATCGTCTAATGGTGACTAACGGAAAGGTGTGACGGTTTGTTTACATCAGGTAAACTTCATGTGATACTTACCAGGAAATTACAAAATAAAAATATAAAAAAATATATATATTTTCGATAGATTAAAATTTTTTTTATTTTAAATTTTTAACTATAATACTGAGAAAAAATTTATATATTTTAATTCAAGTTTTATAAAAAAAAATTGTAGAAAAAAAATATTTGATTTGGAAAATGTAACGATATGTTATTGATAATTTAATATTTTTTTTTTGAATAATTTTATCTATTAAAAGTTATTAATTTAGTAGAAAATATATTGTTGATTTAAAATTTATTAATTATGTAAAATTAATAATATTTTTTGATAAATTTTTATCATTTTTCTTTTAAAAAGAAAAATAATATTTTGGGTACTAAATTTGTGTAAATTTTGAGAGTTTGAAAAAAATTGATTAAATACAAGCCTAATTAATAATTATATAAATTAAATATAAGAAATTTTAAATTGCAAAATTTTACATGATAACAAAGAAAAGAATAGTTTTTTTTTTTTTTTTTTAATTCGTTTTAATATGTAACAACCTTCACATATATCCTCCAATCACCACAAAGCACCTGTTAAGTTTTACCCGATTGCAAAGTTAATGTTTTAAAGACTATTTTACACGGCCTCGAAATCATCTATAACTATAATAAATATACACATAAGTATATAAATTTATTTTATTTTATATTGTTAACCTTTTACTGTCAACTTCGATGGTCAAGGATATTTAAAATAAATATAAAAAATTTAACTACATAAAATAATTAAATACTCGTAATTAATTTCTAAATTTTACTTTTTTTTTTTTTTTTTTTTTACTTTGTAGTTTGAAGTTTGAAGTTAAATAATAAATAAATTAAATCCAATAGGGGATATTCATCAAGGTTTTTAATGACACCATGACTGCACAAAATGACAGTTGACTTGTACTTTTTTATCAATGACTTTTTAAATAACTGCAAAAATAATTTTAACTTTGACATTTAATATTATTAATTGTTTATTTATAATAAGTAATTATTTATTTATTAAAAATATTATTTTATAATTTTCGAAATAAATATAATTAAATAATAATAAATAATTGACAAAATAAATAGTAAAATTATCAAGTCATTGTTAATGATTTTATTAATAATTATTATTATTATTTATTAACAATTTTTATTATTTATTATTTTTGTTTAATTTTATCATTTTTAATTTAAATATAATTGCATTTAATATAATAATAAAAATAAAAATCATTTTGATTTTCATATGACTGTCATGATTGCCAGATATTTGGCAGTTGACTGCCAAATATTAAATCAGTCTGCAATTAAAACTCAAAGCTTTATAAATGTTGATTACCGCAAATTATCTAATCATCGGAAAAAAAACTTTAGCATTCAACAAAGATTAAAATATATAAATAAATTATCTCATTAAAATATCCATGTATTTTTCTCTTTTCTTTTATTTAAAATAAAATTCTTTATAATGAGATAAAAACATAAAAAATTATTATTTATTATTTTTGTTTAATTTTATCATTTTTAATTTAAATATAATTACATTTAATAATACATTGTTGCATGTCAAAAACATAATAATAAAAACAAAAATCATTTTGTCTTTCACATGACTGTCATGACAAATAAATGGTTTTTCTAAGCAATTTATATATAGAAAACAAAAGTGTTATAATGCAACAACATCAAGACAAATATTTCTTATATCATTTATTAATGAATCATTTCGAAATTTTGAATTTAATTAAAAAATGTCTAACATCATCAAATAATAAATTATGTTTAAAATTATTATCAGATATTTAAATGAACTTGTAAATATTTTTTAAGGATAACAAATTAAGCTTATCAATGATTAGTGATTTAAATAGTGTTACAAGTTAATTAAGACATAAAAATATCAACAAAATAATATAATAAAATACTTAAAAAAATTGAACTAAATAAACTAAATGATATGACACACCTATTTTTATATCTGCAAGCCCTACCTTTTATACTGTCGAGATTATATATTTTTCATTTATTTATTTTTATTTTTTTTCTTCATTACAAACCTTTCAACTTTTTATATATGATTTAAAATATCATGTAAAAAATAAAAATATATAATAATTTAATAATTATAAATATATACAGTTTCAATTTTTAAATATATGATTTATTTTTTATTATTTTTTTTTTGTTAAATATACAGTGATAGAAAGAAAATATGTAAAATTACTTTTATAATGTCACATGTTTTTAAGTACATTGATGTTTGAATGAATGATAAATTGATAAGACACATATGCCTGACAACACACAATTGTAAATAAAGATGAATATAAAATTCTAAAACTTTTTTTTAATTTTATTTTTAGTTATTTTTTATATATATATTTATATATTACTTTTTTTTTCATCGATTCAAATGTTTAATATTAAAAAATTTAAAAATCAATATTTATATTAAATATAAATGTATAATAAATATTTTTTTTTTAATTTTTATTTTTAAATTATAGAAGAAAAGTTAAATAAATATATATATATTTTTATTTTTTTATTTAATTTTAAGAAAATAAAATTAATGTGTTTTAATTACACATTTTTATATTTTTATTTTTTATTATCTTACTCAGAAAATAACAGACAATTTGTTTTTATGAGTCTGTACACTTGGTATTATATTATTTTAACAACACATGAAAATTAACTCTGATTTTTGCCTAAAAATATATTGTTTAATGAATTTTTTTTAATAGTCAAAAAAATAAAATAAAAGTCTTAATAATAATTATAACAATCATGACAGTCATATGAAAATCAAAATGATTTTTGTTTTTATTATTATGTTTTTGACATGCAACAATGTATTATTAAATGCAATTATATTTAAATTAAAAATGATAAAATTAAACAAAAATAATAAATAATAATTTTTTATGTTTTTATCTCATTATTAAGATTTTTATTTTAAATAAAAGAAAAGAGAAAAATACATGGATATTTTAATGAGATAATTTATTTATATATTTTATTCTTTGTTGAATGCTAAAGTTTTTTTTTCCGATGATTAGATAATTTGCGGTAATCAACATTTATAAAGCTTTGAGTTTTAATTGCAGACTCATTTAATATTTGGCAGTCAACTGCCAAATAACTGGCAATCATGACAGTCATGTGAAAATCAAAATGATTTTTGTTTTTATTATTATATTAAATGCGATTATATTTAAATTAAAAATGATAAAATTAAACAAAAATAATAAATAATAAAAATTGTTAATAAATAATAATAATAATTATTAATAAAATCATTAACAATGACTTGATAATTTTACTATTTATTTTGTCAATTATTTATTATTATTTAATTATATTTATTTCGAAAATTATAAAATAATATTTTTAATAAATAAATAATTACTTATTATAAATAAACAATTAATAATATTAAATGTCAAAGTTAAAATTATTTTTGCAGTTATTTAAAAAGTCATTGATAAAAAAGTACAAGTCAACTGTCATTTGGCAGTCATGGTGTCATTAAAAATCTTGATGATTAGCCCTTCAAGAATTTGTCAAAAGAAAATAACAGATTTAATTTGTAATAAGTATATAATTTATTTTTGTGTTACACATTTTTCAATTTATTTAATTACATATTACATTTTTTGTTGTCTTTTATAAATTCTTTATTATACTATCTTACTTTTTACTTAAATTTTTTTAAATATATTGTTTAAATAATTATATTGTAAAAATAAAAAATAAATTATCATTTTTCACCTCGATTTAATATTATCTTATCTCAGACATTCATTCATTATCAATTTCTTATGTACATATATTTTATTTAATTTTTTTTCATTTTTTAATATTCAAAGACATTTTTAATTTCGCTGATTCATTTAACAAGTGTCTTCATTCGATAATAAAATTACATACACATTATTTTAATAACCCAAAAAAAGAAAAAAAAAAAAAGACAATTTACATCGACATTTAAATTTTTAAATGTCTCCTTGGTTTTTTAAAAAATTAAATTAAACTATCACAAAAAATAGGGTAAACAAAATATTATACTTAAAAAAAAATATAAATTTCAAATAATAATATTATATAATATTAATTATTATTAATTATTTATTTCACCCAATTTTTTAATGGACAAATTTTTATTCTTTTAATTAAAAATCCATTAAAAAAAAAATAATTAATTATAGTTAAAAAAAAAAAAATTTAGTTTATATACATTGTTTTGTAAAAAAGTCACGTTAAAATAAAAAAAAAAATACCATTTAAATGCGTGTATATTTAAATTATTTATATATACAGTTTGGTTGTTCAGTGAGGTCATTGTTAAATAGTTGAAATAAAAGTTTAGTAGAAATGGTAAATCGTCCACGTTTGCCATCAGTCGTGTGCGAGGTGAGTTTTGTGTCGGACTCAATTTTTTTTTTTTCCTGAAATGTCTTTAGACACGTATATAACATAAAATTTTACTATTAGATAAACAAATATATACTTGATAAAAATTATTTAAAAAAAAATTTTTAAAACACATTTAAATTAATAATAAAACCAAAAGAAATTACAAAACAAAAATAATTTTTAATTTCTTAATTTTAATAATAATATGTTTAATTTAATTGTGAAATTTTTTTATTTTGTGTAAATGATATTGTGATTACTGATTGATAAAAAAAATAAGATAATATTCATAATAGAATGGAGATAACATAATAATTAATTAGGTAATAATTAATAAATAATTATTTAGTTTTTTTTTTTTGTTAAAAATAAATTTTTTGTTGATAATGATATCATCTTGTTGCATATTTATTCATTCATTGATTTTGTTAATTTTTTTCTTATAAAATTTAATTGTAAATTTTATCAACAAAACTTTTTTAAATAATTTATAATAAATTTTAATATTTTATCTAATTAATTTGTTTACTTTTTTTAATATAAATTATTTAAAAATTCGAAATAAAAATAACTTTTTTTTAAAAAAAAATAAAACTGAATTACTATTTTTTAAAAATTTAAATAAAAAAAAAATAGTTATATAAATTTTAATTTAAAAAATAATACAAATATGTTAATTTTAATTTAAATAGTTTTTTTTTTATTAAAAAAAAAATTTATACTTTTGAAAGTAAACGTTTGAGTTCACTCAACTCTCATTCAATCATTTCCGTTTCTTTTCTTGGCCTCTTTTTCTACAGCTATTTTCATAATAATCATAATAATAATTAATCAAGTGACAAAGTTGTTAAAAAATCAAGATAAATATAAATTTTTTTTCATCTATATCATATATGTTTATTAATAAAAATATAAAAAACACAATAAAAGTTTTTTTTGTTTTTTATCTAAATTTACTCAATCATGACATAAAATTTAACAGTAAATTTCTACAATTAAATTATTAATTTATTTTTTTTATATTACTGCAAAAACTTATGAATATTATTTGCATATATCTTTACATAATAATCATTTTAAAATAATAATAATAAATTTTTAAAATCATGTAAAATTATTTTCTACTTAAATTTACGCATAAAATAAAATTATCAATATGTTGCAATAAGAAATTAAATTTTTTCTACAAAATAGTTTTTATTGTTTTAATTTTTTATAAATTTTCAAATGAATATATATATTTTTTTGATTGATAATATTGTTTATTAAACTTAAATTTTAATTTGTTATAAAAATATAAAAAAAATAAAATAAAAATATTATTGCGTTATTAAAAATTTCATAACCACTTTCACTTTAGATATTTAAAATAATCTACAAGTTATAAAATTAAATATAAAATAGCAAAAAAATAAAATAAAAATATATATTTTTTAAAATTATTTATTACTTAAAATTTTCAGTGACAATGAACTTTGAAAGTGTCTTTTGTAAGGTCGCAATGTTAACGAGGAAATCGACCTTCTTTCAGTCTAAAAAGAAAAAAAAAAATGTTAAAAGCTAGAACAAAATGATATGATAAAAAAAAAAAAAAAAAAAAAAAAACAACATGGGAAAATACAAAAGACGTTAAAATATAAAATAAAAATATATTAAAAAATTAAAATAGACACGCGACAAAAAAAAAAATGACATGCAATATTAATTGTTCAAAAGAAAAAAAAAAAATTTGTATAGATGACCCATTTTTAAATATTCAATCTTATTATTAAATTTTATTTATCATTTAAAATACTCATCATTAACATTATCCTAAATTACATATTATTATTTAATAAACTATAACTAATTAATAAAAAATTATTCCAAAAAAATAATAATGTAGTTTTTTTTTTTTTTTTAAAATAAAAACACCAATTACTCAAGCTCATTATTGAATAATTAATAGTAGCCCAATTCTTTTGAAAATTTTTTTAACATAAACCTAAAAAAAAATAATAAATTTATATTAATAAATTATAATGAATAACGACATTAACATAACACGCACTATCACATTCACATAAAATGATAAAAAAAAATTGTCATTACTAATGACTCTGATTTTTCACGTAATTATTAAAATTAAATTTTTATAATTTTTTTTAATCATAAAATTTATAATTTATATACATCTTTATTTGAAGGTCATTGTTGTTTGATGCCATCAAACACACGTCATTTTAAATATGATAAAAATTTTATTTATTTATTTATATAATTTTTTTTTTTTTTTTATTTTCAAATCGAATCGAGGATAGTTTAATATATAAATAAGTTAAAATAGGGGTCTGTGTACTTATTGTTGTAGTTGTGGGTCATAATAATGTTTAACCAATCCAATGATCGACCACGATCATATACACGTGATTATATTTTCACCCTTGCAATTTTTTTTTACCCTGACTTATGCTTGACTTATTTCGACTAACCTACCACCCAATATTCTGGGGTGAAAGAAAAATAATATATATTCAATATAATAGACTATAGACAAACCTTGCAACTTGGCCTTGGTTATACTTTTTCAATAAACTTTTAATTTAAAAATGTGTAAAGACAATAAAAATAATTATTTAAATAATATATATAAATTATATAAAAAAGAAAAAACAAATAATTTTTTTTTTTTTTTTGATAAATAAAATATTGTATTTAAAGATTAAAATTAATTTATAAATAATATATATATTTTTAGGTCAATTTATGTTATTTATAATGATCAATTTATTATGTACATTGTTGCATGATGTCATTATATATTTTGCAATATAATTTTAATAACATGTATCATCGAGATATCTAGTCAATCATTATATTTAATATTATACAACTAATGGAATCTGTGTTACATTCTATTTTTTTAATTAAATAATATATTTATACTTATTATTATTTATTTAAAATTAATATTAATTATAACAAATCATTTATATAATTTTATATTTAATCTGTAATTATTATTTTTCATAAACAAATTATATTTTTTATATAAAAAAAAAAAAAAGTGGCTATTTATATGTGTAGTAGGGTGTAGTAAGGTTTAGTAGCGATGTAGTAAGGTTTAGTAGGGTGTAGTAGGGTTTAGTAGGGTGTAGTAGGGAGTAGTAAGGTGTAGTAAGGTGTAGTAGCGGAGTAGAGGGGTGTAAAAGGCTGTAGTAGGATGTAGTCAAGTGTAGTAGCGATGAAGCAAGGTGTAGAAGAGTGTAGTAGAGTGTAGCAGCGATGTAGTAAGGTGTAGTAGCGATGTAGTAAAGTGTAGTAGGGCTTAGTAGGGTGTAGTAGGGTTTAGTAGGGTGTAGTCAAGTGTAGTAGGGAGTAGTAAGATGTAGTAGAGTGTAGTAGGATGTAGTAGTGATTCTAAAAGTATTTGTAATCATTATTTTTTTCTAAAATAAAAAAATAAATTTAGTATATTTTTAAAATTTCATATAACATTTTATATCGTCAATAAAAAACTATAAATTTATAAATGAAATAATTATTTTACTTTGTTTTGTTAATAAGTATATTAATGATTTTTAGCAATTAGCTTGAAGTAAAAATGTAGTAATTGTAGTACTATATGTGTCACTAAATCTGGTCGTAAATAGCTTCTCGAATAAAAACAAAATTGTATCGTCATTTTTATTTATATATATATAAATTATTGATTATTATTATTATTTTTTTGTTGCAGTGGTTATTGAATGACAAAGCAAGAGATAATATAATTTTAATAATGAAATTATAACTCAATTATTGAGTATTTTGACTGTAAAAAATTACAAATAAAAGCACGTGGGTGCATCTAACAATTAAAGCCACATGGACTCCGAGTCAAATGTGCCTACATCATCCAACATCAATTCAAATTTTAAATTACAAGTATTTTTTTTTTACAAAAAAATTATTAACTTGACATCATTGATAAAAATAAACAAAAATTTTTGTCAATCATCAAATAATATTTTATTTTTATTAATAATTCATAATGATTATTATTATTATTATTTGGTAATAATAAAGTGCCTTATTATAATTATAAAATTAATTGAAATATTATTAAATTATAAAAAAAAATTTATTATTAATAAATATATTAAATATTTAAAAATTCTTGATATTAAGCGATTCGACGACACCGCTGGCGGTTGTTGTTCGAGTCGCAAATTTATTAATTAATAATAAAATAGATAATTAATTAATTAAAAAAAAATATTATATTAAAAACGTGCTGGTACATGTTGATTATTATATTTATTTAATATTGCAATAATTAAATTTTAAGTAAAAAATGGTTAGAAGTGCTGCCACAGCTCCAATTCAGGGTGAGTTTTGTTAATATATTTTTAAATTAATTTTTTTATTTATAATAATTTGTTTAATTTAATAAAACACTCGATAATTTATTAATTTTTTATTGTTGTATATTTTTAATTATATTATTAAGATTATATAAATTTATGATATAAAATATATAAATGTGGTTAAATAATTTATAATGTTATTCTTGACCAGCTTTTGTCAATAATACCACCCCTTGTATATTATCTTCGATCTATATTGTAGTGAAATATGATATCTTATCGTCTGGTTTTATATGTATTAATTTATTTTTTTTATACATTTTGTTATTTATTTAATTCATTTATTTTTTATTGTACAGAAATTAAGTAAATTTTGATATTATTTTTTATCAGTTTAATTGATATAACCAATTGATATATAATTAAGTGTATATATGTTTAATGATTTGATAAAAAAGAATTAAATTAAACATTGAGTATATAAATGTATTTATTTTTAGAAACTGAGATGATAGATAAAATTTATAACGTTATTTAATGTATAGTTTTTTTATTATTTGAAAATATTTTATAGTTGTAGTAATATTAGAAGAAAATATAGAAAAATTTCCAAGACAAATTTCGATTAAATGATATTAAAAATTATGACAAATTTTGATTTTTAATGTTCGAAATTTCTATGTCAAATTGCAATTTTGGGTTTTCGAAATTTCTATAACAAGTTTTGATTTCTAATATTCGAAATTTCTATGACAAATTGCAATTTTAATGTTCAAAATTTCTATGACAAATTTCGATTATTAATGTTCGAAATTTCTATGTCAAATTTCGATTTTGGGTTTTCAAAATTTCTATAACAAATTTCGGTTTTTTATTTTCGAAATTTGTATAACAAATTTCGATTATTAATGTTTAAAATTATTATGACAAATTTCGATTTTGAATTTTCGGAATTTCTATGACAAATTTCGATTATTAATGTTCAAAATTTTTATGACAAATTTCGATTATCAATGTTAAAAACTATTATGACGAATTTCGATTATTAATGTTAACAAATTTCGATTATAAATGTTCGAAATTTCTATAACAAATTTCTATAATTAATGTTTAAAATTTTTATAAAAAATTTCAATTATCAATGTTAAAAATTAACACTAAATAATAAACAATTCCCATTCAAATCACAATTTATAATTCACAAAATATTTTATATAAAAAATCAATTTAAAATTTTATTTCTTCAAAAAATTTCCCACAAATAAAAAATACAATAAATACATATTTAAAAATTCGCGGTAAACTATAAAATTATTTAATAAAATTTGCATATTATTCGCATTGAGGCGCCACTAAACAACAAAAAAAAAAAAATTATAAATATTATTAATTTTTTTTTATACTTTATTTTACATATAAGTATATATAGAATATTTACTCGGTGCTTTTCGGTCGACGTCGAGTTCGTTGCAATGCTTTTATCAGCTTTTATAAACCATCATCCAAACACACCCACATAATTTTTTTTTCCATATATATATATAAAAATATCCTTGTCTATTTTATGTGTGTCATTGCCTCGTAACCGTGTGTATTGGTTTATCGAAACCATCGAAACTCGAGGCGTCGTCGACGTCGAAACACTGTAGTGTACGTATCCTTCAATAAAACACCATGATTATCATTTAATTCTCAAACAAATAGTAATTTTTTTAATAAATTTTTATTTTTTAAATATATTTTTAAATAAATCATAGTTTTTTAATAAAATTTATTAACGTCAATTATTAAATGTAAAACAATTTTTTATTGTGAAAAAAAAAAAAGCTCTAATTTTTAGATTTGTTTCTAAGGAAGGTGTCGACAACTTGTGCAATCGATTGTCCTAAAAAATAATAATAATAATAAAAATAAAACAAAGCTTATATATATATAAAATTTTAAAAATATTAAATATCAGTAAAAAGTGATAAAAGTTTTTGTGTTATCAAAATTTATAAAATTTTTAATATTAAAAATAAAAATATTATTTTGAAATTTTTTTTTTTTGGAGCTTTTAATTTTTATTGTTAATAATTTGTGATAATTTTATGATTTTTATAGTTTTTTAAGTGAAAATATACAAATGATTATTAATAAATATAATATTAAATTTTTTATTAATTTAAATTTTTTTATTGTAATTTTTGATGGTTAGTAGATAAATAAAAGTTTTTTCAATCTGCCCTCTATTTTACAAATAAAAAAAAAATTATTTTATATTTTTTTTGTTTATATGATAAAAATAATATTAGTATTAGCATATTTTTTAAAAAAATTTTTAAAATAAATATTTATTTATAAATTTATTATGATTTTTTTTTAAGAAAACAATTTTCCAGTGTTGAAATTTTATTTGTATAATATCATTTAGATATTTTTGTTATTATATTATTTTATCGGGTAAATACGGTATTAGTTGGTTGAAATTTAATTAAAAATCTGTTTAATCTGTTTACACAAAGTTGACCTGATAATCGATTTAAAAATTAATTTTAAATAAATAATTATATTAATTTGAAAAAAAAAATAAATAATACTTTTTGATTTAAAAAAATTATTAAAATAAAATAAATGAATTTTTAAAATTTTTTAAAATTTAAATAAATAAAAAAATAAACTAATCGTTTTATTTAAAATATAAAAATTTAAAAAGTTTATTTTATTATCTGTTGAAAATCACAATCTAAATAAAGCTCATGAAAATAATAAAATAAAAAAAAAATACATCAACTTGTTTTTGCTTTAAACACACGTGGCTATTTCCACTTATTTTTTTTCAATATAAATTTATATTTAAAACAAAAAA
This sequence comes from Lysiphlebus fabarum, assembly GCA_011426435.1. NCBI lineage: Eukaryota > Metazoa > Arthropoda > Insecta > Hymenoptera > Braconidae > Lysiphlebus > Lysiphlebus fabarum. The sequence continues at coordinate 2,382 of WSYQ01000197.1, read as the reverse complement.
AAAAGTCATCTATAAATAAAAAAAAAAATTAAATTTATCAATTTTTCAATGATATATTATTAATAAAATATTTGAATTGATAACCACTGAGAATATTTTACGTAACATATTTATTAATGAAAACTTTCTTCAACTTGGTACTGAATCTTTTAACACTGGAAAATTGTAAATTTATATTAAAAATATAATAAAAAAAATAATATTTATTTAACAAAAAAATTAAACTATAATTCTTTATCATAAAAAATTAATAATCAAACTTTAAAAAATCCTTAAAATTACAATATTAATTTAGTAATTTTTGTTTGATAAAAAAATAGATAATTTAAATAGAAAAAAATATGAAAATTCATTTTATAAATTTGTTAAATATATTAAATAAAAAATTATGATGTTAGTTAATAATGATAGATAAAACTGTTGTAAAATGACGATAATGATAATGATAATAAATAAAATGACAATATGTTACAAGACGTAAAATACAGTGTTAAAATATGTAAAAGACGGATTTTTTTTTTGGACCGTCTCATTGATATACATATATACAATGTAATAGTGATACTATTTAAGTTGGATTAAATATAATATGAATGCTGAGACAGATACATTTGAGCTCGAGGTTTTCGAGGTGAGTTTTTTCATCAAATGATTCAAATGAATTCAACAATCAACCTATTTAATAATTACATTTATTTTTTAATTTATAATATTTTTTTTATATACAAATAAACCTTGATATTAAAATATTTAAAAAAACAATATGTTATATAATTTTATTTATTATTAATATTAATATATATAATAAAAAAAAATAAAAGGTTCGAGATGGTGGTGATGATGTCAGGCCTAAAAAATCAACAACAAATTATCGTGATATAAAAAAAAAAAAAAAACATTTACATGATATTAATAAAAAAAAATTAAATAATGAAAAAAAATTTAAAAAAAAAAAATATCATAAAAAATTTAATAAACAAGAATCATCAAGTGGACTTGTTGATAATTTTCCATCATCATCAAATGATAATCAAACTGGTGAATGTTCAAAACGTGATTCATCATGTAGTATTGGTGGTACTAATCGTCATGTTAGATTACGTGAATCATTATTAACAGTATTAGGTAAATTAGTTGTATGGAAAGGTACTAGATATCGTCCAACATCAACAACAACAACACAAAATTCACCACCACCAACTGAATGTATTGGTAGAAGTACTGTTTTTTTTTCTAGTGGTGAGTTTTCTATCATCAAATTCCCATAATTAGCTAATATTATTTAACAAATAAAAAATAATAAATTATCGAGTGTTTTTATTTATATTATTAAAAATTATTATTATAAAATATTTATAACAATAAAATTACTTTTTTCTATTTTTTTTTTCTTTGTAATTATAGAGACAGAGAGAAGAATTCGAGCAAATAATCGAGCATATAATTCACAATTTAAATATGCAGTAAATATAATTTTTATATATGAATAAATAATATTAATTAATTAATTAATTTAAAAATTTTTTTTTTATATTTTTAATAGAATAATTATATAAAAACGTCCAAGTATTCAGTTCTTACTTTCCTGCCATTAAATTTGTTTGAACAATTTCAACGACTTGCAAATTTTTACTTCCTGTGTTTGTTGGTGCTTCAAATGATACCTGCAATATCATCACTTACTCCAATCACAACAGCCATACCTCTTATTGGAGTGCTAACACTTACTGCCGTTAAAGATGCTTATGATGATTTTGTAAGTATAAAAATATTTTTGGAATATTTAAATATAAAAAAAAAGAAATATATACTTATTTTAAAATTTTTTTATTTATTTATTTTTGTAGCAACGACACAGCAGTGATTCACAAGTAAACAATAGAAAATCACAAACATTACGTGGTACAAATTTAATTGTTGAAAAATGGTCACAAGTACAAGTTGGTGATGTTATTAGAATGGAAAATGATCAATTTGTTGCTGCTGATGTATTATTACTATCAACAAGTGAACCAAATGGTTTATGTTATATTGAAACAGCTGAATTAGATGGTGAAACAAATTTAAAATGTCGTCAATGTTTAGCTGAAACAACTGAAATGATGGATAATAATGAACTTATTGGTAAATTTGATGGTGAAATTGTTTGTGAAACACCAAATAATTTATTAAATAAATTTGATGGTATATTAACATGGAAAGGAAATAAGTAAATAAAATATAAAATAATAATTTATAATTTTATAATTTTATAATATTATTATTAATATATATATTTAAATTTTAGATATGCATTGGATAATGATAAAATAATATTACGTGGTTGTGTATTAAGAAATACACAATGGTGTTATGGTGTTGTTATCTTTGCTGGCAAAGATA
>WSYQ01000196.1:0-27267 GCA_011426435.1 Lysiphlebus fabarum | reverse complement strand
AGAATAGCTCACAAAAATTTTTTCATTCCCGTGTTTTAAGTGTTCAAGTGTTTTTTACTTAAAATATTTTTTGCATTTATTTACGTAGATATCAATTGTCACTTGAAAATTGGAGTATATGTTTAACAACGTGTTGGGGAATAAGTCTTTGAAGTCTTATCTACCCAGTCAAAAGTATATATATCACTGCAAGTTTGTTTGTGTAATATGTTTTGTAAAACTACAGTCTTTCACTCAGGAGATGTCATAGGCAATTCACTCTGTATGAGAATGCTTTAAAATTTTCACAGTAGATTCTTTAAATACCGATTCATTTTTTGTATTATCAACCAGTACCTACTGTCATTTCAATAAATTTCCGAATGAACTCCTGATTTTGACTGTATTGATCGGACTATTGTTTCAAAATTTATTTCTGATTTATCCGATGTTTTGATTTTATTTTTACACTAAATTAACTGATTCTAATATATTCATTTCAGATCGGTTAAGAGTTAAATCTGTACCTACCTTAGATGTATGCCGTAACTTTGTCCTTGAGATCGCAACTCTACGGGTCTGTACATAGAAGGAAGTTGTAACATGAAAACCAGAGACACTTCATAATACTTTTCAAGTAAATCTACTATATTTTGATAAATTGAGATGGGAAAAAAATAGAAAATGGTAGACATACATAAAAAATATTGGAAACATCTGTCATTTTTATTTTGCAACATAAACTCGCAGTGGGAAACTAACTTTGCGAATGTTAGACTAGATTAACGAATAGTCAGCTTGACATCATGATCAGATAGCATTAAATGAGACTTGTGTGAGAACGGGTAAAAACAACGAGCCCAGGATTAAGACAAGACTAGGTTACAAAGGCCGTGTGAAGCCGGGTAAAAACAAGAAATACAGGCTTGAGTTACTAAGGCTTGTGTAAAACTGGGTAAAAACAAAAAATATAGGCTTGAGACGAGCATGAGTTACCAAGGCTCGTGTGAGGCTGGGTAAAATCAACAGACGTCAGGCTCAAGCGTTCCTATCTGCGAATTTTTGCATTCAGTGAAAAAATAAACCGATCTTTTTCATTTTTTATATAAAATTCAACGAAATATGTCAAAAATATCTTCATTTTCACTTTAAGAAGTTTAATAATTTTAGGAATTTTCACACAGAAAAAATTTTTTTTTCGAATAAACCAATCGATATCTCATGATGAAACTTTGAAATCAAACTGACCTTATTATTCACAGTAAAAAAATCAGAGTTTTTAAAAATATCGAAATCGCAGTTAACTCTTGTGATAAGGGTGTTTTTTGGATCTAACTTAGGGGTTGATTGTAAAAATAAAAAAAAATCACGAGTACATTTGAGCCGATGGCGAGCTCACAAATAATATTTTTCTATCTGAGAGAGTGAGGGAAAAAACCCTGTGAGTTGACATGGAGTATACATATATATATGTAATAATCAAAACAAAATCACAGATTTATATCCCTCAAAAAGCCTGAATTTTTTGTTTTTTTTTTTTTTTTTTTGTTTCAAAATTTTAAATTAATAAATAAAAAAGTTATAGACTTAACAACAATAGAGGGCGGTCACATTTTTTACGCATAATACTAATAACGTAAAAAATGTGACCACGCTCTATTGTTGTTAAGTCTATAACTTTTTTATTTATTAATTTAAAATATTAAAATTTTAAATTTTAATTTTATATACATAAATAAACATTTTCCACGCTGGAAGTTGTTAAAATGTAAAAATTTTCTCGATAAACGGTTGAGTCAAAGATTCAAAGATTCAATTTTCCGTCAAATCAAATTAAATAATTAATATAAATAAATAATATCACTATTTTAAAAATTTTTTTTTTTTACATCGTTCTACATCAATATATTTATATACAGACAAAATTTCAATCGTTTTTATGCATAAACAAAAAAGATATGATAATGTTATTGTTGAAAAATAATGAAAATTATATATGAAATCGTTTTTTTAAATAATTTTTTACAAGTTAAATAATTAAAAAAAAAAAAAACTATAAAAGAAAAACAATTTTCTTTTATCCTCATCTACATGCCGATATTTTTTTTTTTTTTTTTCAATGACTTTAAAAATTAAAAGTTGTCCAAGCTATTGGACAATACTTCTACCGTTTTTCAAGCGTGGAGGTCGTTATTGCATCCGGACCCTGAATTCCGATAAGAAACGCATAAACATCAGGGCAAAAAGTGTTAAAAAATCTACTGTTAGGCGAAGTACTTTTAATGACTATAAACGACTATTGTACTGTCGATCCTTTTATTTTAAAAAAGAAACAAAACATCATGAGATCATATAAAAATAAAGTAAGAACAATAACAACTGAAAAAATAGCTCTGAGTTGGGAAGATGATATACGTCAGTTGATTACTTAATAGAAATGTCAAAAACTCGATTCAAAAATTAAATAGTTGAAAGAACGGAGCTTAGAGAGGTAGCTCAGGAGAGTACCTATGAAAAGTAGGTACAATAGTAATTTTATCATGTTACTAACATTGAAACCACCTCATTTTTTTTTTTTTTTTTTTTTTATTCCTCTATGCAACAAATTATGCAGCTCTATACTCTTAAATTTTAAGATATTTTTTCAATCCACGTTTCTTAAGCATCACAGATAGAAAAAAAAAAAAAACAAACAGAAAATTGAGGCTTTTTGGGATAAATCTGTGATTTTGTTTTGATTGTTATTTCACTTATTTCGTTTAACTTGTATAAATATTTATAATTCATAGTTATTAATACCTTACAATGATCAGTATTTACGATTAAAATTTAAAAAAAAGGATTATAAGTATTTATGAATTCTAATGTTTTCAATGTGAATTACTCCGGATTTCATTTACTACATCATTGAGTTATGTTATAGTACCGTTTTATCTTTGTTTAAAATAAAAAAAGTTACTGATCGTTGTTTAAGAAGTATTATATAAATATAATCTAGGTAAAAGTTCATAAAATACAGAAGATTATGAAAATATTACATACTCATAAATACATATAGATGTGCGTACTTCGAAAGCGAGATTAGCTTTTTATTTCATTTCATCGAGCTAACCTAGTTTCATTATTTTTTTAACATGAATAACAATAAATTTTTATTAATGCAGACCACAAATAATCATTACTGATTTTTGCTTCGCTTTTTTAAATTTTAATTTAATATGAATCGTAAAAAAATAAGGAAATTCAATTCAATAAAAAAAAAAATTCGTCTCGCATATCTAAACTTTATAAACGAATGATAAAAATGTTTTTTTTATTATTTTTATCATATTGAAATTTAAAAAAAGAAGAATGAATAACAGATCATAGAAACTCGTGGTCCACATTTTTCAACAATTATTGTTATTTATTAGATAAAAAAAAAAAAGCAAGGATACTCAGTTTGATAGAAAAGAAAATTGATTTTGCTTGTAAATATTATATAATAAACAATAGTAAAATTGTTTTATTTATTTTTTTTTTTAATTATATCAAATTGAAATTCAGAAAACAAAAGTTGATAAGTTTTTTTTGAATATGTGGTTTGCATTCACGAACAAATATAATGATTTATTTAAAAAAAAAATAAGGACTCAATTCAACAAAAAAAAAAAAAAATAAACTAATCTCGCATGTCTAAAATAATAATAAAAATGCTTTTTTATTTGTAATTTTTATCAAACTAAAATTTAAAAAACCAAGAATAGTTAGCAATCATTAAAATCCGTGGTCCGCTCTTATAAACAATTATTACTTATTTGAAAAGAAGAAAAGAGGATACTTATTTTGATAAGAAAAAACATTAATCTCGCCTAGAAACTCTATAAACATTAGTATAAAGGTTGAAAAATGGTTTAAGTAAAAGTTGTAGGCTTTGAAAGGGGAAAGAGATAAAAATTATGTTTATACCGAAAACTCTCATTTTGGAATATTTTTTTTTCTATGCCCCGTTCAAAGTCCACAACTTATAATACAACTATTTTTCAATTAGATCCATATTTTTCGAAAACAATCCATTAATAGATTAAAATGGGAGACCCGGTATATATGTGGGTGCATGAAAATACAATATGAGTGGTTTGTATGAGTGCGAGTGAGACAGAGGTAAGAAAAGGAAATATTTAAGGGAAAAAATAAAAATATAAAAATAAAAGGACAGCTTAAAATAAGGGGAGTATCGCAATTCAGGCCCAAAACGTCCTGCGCTCTCAGATTATTGCTCAAGTTTATATCTATTGATTTAATTAATATAAAAAACAAGTTTTATTTGATATAATCAAAAAACGAATTTACAAATTCATCTTTTTTAGTTCTTAGACGATCTACTTACCTTTAAATAAGTTGTGTGATTGCTACTACCCACTGATGAATAAGGTTTGTGTTGAGAATAATGATTCACTGGTGATGAAGTTGATGTGGTTGAGGTAAATGATGATAATTTATGTCTTGTGATATTTGATCCTTTTGTTAAGCCAATCCTGACTCCTGTACCTCTGCTAAAACTACTTTGTTTTGTACCAATATCTATATTTTTCGAGACGCTGCCCTTATCGTTTGAGCCGATTTTAATGCTACTTTCACCTCGAAATCGTGCTCTGTTACTATAAAATCCCAACTGATCTCTGGCTGAATTGACTATCAGGATCATAAATACCATCACAATCCATAGAATTGCTTTAAACATTTTCATAGGTTTCTATATAAACTTTTTTTTTCAGTATTTCTCTCTTTTTTTTTCTTTTATCGTATTTTATTGTTACTAAAAAATTTTAAAGTACTAACTCAAAATATTTTGTTGTATAAATTGATAATTCGATTTGTGAATGAACCAATCGGAATTTATTAAATTGGTTGAAAATCAGCTAAAAATAAGCCATTATCAAAAAAAAAAACCTAATCACGCTTTTACTTCTAAATAATTACAATTCACTATTGATAAATCACAGGAAATGATTCTCTTCTCCTTGACCTGAAAATAATGATGAAAATTCGAATTAAGATATTTCCCAACGATATAAACCCAATTAAAAAAAATATGTATAAAATATATATAAAATATATATGGAATATATATGGAATTGGACGTAGATTTTTCATATATATTCCATATATATTTTATATATATTTTATATATATTTTATATATATGAATTTTTTTTTTTTTTGATATTTTTTTTTACGTCATGGAATTCATTTTTTTAAATAAAAATTATATAAATTGAAAAGAATAAAATAAAAAAAATAAAAAAAATAAAAAAATAAAAAAAATATTATATATATTGAGAAAAAAAATATTAAAAAACAATAGATAATATATAAAATTACAAAACACACAGTCATTTGTATTGCATATTTTTTCTATAATCATGAAGTTGCATACATAAAACATACGCATATAACTGTTTGATTTGTAGCTCCTAGCAACGGTCTTTATATTGTTTTAAATACGCTTTTAATTTTATTTATAAAGACTAATTCCAAACAACTAATTGATTTGATTAAAAAAAACAAGAAAAAAAATATATAATTTTTTTATTTTATCGCTTTTTTTATTCTTTTCAATTTATATAATTTTTATTTAAAAAATGAATTCAATGATATAAAAAAAAATATCAAAAAAAAAAAAAATTCATATATATAAAATATATATAAAATATATATAAAATATATATGGAATATATATGGAATATATATGGAAAATCTACGTCTAATTCCATATATATTCCATATATATTTTATATATATTTTATACATATTTTTTTTACTTGGGTATAGATTAATAACACTCAAATTGATTCCTTCGGTTATTGTTGCATGTAAGTCTGAATCGATTTTCAATTTTTTTCATTTTTCCTTAGAGTTACATTTGAACTGCTTATCCATCGTGTTTGAAAATCATAGGATATGCAAAAGTGTACTTGTAGGAAAAAATTCGCTAATTACGGGAAAAAAGCGGAAAAAATTCAAAAGTCGATATTTTGGATGAGAAGAGGGTTGTCTTTATGAATTTTTCTGTTTAAAATTTTTCTACTTATGACATTTTGTTTAAATTACCAAAAATATTTGTTTGAATATTTTGAGTTAGATATCATTTAATGGGTATAATTATCTACACTGTTAAAAATTTCAGTGAGAAATTTAATGTATAGTACCTGAAGTTTTTGTTCATGTACCGGTACATTAAATCATTTTCATGTACCCGGAACGCTACAAATCTATTCGGTTACCGTGCAGTACTTTTTGTATAGAATGCTAGGATTTTGATGCACTGTACGAGAAAATTATTTTTACTATTATACAATAATTTTTAAGTAAAATTCTAGAATTTCAGCGCACTCTACATTAAAAAAATTTTTACTAGTTTACAGTAATTTCTAAGTAGAATGCTGGGATTTTAATGCACTGTACATTAAAATTATTTTTACTATTATACAGTAATTTTTCAGTAAAATTCTAGAATTTCAATGCACTGTACATTAAAATTATTTTTAATACAGTACATTAATTCTCCAGTTTTTGATACACCGTACATTAAAATTATTTTTACTAGTTTACAGTAATTTTCTAGTGGAATACTAGGATTTTAATGCACCGTACATTAAAAGTGATCGTACTAGTGTCACATAATTTTAATGCACCGCTCATGAAAATTATTTTCATTAGCATACAGTAATTTTTAAGTATAATACAAAGACTTTAATGCACTATACATTAAAATTATTTGTACTATTGCAAAATAATTTTAATGCGCTGTACATGAAAATTATTTTTGCTACCATACTTTAATTTTTGAGTAGAATGCTAGAATTTTAATGAAGGGTACATGAAAATTGTTTGTACTATTGTCCCATAAATTTACTGCACCATTACAGGTTCCCTATTGTAATTTTCCGATAAGACACTAGATTTTAAATGTACGGTACAGAAAAATTATTTCCGTTTCAGTCTGTAATTTTCAAGCAACAATACTTAAAAATTAGTAAACAGTACCTAATATAAGTTAGACTACTGATAATCGAAATTTAATGTCTAATACTTGAATTTTAGTGCCCAACGTACTAAAAATCTGCATAGAATTCCATGTTTTTTTAAAATATTGTACACTGAAATTCTAATATTGCACAAAATACATTAAATTTCAGGTATAATAGTTAGTATTTCATTGAATTGTACGTAAAAATTTATGTTTCCGTACTGTAAATTTACTTAAGAGTAATTGATATACAGTTGATGACACAAGAAATTGAATTTTACATCAAAAATCTTGAAATTAAATGCATAACGTACTTGAAACATGCTTGAAATTTCAGTTTATTTTCAACAGTGTATATCTATATCAAATATTCTTCTCTCCATTTATTGATACAGATTAACATTTCGATAAATGATATTTTTCTAAAATTATTCAATAATAATCATTTTTTATTTTTATAGGAATACTTTTAATACTTTTATACAATCATTTATTAGAGAATAAGTTTGTCACAAGTATTTTGAATTAATTTTGAAACATTTTCTTTAATGTAAAGTGGACCATTGAATCGTTAATCCATTCGTGTCAAGTTTTTAAAAGTTTATAAAAATAAATGATTTTTTGATTTTGATGCCCATTGCGATGTTAAATACTGAGTTTTATATCGAAATTATACAACGAAAATATTTGTATTTTTCTTTTATCAAAAAGTTCTATATCATTAGAGATAAGAAAACAATTTTTTTATCTGATCTCGGTTATATTTTAGTTGAAGCGTAAAGATTGAAGGGTTTTAGAGTTGTTAATGTAATGTTATATAATTATTTTTTCAATGATAACTATAATAAAGATTTTATACACAATTCACTATTATCTTGCTTAATTTCAAATTATATTTCAACAACCACATATGCGCAAGCACTCTCTTTAAGCTGTCAATGCGATGTTAAATACCGTTGAATATTGAGTTTCGGAACAAAAATATACATCGAAAAATTCATTAAAGTTAAATCTATTAAAGTTTTATTGAAAAGTTTGATATCAATTCACAGGAGGAAGAGAAATGCAATATTGATTATTTCTATACTATTGATTTTCGGGAACTTTTCAAATAAATTATAATGCACAGGGATTATCTTTCTATCAATTATGACCAACAATACTGTTGTGGCAGTCAATGCTGTAATTTAAAAATAATGAAAACTTATAAATCGTTGTAAGAGTGGGTGCTAGATTTTGGAAATTTATAAATAAAAATATCAAGAGGCACGGTAGTGCCTCGCGTCAAGTATAAGAAAAGAGAGAGACAACCCGAACAGAAAAATCTTTGTCTTAAACAAACTTAAAATCCTTTGAAGTCTTAAAACGCGCTTCATTTGTCCAACTAGGAAGTCTTCGGAAGACTTCCTATGAAAGACTTCGGGCTTGCAAAGTATTTCTATGGAAGACCTCAGGCTTTCGAACTCTTAAATATAAAGTCTTAAAATAAACAACTTCGAGCTTCTGAAGTCTTTCAATGGAAGACCTCAGGCTTTCGAACTCTTAAATCCGAAGTCTTTAAATTAAAGACTTCGGAGTCTTTCAATCTTTTTTTTTCTTTTGTTTTTTTTTTTAAATTTGTAAAATTTTTCCAAAAAACAAAAATCTGCACAGGATCGATCACAGGTTTCTTGGGTGGAAGTCGGATAGGTTGACCACTCAACCACATCATCAATTGAAAATATGTGAATATATTTACTACTTAGACTTTGAGTTTCTAATTTTTGTTATTTTAAAAAATTTTATAACATGAAAACTTGAATTAATATTTAGAGTAAATTGTAAAATTAAATACACTACAAGCAATCAAACTTGAATTTTATTTTTCAAAAAATATATAAATAAAAAAAAATTAACCAATAACATCAATTAATAAATGATAACGGCTACATATTAATTAAAATCCGCGAAATATAGTTTTTTAATATACAAAATGATAAAAATCTTAACAATTTTATATCAGGCAGTTTGAATTTTTTCTAAGTCCCGAACAGAAAAAACTCAGTCTTAAATCGCGCTTTATTGAACTTAAACTGTCTTGTGAGATCTTAAACGAACTTCCATTAGCTTCCCAAATAAAATTTTCATTGAAATAAGTTTTAAAGCCTTTAATTTTAAAACTACAAGCTTTCGAAATCGTATTTATTGAATTTTTTTTTTTTTAAAACCTAAAAACTTTCGAAGTCTTTTAAATCAAGCTTCTAAAAGACTGAAAAATGTGAACGCTTTTGAAGTCTTTTAAATCACGCTTCTGAAAGACTGAGAATTTGAACCCTTTTGAAGTCTTTTAAATCAAGCTTTTGAAAGACTGAGAAATGTGAACGCTTTTGAAGTCTTTCAAATCAAGCGTCTGAAAGACCGAGATTTGAATGCTTTCGAAGTCTTTTAATTCAAGCCTTTGAAAGAGTTTGGGGACCTCGGAAAAACTTGTGATTTTATTTGGGAAGCTAATGGAAATTCGTTTAAGATCTCACAAGACAGTTTAAGTTCAATGAAGCGCGTTTTAAGACTGGAAGCTCGTTTAAGACTGAGATTTTTCTGTGCGGGAAACAAATAGCTGTGGAAGAAGATGTAATTAAAAAACCTTACGACTGACTACTTGCACTGGAAATGCAAGGCGTCTGGTCAAGTCTAAGATTCATCCGCGCTCCGAGGACTACATCCAGTATGAGTTCGATGGTCAGCTCTTTGAACATCTAATAATAAAATGCTAATTAATATGTAGCTAAGAAAATACAAAGAGTGAGAAAATATAATAAGAATGCATAACATCTCCTCCCTTATAAAAAGAAATTTTGTACAAATTTCTAAGATTTTTTTTTATAAATTTATATTGTAGTATCGAACTCTGATAATTGGAAGTTCGATTGATGTATTGGTTTTCTCTTCAATTTTTATGATTCTCATTTTCTGTGTATGTAATAATAATAATAATAATAATAATAATAATAATAATAATAATAATAATAATAATAATAATAATAATAATAATAATAATAATAATAATAATAATAATAATAATAATAATAATAATAATAATAATAATAATAATAATAATAATAATAATAATAATAATAATAATAATAATAATAATAATAATAATAATAATAATAATAATAATAATAATAATAATAATAATAATAATAATAATAATAATAATAATAATAATAATAATAATAATAATAATAATAATAATAATAATAATAATAATAATAATAATAATAATAATAATAATAATAATAATAATAATAATAATAATAATAATAATAATAATAATAATAATAATAATAATAATAATAATAATAATAATAATAATAATAATAATAATTGTGCCTATATATACACGAGATTCAGGTAACCTCTTTACCTCTCAATCTTTAAACATTAATTTAATATGGTTTCAACCAGAATAAAAATTATCTGCTTCCACATTATTTAATAAATCGATATCAAACTTTTTAATAAAAAAAAAACTTGTGCGTGTTGCGAGTACGCGCGGGGGAAGTGAAACTTCTTTTGGGGAGAGTGTTCTCCGTAGTATACTAGTATAATACGTAGTCAGCCTGCCGTCGGTAACTGTTACCATGAGACGAGATGTCGCTTTTGATGTTTTACATGGTGAGACTAGTGACTTATATATTCTATGACTATTTTTCAGTGCATACTGTTTGTGGTTTAAGCTGTCAGAATTGTTCAATAAATAAAATTTTTATTTATTAAATAAATAAAATTACCAAGAACGAGCAGTAGCTAAAGAAAGAATGGAGCTAAGGAATTAATGAAGCCAAAAAAATTATGTGGTTTTTTTTTTTTTTTTTCAGTTGTGCGCATGCCTATTTCTTTTTTCTTTTTCTCAAACTATACTCATGACGACTAGAGACTAGTTTTCATGAGACTAGATGTCTCTAGTCTTCTTGACTATACTATACTGTGTTTCATTTCTCGTTGCCTGTTGCGTTGCCTATGCTATATGTATACTGTGTTTTATTTCTCGTTGTATATTGCGTTGCCTGTTGCGTTGTCTATGTATACTGTGTTTCAATCTCCGTCCCCGACTTCCGTCCCCAACTCCCGACTCCCGTCCCCGACTCCCGTCCCCGACTTCCGAATTTTTTTTCCACCTACCCTCCAAAAAGACAGATTTTTCAAACGCATACTTTTTCAAATAATAATAATAATAATAATAATAATAATAATAATAATAATAATAATAATAATAATAATAATAATAATAATAATAATAATAATAATAATAATAATAATAATAATAATAATAATAATAATAATAATAATAATAATAATAATAATAATAATAATAATAATAATAATAATAATAATAATAATAATAATAATAATAATAATAATAATAATAATAATAATAATAATAATAATAATAATAATAATAATAATAATAATAATAATAATAATAATAATAATAATAATAATAATAATAATAATAATAATAATAATAATAATAATAATTTTTAAATAATCATAATAATAATAATTTTTTAATAATAATAATAAATTTTTTTTAAATAATAATAATTTTAATAATTTCCAATAACAACAATAATAATTTTTAATAATAAACAACATTATAATGACAACATTATAAAAATAAATTGGCAAGCTAATGGTAGATGATGTTAAAACACCTTTATTTACAAAAATCACCCAACTCTAAAGCAATCTGGCAACATTATAAAAGAAAATTTAGCGGAGTAATGGTAAGTGATGTGAAAAAACTTTTATTTACAAAGTATTTAATATCGCATCGACGGTTCAAAGACGGCGGAAAGATAGCGCGCGCGCGATATGTTGTTCATAGACTTGTTTATGATAGTATTCAATATTGCAGCAAAGTCTTCGCCTAATGGTGTGAAGTGAAAGCGTTTATACTACTTGATAGTATAGTATTCAATATTGCAGCAAAGTCTTCGCCTAATGGTGTGAAGTGAAAGCGTTTATACTACTTGATAGTATAGTATTCAATATTCAGCATAATCAATGCCTAATGCTTTGAAGGGCCTTGTAAAACCTATTTACTGCTGATTAAGAATTGATTATTTATAAATTTCAAAATTATTGTAACATCCATTGTTGTAACGATTTATTATTTTTTTATTATTTTCAAATTGCAGCATTTATTGCTGTAACACCATTTTGGTATAATTCAAAAAAAACAAATTTCGTTCATAATTGATATCATAATTGATATAAAATTAAATCATTTATATTAATTGAATTTTACTTGAAAAGTTTCTGAAAATAAATAGTAGAAGTATTCAATATTGCATTTCTCATCCTCACCTAAAGTAATATCAAATTTTTTAATGAAACTTTAATAGTAAATTCAACATCAATAATTTTTTTCGATGTATACAGTTGTTTTGAAACTCAACCAAGATAAAGAACAAATCTAACTGTTTTCTCATCATCCATTATTAATAATTGAATTGATATCAAAATTTTCATTAAAAAATGAAAATTCTCTTTCGGAGCATATTTCTGTTCTAAAACTCAGTATTTAATATCGCATTGGCATTTTGAAGATGGTGCGTGCGACATATGTTGTTGGTGAAATAAAATTCCAAATATAGCAAGACAATAGTGAATGGTGTAAAAAACCTTCATTATGATTACACAAGGCACTACCGTTTTTAAACTTAAGACGTATGTCGACTAGCATAGTTTTTGACCAAAGTTCTATGCCATAGTCCGATTATTACCAAAACAACTAGATCATTCCCAGTTATCACTAAAAAATTTAGTTTTTTCTGTTACTAAATCGATTATAGCATAGAACTTTGTTAAACAACTATGCTTAAAACAGGCCTTTTAGTATTCAATATTGCATCGTCAGTTGAAAACTTCTTATCAAGAGGCACGACAGTGCCTCGCGTCAAGTATGAGAAAAAAAGAGAGAGAAAAAACGCAAGATAACTACCGCGCCCATATATACACGAGATAGAGGTAACCTCTACACGTCTCAAATATATATATATTAATTTATTTTATGATTATGGTCAGATAAAAATATTCGGCTTTTTCAGTAACCAATAAATCGATTTAGAACTTTTCAAAAAAAAAAAAACATTTTTTTAAATTTTGTTCCTTCAAAATATGATAATAATTACTGAATTATTCTAAATCGATAATATTGATAAAAAAATTTTTTGGAACTCAATAATTTCTCTCTGTTACACACATGCGTGTGCATCGATGCGACTATAAAAATATTTATATTTTTCAAATATGTTTGTATTGTGACTTGAATCTTCATGTCTACCTTAAATTATTATTATTATGGTCGATCAGTTCAGCGCAAGAGGGAAAGTGAATCGAAGGAGAAGAAATGACGAGGAGCTAGCTAGGAGCAAGAGGAGTTTCGAGTTAGTTAGTTTTTGGATCTGCTTGAGGGAACATTCTCTCTTGCTCCGAAGCTAGCTCTCTCGATTCTAGTTGTAGTTTGGTTCAAGGACTTTCCTTCCAGTTGAATGGTTTACCATCAACTTGGCGTTTTGGAAGTCCTTGGCCATTATTTATTTATTATTATTTAATATTTATTTAATATTTATTTTATTGATATTTAATTAATATTATTTTGTAATTAGAATTAGTTTTGTTTAATAAATCATCCTGTTCACTTTAACTTATTAAAGTCTTTTGGTTTTGTTTATTTATTAGTAGTTAATTTATTATTTAATTAGTTTATTATTGCAGGTCAAGATTATTTATCTTTACCCTGTCCCTTCTACCACAACCAGCACACTGAGCTCTAGGTAAAATCCTCGAAGTTCTGGTTGTGGTCGATCCCACTGTATTTTCGAGATTTCAGTAACTTTTATTTAACGTTTTCTTTCCGGGTTTGTTTAGCGTATGAGATAAAACAAAGCCGGGTATTTTAATTGACGTTTTGTTAATTTGTCGTAGAACAAATTAACTGGCATATTTTGAATATAATTCTGAATCCTCAACCAGAACCGAGAAGGTAGCAGGCATTTTGATGAAAAATCGAAATGTCACGTTACAAATGGCGCCCAAACAGGGACCTGACGAATAATTTTGATAATTATTTGCCAGGTTCCATTATTTTTTTTTTAAAAAAAAAATATTTTAAACCTTACCGCTGTTATTTGTAAGTTAAAATAAATTTAGCCCATTGTTTTTGCCCATTATTTTGAAATTTTAAATTATATATAAAAAAAAAAAACAAGAAAAAAAAAAACAAAAAGGAAAAATTTTTTATCACAAGTCATGTGAAGTTTTATTCTCCCAAGTTGCCTCGCTCCATGTAAGTTGAACTCCTCGTAGCTAGCACCCCGAGTTTTACTGAAAACAGCTGTAGAATGCTTGGTCGAGATACAGATAAAACTTTACACCTTATTTAAATATTTATTTTAACAAAAAAAAAAAAATTTAACTATATTGATTGAAAATAGAATTTTATATAAAATTTTATAATTTTATAATAATAGAATTCTATCGAAAAAAAAAAAAAAAAAAAAAAATGATTATTAACCTTGTTCATTTCGGTATGGAAGACCCTATACATTTTTCTCACTCACAGGAAGTTGATAAATAATTTTTCCCCATAATATTAATTTATTTGGAAATAAAATAAAATTGGTAAATTAAAATATCAAAAAAAAAAAAAATCTATTTAAAAATTCACCATATTTTATATATTATTGATATAAATGATAGGAAAAAAATTATTATCAGTTTGCTGTGTGAACATAGAATTTTCTATGTAGACTTCGCCTTTTTCCGCTCGACTTCGATAAACGTCGGCATGGGTCTGGCAGCCGGGCCGTCAGGCAATGTGCTGAGCGTTTACGATCAGTCGAGTTGGAGTCGTGATTTTTGTCTATCATAACTATCAAGAAAATTCACGTGTAAAAGTAAAAAAAAAAAAAAAAAAAACATTATATATATATAAAAAAAAAATACTAAACTTGTTAAATAATCCAGTGATCAAGTATATTTTTTTTTTTTTTGTGGTAAATTAATTGTTGCTGTGTAAGGTAAGCGATATAAAATTGTTGATTTGATTTGCCTATTATTAATAGTTAATTAATAATTGTTTTAATACATATATTGAGTAGCCACAAATTTTAATATCACAATTATTCAATAAAATAATAAGTTTTATTTTCCTCCCCTTGTCCAATAAAATAAATTTTACCTTGTTCGGATATACATATATATATTTTCTTTATTTCTCCCCTATGCTTATACATGGGCATCACACAATAGTTTCTCCAGTACTCTACACTGTGAACGTATCAATGCCATGTAAAATATATATCTTCTGGTGTAAGTTAACTACACGGTTTGCTACACGGTAAATCATTGCATCATTTTTATAAATAATAAATTAAATAATTATTTCAAGTTATTTTTATAAATAATTTGGTAAAATAATTATTATGTTGACCGGAAGTAGCCCACAAAATTATTTTATACACCGGTGTTAGCCCAATAAAATTAAATAATTATTTCAAGTTATTTTTATAAATAATTTGATAAAATAATTATTATGTTGACCGGAAGTGGCCCACAAAATTATTTTTATACACCGGTATTAGCCAAATAAAATTAAATAATTATTTCGAGTTATCTTTATAAATAATTTGATTAAATATTATTATTTTGACCGGAAGTACCCACAAAAATTATTTTCATACACCGGTATTAGCCCAAATAAAATTAAATAATTCATTTCGAATTATTTTATAATAATTTGATTTAATAAATAATTTCCCCCTTTTACCGGATAAATTATTTCAAATTATTTTATAATAATTTGATTAAATAAATTACCCCTTTTGACCAGATAATTTATTTCGTGTTATATTCTTATAATTTGATTTAATAAATTATTTCCCCTTTTGATTAAATAATTTATTCGAATTATTTTGTATAATTTGATTTAATAAATTATTTCCCCTTTTGATTGAAATAATTTATTTCGAATTATTTTATAATAATTTGATTAAATAAATTACCCCCTTTGACCAAATAATTTTTTCGAATTATTTTGTATAATTTGATTTAATAAATTATTTTCCCTTTTGATTAAATAATTTATTCGAATAATTTTGTATAATTTAATTCAATAAATTATTTCCCCTTTTGATTGGAATAATTTATTTCGAGTTGTCTTACAATAATTTGATTTAATAAATTACCCGCTCTGACTAAATAATTTATTTCGATTTATTTTACAATAATTTGATTTAATAAAGTAATAAAATTGTTTGAAAATTTAAAATAATATATAAAAAAAAAAATTCTGTCATGTATACTAAAATTTAGTTTGACCTTGGTTGCCAACGGCCTTGGCAACAAGGTTTTTTCCTCCATATTGTTTTTTTTTTTGTATAAGGAAAATAGTTTAAGGGGAATGTGGTATTGTCTTAAATCCCACCATTTCTCCTGCGAACTGTCGCGCGCACATCCTTCTGGGATCGGGGGAATCCCCTCTCAGTTGAATGGCCGTTTTAGAGGAAAATTAGATATGTCCTAATACTACCACCACTTTTGATGTACCACCACCCTTTGACTTGCCACCACTCTCGAACTGAGACGCGCGCACGTTGCTCCCACCAACAAGTTTGCACAACTACTCGGAGCAACCAACCGTGAACATTTTCATTTTGACTCTTGATCTGAGTAGTCGGTTTTTATAACATTGGTACTCGATTAGATTTTATATTTTATTTTAAAATTTCCCATTGTCATTTATAAAAGATTATCAATAGTTTACACAGTTATTTATCACCCAAGTAATTTTATTACAAAATTTGGAATTTAACGGAAGTTGGTATCAGATTTCGATCTTACCCTTTCGATTAATTTGATATTTTGTAATAAAACCCACCCAATTGATTGTTTAATATTAAATTTTTGATTTGATTTCTACCCTTCTGATTAAATTGAAAAAAAAAGAAATTTTGATTTATTTGATCAACCCACGTTGATAAATTGTTATCATGGCCGATGGCGAAGAAGCTTCTGTTCCTCCACCTGACCTTACTTCAGGTGCAATACCTAAGGTGTCGGAGGCCAAGAAACGTGGTCGTCGTCGCAAACCTACTATTGATGAAGCTCAAGCTGATTCTACCAGTGAAGCCGATGGTTCAACCAGACGCTTACGTCCCCGTTATAAAGACGTACCTCCTGTTAACATTTTTGTAACCGGGCCTTCCCCTGAACAAGGTGATCGGCAAGGTAACGAATCACCTGACTATTCCGCCCAGTCATCAATGATAGATTTGGAGACTTTCTTTGGTAATAATGATCGTAACGTATGCCTCCTCCCAAGCTGAACCTACCAAAACGTACAGCCAGGCCACTACCCAAACCGCTGACTATGCCAGCCGATATACATTACCGTTCGGACAATTTTGTCCAACAATCAACAACTGATTTACCAGAACCCCATGCGAATCATCGAAATACTGGTTATAGAGCTAATTGTTATGAGTGTGTTAAAGAGCAAGTTCCAATTGTCTCACGCACTCAACAACCAGAATCCTGGTCACATCAAAACCCGGTTAATTTACCTCGTTCGAGGGAGCAAATACTATTGAACGACCAATACACTCGATCACGTAATAATAACAATCTTAACACTAGACCAGAACCACATATGCAATTTAGTTGTGAGGATAGACAACCAAGTGGATTAATTCCCTTGAATGTTAATCGTTTAACGTCTCCACCAACTAGACGAGTAATCACACCCTCGTTAGAAGATCTTAGGATTTCTGAACCTGAATCAAATGCTCACAGTATGTCCAATTGACTTAGAGTTCTTGGTAGTTGGAGATTATCCTACTCTGGTTCACCAGGGGAAGATATCGAAGAATTCCTCTATCGAGTAGAACAAGCCCGCCTTTGCACTAGTGCTGGCGATTGGGAATTATTGCAAACTCTATCCTTTTCCATGAAAGGCGCAGCCCTAACCTGGTATATGACCCATGCTTCAGAATACACTTCCTGGGAAAATGCTAAAACAGCTTTTAGGGCTAGTTTTTCTGACCCTGATTATCAAATAGCTCTCCGGGAAGAAATTGACAGAAGAGTACAAGCCCCTAATGAATCCGTCAGAGCTTACATTTCTTGTATGCGAGGTTTATTCCAACGCACTGACCCACTCTGGTCAGAAGCTGAACAAGTACATTATACAATACGAAATATGCTTCCTCCATTCCAAAGACAAATTTCTGCTCGACACTTTCCTACTATGTGGGAAGTCGAACTTGAGGCTGTTCGCCAAGAGAAAATCTCTCAGTCCGCACAACTAAGACGCATACCACCCCGTCCCGATCAATCTCTATGTCCGAGTTTTGCTTTCTCTGGTAATCGCTCGAGTCGGACACCCAATACCCGCTCCGGTAATGTCCGCGCTTTAATAGATGATGAATTACCAGAAGCTGGTTTCGAAGAAACAAAACCTACCTTGGAAGAAACTATTCTGAAAATGCTATCCGCATTCAGAATAGAGACTCTCGTCAGTCAACCGCTTCTAATCAGTTCCATCCCGAGGTTGAACCCCCACATCCATGTCTTAACCAAAATACCCATGAATGTATACACTCTTGTCCACCCCCCAATGAAGGTTGTATTGACTGTAAAGCCATAGAATGTTGGAATTGCAAAAAAGAAGGTCACTTGTTCCAGAATTGTTCCGAACCTAAAAAACGTTTCTGCTACCGTTGTAAAAGGCCGGATGTAACAGTAGTTAACTGCCCCTTTTGCAATTCGGGAAACGCCAATGGAAGCCCATAGACCCGGCCTATGTTACTCCCGCAAAACTGAACAAATACCGCCGGCTAATACCACTAAAACTAAAGTCATTAATGAACGAGATGTAAGGTTTATGGCTGATTCAAGACCTTGGTCAAGACCTAAAATACAACCGGTTCCATTGGACACAACCTTATCACTAACTAAACCCCTAGCCTTTCATCTTGATTTCGTAGTAAAACTGGCACGAGTTCGAGCCCTTGTAGACTCAGGAGCTAGTCGTTCATTTGCTGGACCTGAAGTCACTCACAAGCTAACTCAATCAGGCCTGAAACAACACCACATTCCTCCCCGTCAAATCATGACTGCTAATGGTCAAGTAGTAACTTCCTTAGCATTGGAAGTTGAAGTGGGAGGTAAAACTACAACTATGAATGCTTTAATCTTGCCTTCATTATCAGAAGATTTCATTTTGGGAATGGACTTCCTTCAGACTTCAGGCATGGTAATAGATTTTGGCAACAGAACCTGGTTTTATCATGATATTCCCGATAAAACATACAGATTTGTACCCATTGAAACTACCGCCCAAATACTACAAGTCAATGTACTTAAAAGCTTGAATCCTTCCGAGGAACAACTGCTAGAGCAACTCTTACGGGAGAATTTGCCCCCTGTTCCGGAGGATGGAACTCCCTTTCCTGAAACTCCCTTGACGGCTCACCACATTGACATTAGCGACAATATGCCAGTCAGACAAAAACCTTATAGAGCCAATCCCGCCATGTGTGCTATTATGCGTGCAGAAGTTGATAAAATGCTGACAACTGGTATAATTGAGCCTTCAAAAAGTGAATGGGCAAGTCCTGTAGTCATGGTTCCCAAAGGTCGTTTCTGTATTGATTTTCGAATGGTGAACTCACTGACCAAGAAAGATGCTTATCCCATACCAGACATGACAGCCATAGTAGATGAGTTGGGTCAAGCTAATGACATTACCACTATTGATTTGAGCCAAGCATTTTTTCAAATACCTTTAACCCCGGAATCACGGGAAATCACTGCATTCATCGTACCTAATTATGGATTATATCACTTTTTACGTATGCCATTCGGGTTGACTAATAGTCCAGCTACCATGCAGCGACTTGCTGACCGATTAATTGGCCATCGTTACTATCCCACCGTCTTTGTCTATCTGGATGACATAATCATCGTCACCAGGACCTTTGTTGAACATTTAGAATGGCTAAAAAAGGTATTAACTGACCTACGGAATGCTAATTTAACCATTAACTGCGAGGAAAGCCATTTTTCTGCTCTCAGGTACGTTACCTGGGGTTTATGGTTAATCAAAATGGGTTAATGGTTGATCCGGAAAAGACTGCCCCTGTAGTCAACTACCCTCTACCCACCAATATACGTGAATTACGTAGATTCCTTGGAATGGCATCCTGGTATAAGAAGTTCATTCCTGATTTTGCTTCGATAGCTGAACCTTTAACCCAACTAACCAAGAAAAACATCCGATGGACTTGGTCTAAACCCCAACAGTCAAGTTTTCAAAATTTAAAAGTCAAACTAACGACCGCCCCAACCCTTGCTTGTCCCGATTTTAATTTACCTTTTACCCACCAGACTGATGCGAGCAGTGTTGGTCTAGGAGCGGTGCTATCTCAAGTAATCGACGGTAAAGAGAGAGCAATTGCCTATGCAAGCCGTACAATGACCGAAACTGAGTCACGATGTTCAGTGACTGAACAAGAGTGTTTAGCAATGATATGGGCAATTCGAAAGTTCCGTTGCTATTTAGAAGGCTACTCGTTTACGGTAATCACTGATCACGGCAGCCTTCGCTGGCTGAACAACTTGAGAAACCCTCCCGGAAGGTTAGCCCGTTGGTCACTGGAGCTAATGCAATACGATTACACCATACGATTACACCATAGTACACCGTAAGGGAGCCTTACATCATGTACCAGATGCGTTGTCACGTATCCCTGAAACCATCATGAATATCAAAGATATCAATGACACCTGGTATAGAAAGAAATATAATAAGGTTCATAATTCACCAGATTTCTTCCCAGATTGGAGAATCATTGATGGTCAATTATATCATCATCGCCCTTTATCCTTTGTGATTTCCGAGATTCCTGATTTAACGGCTTGGAAATTAGTCATGCCAAAACGTTTTCGGGAACAGGTAATACTGGAATGTCATAATCCCCCTCACTCTGGACACTTGGGTATAGATAAAACTTACAGACGAATAACCACCCTCTACTTCTGGCCAAATATGTTCCGTGAGGTTGCTGAAATAGTTCGACGTTGTAACATCTGCCAACGAACCAAACTAGATCAAAACAAACCTTACGGACACATGGGTAAACGCATAGTCCAAGAACCTTGGGCTGTAGTTGCGGCAGATATAGTAGGCCCTCTCCCCAGGTCCCGAGCCGGTCTAGCTTACCTTCTAGTAATACAAGACCAAATGACAAAATATATAGAGCTAGTTCCATTACGCCAAGCTACAGGTAGAATTATCAGAGAAAAACTTGAGGATTTAATCATATTTCGATACGGTGCACCTCGGATTCTCATTACAGATAATGGCACTGAGTTTGTAAACAAAGAAATTAAAGCTCTAGCCATTTGGGCTGGAATTGACCTATGCAAGGATCCAAACTGTCTCTGGCGTGACCCAAATTACGTTGGTCCCGCACCAGATGATTTGTTACCATGTCGTTATACGAATTGCGGGTATCAGCGTAGTTGATTAACTTTAAGACAGTTGATCTTTGCATATGCAAATAAAAAAAAAAAAAAAAAAAAAAAAAATAAGGTAGATGCTGTGACGTGAATCTTCACGTCTACCTTATATTATTATTATTATGGTCGATCAGTTCAGCGCAAGAAGGGATGTGAATCGAAGGAGAAGAAATGACGAGGAGCTAGCTGGGAGCAAGAGGAGTTTCGAGTTAGTTAGTTTTTGGATCTGCTTGAGGGAACATTCTCTCTTGCTCCGAAGCTAGCTCTCTCGATTCTAGTTGTAGTTTGGTTCAAGGACTTTCCTTCCAGTTGAATGGTTTACCATCAACTTGGCGTTTTGGAAGTCCTTGGCCATTATTTATTTATTATTATTTAATATTTATTTAATATTTATTTTATTGATATTTAATTAATATTATTTTGTAATTAGAATTAGTTTTGTTTAATAAATCATCCTGTTCACTTTAACTTATTAAAGTCTTTTGGTTTTGTTTATTTATTAGTAGTTAATTTATTATTTAATTAGTTTATTATTGCAGGTCAAGATTATTTATCTTTACCCTGTCCTTTCTGCAAAAAAGAAAAGTACTCGTAGAATAATTGTTTTAAAAAATATTTATTTAATTACATTTGGTTTTTGAAAGGAAAGAATGTAAAATAACTGTTTAAATAATTATTTATTCAAGTGCATCTATTTTTATAGCCAATTGGGTAATAAATACGCGTTTAAAATTATAAATTACTAATTTTCAAAATAAAATTGGATAAGAAAAAAGATGCATTTACAAAAAAGACAATTATTTGTGCAATTACTATTAAAAAAATTATTAAATAATATTTTGATATGCATTTTTAAATGTCTATTAGCTATAAAGACAAATGTAATTACATAAATAGATTTAAAATAATTATTCCATTCATTATTAATTTTGAATGCATTTTTAATTGTCTCTTGTACTTGTTTTTTTTGCAAATGCATTTTTTTTCTTAGCCAATTGTATTCTTAAAAACTATTAATTTATATATTTAAATGCATTTTAATATCCGATTGTCCAGAGAGACAAATTTAATTGATTAAATAAATTTTAATACAATTATTTTACCAGTACTTGTCTTGTTCATTTAAAAATTAATCAATTATAATTTTAAATATACATTTTTATGTCTGATTGGCCAGCGGAACAAATGCAATTGGTCAAATATGTTTTAAAACAATTATTTTACAAGTACTTGTCTTTTTGCAAATACATCTTTTTTCTTAGCTAATTTTTCACTCGGAAATTATTAATTAATCACTTAAAATGTATTTTTAATTGTCTATTGCCTGAAAAAACAAATGTGATTGCATAAATAATTTTTCACATAATTATTTCACAAGTAATTATCTTGTTCGCAAATGCATCCTTTTCTTTAGCCAATTGCTTACTCAAAAAATTGTTAATTTATATTATTAAATACATTTTTCATACCCAATTTTCAATAAAAATAAATTTATCTGGTTAAATAATTATTAAAACAAATATTCTAGAAGTAATCATCTTTCATAAACTGCATATAGGTATAAATATTTTCCTAATTTTAAGTTAAATAAAAATTATCAATACATCAGCTCGCTAAAACGGTCACGCATGCAAGTCCTCGGTATGGCAATCGGAAGTCCTGGATCCGAATCCTCCTTGGAACCAAAAGTAGTTTTAATTTTCGGATATCTAGGTTTAATTAAAATTATTCATTAGCTAGCCATTATAATTAATAATCTTATTGAAAATATTAATTAACTTTTTATTGTTTATTTAATAAATAATGTTCAATTAGTTTTTATTTTTGGTTTATCCGAGTAACTAGAAAGATGCATCAGGACGATCAGCTTTATTTAAACTTTGCAGGCTTATGCAGGACGATTGTCATTCAACGTCCATCATTTATGTTATTTTCTAGCCCGCATCGTCCTGGAACTTGCACTAATAAGGACGCTTGCGGGCTAAAGAGAGTTGCAGGACTAAAAAATTTCAACTGGGGTAGCGGGATCAAATATAATTTTTTTTTTTTTTTTTCCTAACAATTAAGACTTACATAAATCAAAAATAAATTTTCTCCTTTGGTTATTTTCATATCTTATTGTATATGAGTATATAAGAAATTAATTGTAAGCAAAAAAGTTACATCACATTTCGAATACTTAACGCTTCTTTTTGTAAAAAAAACTTTGGTTCTTTTTTTGTTGTGATAATTATATTTGTCAGAGGTAGCTGTTTTGGCGAGGATGTGGACTGTATGAATGGATTAAATAAATGTGGTTGAGAAAAACATATTATAATATTGATTGATACAAAAGAATTCAATGCAGGATAATATATAAATTGAATGGTTTAAAATAAATAATAATAAATCCAAAATCCAAAAAATAAATTTTTGTGGAAAACAAACTCGTTAAAGTTCCTTATTTTCATTTATTTAATCGTTTAAATCAGAACTTCGATTTTCGATGAAAAAAAAAATAAAATAAAATAAGTTAGACAAAAGTTGTAGAATAATTAACACATCAAAGTTCATGAGAAACAAATAAAAAAAAAATTTTTACGTTTTATGATTATTACACAAACAAACTTCAACGCTGCGGTTCTTTTTTGTCTAACTTATTTTATTTTATTTTTGTTTTTCATCGAAAATCGAAGTTCTGATTTAAACGATTTAATAAATAAAAATAAGAAACTTTAACAAGTTTGTTTGCCAAAAAAATTTATTTTTTGGATTTTGGATTTATTTCACTTTTTTTGTTTAAGGGAGAACGACCTGTATCATACCAACTAAAAGTTTTATTTCTGAAAAGTTTTATATTTCCCTACAATTTTTATCGTGAGTATATTGTTTAAAACAAATTATTGAATATTTTTTTTTATTTTTTTTCTTTAGAAGATGTTATGCAATGCAAAATTAGCAGATGATAACTGCTAAAACCATCTTTTTATTGTAATTTAGAAACTCAAAAAGTAATTGCCTTCACAACTCGGACTCATGATGTAACCTTAATTGAATTAATATTAAATATAAGCTTTTTATACAAGAAATTTGATACTTGTCTTTCAGCAACTCCATCTTCCCTATTAGTCAATTTTTCATTAAATAATTATTAACTATTTTTCTTAAAAATGTATTTTAAAAAATTCAATGGCTAGAAATATACAGTTGTAATTATAATCTATAGATAAATAATTAGTCAAACAATAATTAAACTCCCGCAACCGTTTGTCTATTAAAAAAAATTATTTATGTAATTTGAAATGAATCAACTAGGTGAAAAAGCTAGAAAAAAAGCAATTAAATAAATAATTTATTGAAATGTTATTATCTATTTTTACAATTGCATCTTTATAACCAATTGTTTGATAAGTATAATCAAAATAAATTTTTAAATAACAAATAGATGGAAAAACAGATATAATTGAATAAATATTTTTTGAAACAACAATTCTTCAAGTACTTATTTTTTTTTGCAAATTTATCTTTTCCCATAAGCAATTGTTCATTGGAAAAAAAAATTATTTATTTAAAATGCATTTTAAAAGATCGAACAGCTGGGGAAACAGATGTAGTTGGTTAAATTATTTTCTAAGGAATAATTAAACGAGTGATTGACTTTTTTCAATTACATTTATCCTGTAACTTAAAGTTAAATACATTCACAAAAAAAAACCGTATTATAAATAAATTATTGATGTATAATAATTCAATATTTTGTTATATATGATACAAATAATAATAATAAATATACAATGTTACTATTTTTTTTACAAGATAATATATAATCGCTGTATATATATATTATTATTTATCCCCTCAATCATTAGATTCACTAGAAGCGACATTATCTACATTCATGCTACAGAACGCTTGATGGTAACAATTACCGACGGCGCAATGTAAATATATTAAAAAGTAATGCCAATATTATTAGAAAAGGACGGCGAAAACGGATGTGACGCTCTTTTTTCGACTTTTTCCTTTTACTCATACCACTCAATACCCATACCCGCACCTAAAGATGTTTACACATCAAAAAGAAATGAGAAATGTCATCAGTATGGCCAACTTAAAATCGTGAAAGTAAATAAATGTCTCACATTAATATTACAGAATTTATTTTTACACTAAAACGGCGGTTCATATTTATAGTATTTTATATCTAAATATTTTGTGAACTAAAAAAATTGTTGTGAGGCGCAATAGAAAGAGAAACAACAAGTTTTATAAGAAATATATTTTTAGTTTTTTTTTTAATTGCTCTGTAAAAAAATAAATGAGATATGAAAATTGATGACGACACAACCTCGAAATTAAAAGATATATATAGCCGGCAGGTCTTTTTTTTTTTCACTTTTTGTTTCTTAGAATAAGGAACTTCAATGACGACCCTACCGGGTCTCAGAATTAATAGTGATTGACACTAGCAAACGGCTGTATACCTTTTGCTTAATTGAATGGATAATAAATTAAGCAAAATAATGTTACTTTGGATTCAGTGATGTATGCACTGAAACTCTTTGTTTTATATGTTTTAAAGAACGATGTATATTGTGCCACAGCTGAATTGAGAAGGCCGGTTGCAGGCCAAGCAATCTGCTTGGTGAAAATTGAACCTTAAGCGCGATGATGTCTGTAGATACTCGATGTCCAACGAATAACGAACACTTACGGAGATGCTCGATGCCTGACGAGCAGGTCCGTGACGACACAATCTAAAACAAATTAAATAAAAAGCCCCGTCTAGTGCCACCTCCTTCATAAGACTGTCACTCGCGTAAACATCAGGAGTAAATGGGTTTTATAACGCCCTTCGAACCATTAGGCATTAACTATGTTGCAATATTGGATACTACTACAAGTTTATAAACAACATGAGGCGCGCGTACTATCTTTTCGTCATCATTGAACTACTCATGCGATATTGAATACTTTGTAAAGAAAGGTTTCTTCACACCATCGATTAGTACCTCACTAAATTTTTTTTTATAATGTTGTCATATTGCTTTGGAGTTGGAAGATCTTTGTGAATAAAGGTTTTTTTACACCATCTACTATTAACTTGCCAAATTCAATTTTACAATATTTTCAGATTGCTCTGGAAATAGAAGATAGTTTCATCAAAAACGCAATTGTTCGAAATTGATTTTAACTTTTTTAAAAAAGTATACATCTAAGAAAATCTATTTTTTCTTTTGTTAAAAAGTTTGAAATCGATTTATCGGGTTATGAGAAAGCAAAATGTTTCATCTGATCTTAATCATATTTAAATCATATTATATATGCACGTTAGTTATCTTAGATTGTCTCTCTTCGTTTTTTTTTATACTGTACGCAAGGCACTGCCGTGTCTTTTGATTACCTTGGATTACTGTATATTCTTTAAACATCAAAAATATGACCAATGTGAATTGTGATTTTAAAGTCACGTACAATTTGACGGAATGAATAAATGAATATCAAAAGTAGTGTATCTACCACAGTTGATGGCCAGTCAGGCGGTCAGGGGAAAGGTAGATCGGGGACGTCAGAAGGGTAGGGCTGGGTAGGTAAAACAGAAATGATAAATTTTTTCCTTTTTATCAGTCAGTATTGAAGAATTTTTATCTAAATGTAGGTAGCTAAGAAAAGACATGTAGCTAAAGATATATAATAATGAAAAAAAAAATATACTTTGTAGCTAAG
>WSYQ01000195.1:0-29532 GCA_011426435.1 Lysiphlebus fabarum | reverse complement strand
TTAAAATGATTTACTTGTAAATTTTTTGTGGAAATAAAGGATAAAAAAAAAAAAAAAGAAATTGTGAATTAAAATATATAAATTTTTAATACCGTTTGGTTTATTTATTTTTTTTCTTTATTTTTCATCTTGATTAGATCTTGAATAATTATTTTTAGACTCATGTTTTTCAGCAAATGTTGTAGCAACTAAAAGTGGAAAAATTAAAGTTGCATCAGCTTGAATCTGTAATATTAAATTAATAATTATAAAGGTGTTATAAATTATATTAAAGATAAAATTATTGATTTACCTTAACTGGACTAGCATCTTTTTTAATTTTTCCCCAAGAAATAGCTTCATCAGGTTTAGCACCACTATCAGAACCATCAAATTCAGATCCAGTATTTATAAAAACTGAAAAATCAGCACCATTTCTCTGTAAAAAAAAAAAAAAAAAACATTATTAATATTTTAAAATTAAAAATTATTTAAATAATTATTTACCATTAAATTTGCATTACATATGTGATGTTTAGCAACACCACCACCAAGAATAATCATTCCAGTTTTAACAGCTTTAACAGCCATTGTATTGAGTCTTTTTAAATCTAAAAAAATATTAATTTAACTATAAAATAACTAATTATTTTTAAATTTAAAATTTATTATAAATTCATAGTAAAATACCTGATACAATATCAAGAATTAATCCAGAATCTTTGAATGAATGAAAATACATCATATCACCAAGACTTCCATCAGTCAATGCAGGACTAAATATTGGAATTTTATTTTTTGCTGCCCAATAACAAATTGATTCTGTATTATTAATTTCTTCACCTAATCTTGTTATAACTTTTGAAGGTGTCCATAAAATATTCTGTAATTAATAAAAATAATATTATTTAATTTTATTTTTAAATAATTTTATCAAATAATTTACCTTTTCTTTTTGTTCAATAAGCATTTTATCTAATATTGGCATTAACCAATTTTCAAATAGACAATAATTTTGATTTGGTACTAATAAATTACCAATTCTATTGATACCTTGATCTCTCAATGTTTTACCACTTAATTCAAAATTTCCAATATATGTTGGTGCTAAACATTTTATTAAATCTTCTTCAATACCACCAGCTGTTGTTACAATACAATCAATCTATAAAATTAAATAAATTATATAAATTAATTAATAATATTTAAAAATTAATTAATAATTATTTTTACCATTTTATGTTGAACTAAATATCTTATGTTATCTCTGACACCAGATGATGCCATATTTGATGTATATCCTAAAAAAATAGTACATGGACTTTTTCTTTTAATAAATTCATCATTTTCAAAATTATCATTTTGATCTTCTGTTAATAATTTATCTTTTTCATCTAACATTTTTTTAATTTCTTCAATGGCAAGACCAAATGTTGTTCCTTGAAAACCAATATTAATATAAGATTTTAAAAGCTCATGATAATTAATGCCTTTATTAAAATCATATCCTGAAATAATAATATAAACAATTAAATTTTATTAATATTATATTGTAATGTTTAAAATAAGTAATTTTAATGTTTTGTTTTTTAAATTTAAAATTATAAAAATCATCACAATTTATAAACAACAAAATGAAAAATTAAATTAAAAATATTTTTAATTGAATGATTTGTTAGAGTATAGTTATTAAATTAATATGATAATTATCTTTTTATTAAAATAACAATTTAACTTTGATATTTGTAGGTTAACATAGCATAAAAAAATTAATAATTACCATGAACAGTTGGAGTTTCTGATGGTAATGGTGAACTTTGAACTAAAACAGCATTTTTTGAACATTCAGGTACATTTTCTGATACATTATCCATTATTTTATATTTAAAATTATTATAACATCAACAATGATCAACAACAATACCCAAAGCACATGTAAATATTTATATATATATTTTTTTTTTAATGACAGCAAAAAACCGGTAACCAGGCAACTCTGAATGCTCGGGTCCCTAGAAAAACTAGTTTCTTTTTTAGTTAATAGCAAGTGACGGCCTCTATATGAATCATGTAAGTATTTTTTTTTGTTTTTTTGTTTTTTCTTTTTTTTTTTTTCGTAAAGAAAGAACAAAAAAAAAAAAAAGTAGGAACTTATTAATAAAAAAAAAAAAAGATCAAAAGGTTGTATAGATTAATTGACTAAAATAAAACAAAAATCAATCAACAATCATTAACAACAATTAATAATCGAAAACAATCAACAATTAATGTAAACAATTGTAAAACTGAATAAAAAAAAACAGAAGCATTGATAAATAATTTGTAATAAACAATTGAACTTGATTTTTATATGATTGTATGAAAATTAATTAGTTTTTGATTGTTACATTATTTGTCCACGTTAATATTAATTAAATATAATTAAAATTAATAAATATACTGAATATTGTTGATTGAATTTTGAAACAAGGCAAGTCGTTATTTATTTATTTATTTTTTTAATTGCATTTTGTTTAACGGTATTTATATTGACAGAAAAAAAAAAATTTAACCTTAAAAACAAAAAAAAAAAGGGTAAAATTAAACTAATTCTGAATAATTATTTATTAAAATATTTGTAGGTGAATCAAAAGTTTGGTTAAAATTTTAGAATTAGTTGAATTCATTCAGAATATATCTTGTTATTATTATACCTAAAATATTTTTCATTATCATTGTTATTATCTAATAATTGCAATTGTTTTAGTATTATTTAGTTTTGACAATAACTTGATTTTTTATAATAATGATTTGTTGAAAACATTCATAATGAAAAATTGAAATTATCCATCACAAAATAAATATAATATTGAGTCATCAGTCTTGACAATTTAATAATAGGTATATATTATATTTTATTTTCAGTATTTATTTACAATGAGTTCAAGAAAAAGATGTCGTATTGAGGATCAAGAACAACGACTTAATTCTTATGATGCTGACGAGAAAAAAGTTGATCTTATAAACACATTGAGTTTGGATTCATTGGCAGAAATATTCATGCTGTTGCCAATTCCTGACAGAATGGCCATGGAACAAGGTAACTATTAAAATAAAGTTTAAATTATATTATTTAATGTTAACATTGTTTTTATTCATTATTGTTTTTCATTTGAATAATTTTTATGTTTACAGTTTGTTCAAAATGGAAAGAAGCGAGTGTATTAGCTTGGCATGATATTAAAAAATACAAATGTAGTATATCATTACGTCGTGCATATGATAATCGTATGTTGACACAATCAGATGTAGAAGAAATATTATTGAGATGTGGTAAATATTTAAATGAATTGATTCTTTCAAAAGTTTGCAACTCAAGTATCATGCCAATCGTTGTTGAACACTGCAAGAATTTAACAAAACTTGAATTTGAAATTAATGAACATTTATCAGATATTTATAATATCAATGATTTTGTTGATGCTTTTACACAATTGGATAAACTAGTATACATTAAAATAAATATGATTGATTCTAATGTTCCAATGGACGTATTGGATAGTTTTCCAGAAGGAATTCATGAAATTCAAATATTTTATAAAAAGTTTGCTCATTTTGATTCTCAACCTCTTTTTTTTGTAAGTAATTTTTCATATATACTTTCTTATTGATCACTCATAAGAAACAATAATATATTGAATAAATACACTGATATTAATTTAAATTATTTAAAAAATATTCTTTACTTTTTTAGGATTTAAAAAGATATAAAAAACTTAACAGTTTGACATTAAATGGCTGCATGTTAGACAAGATTATTCAAGATATATCAGAAATAACAGCGCTTGTTTATCTTGATATTTCTAACTGTATGTTGAACCAAGATTTGTCGGTATTGAATCAACTTATTAATTTAGAACATCTAACTATTATGTGTAGATATCATGGTGAAAATAATGGTTATGTAAGAATTACTCCACAAGTACTCAGTGGTATTTTAAATGCTTGCAAAAATCTAAAATATCTCCACGTTTCAAGAACATCACCAACTAGTGAAGAAAAAATTTTATTCACAAACTGGATAAATCTAAAAAATTTAGAGTATCTAGATTCTCCATGGTTAATTACAGATGAATCAGTAGTAAGCATAGTAAAACATTGTCAAAATTTAAAAAACTTGAAACTCGATTTATCGCAAATATCTGAATTGTCAACTATAAAATTGA
Organism: Lysiphlebus fabarum; assembly: GCA_011426435.1. NCBI lineage: Eukaryota > Metazoa > Arthropoda > Insecta > Hymenoptera > Braconidae > Lysiphlebus > Lysiphlebus fabarum. The sequence continues at coordinate 25,348 of WSYQ01000195.1, read as the reverse complement.
CAGAATTAAAAAATCTTGAAAGTTTTATATTAAATGGTGCAGACTTCGAGTGTAAAGATAAATTAATAATTGCAATTTTAAACAATTGTAAAAAACTTAAATGTTTAGAAATACCTTATATTGAAGTTTCGTCTGGATCTGTTTTTGATGGATTATCAAAATTGCAATATATTGAACAATTTAATTTAGGACATGTATACGAACTTGAAAACAGTATCATTATTGCTATTGCTAATTATTATAAAAATCTAAAATATTTAGATATTAGATGTTGCAACGATATCACTGAAACTGGTCTTATGGCTTTAACTAGATTAGAAAATTTAGAAGTATTAAGTGTAATTTATAATCCTAATGTTACTGACAACTTTATCAGTAAATTAAAAAATTTAAAAAGTTTAATGTGTGGTTTTTGTCCAAATGTAACTGATGTTGGTATCATTCAGCTTATAAAAAATTGTCCAGATCTTGAATTTCTTTATATGCATGACAATAGTAATATTACAATCGATACAATTATTGCTGCTGTCGAATTAACCAAAAACCGTATAAATGATATTGTTTTGGAGTTATATATCTATAATAATGAGCTTATAAAAAGTTTTAAGACTTTAAATAAATCTCCATGGTTAGCTCTTAATCAATGAAATCATTATAATGGTAAAAGATATATGTAGTTATTATTTTTTACCTCGATCTTTATACTTTTAATATTTTTTCTGGTAATTTTTAAAAAATATATTATTATTATTCATTTGCATCGTACTTATATATTAATGTATTGTTTTTAAATTCTACTACTGTCATGTCATAATAATACCATTATTATAAAATAAAAAAACTAATTTTTTATAAAATAATAACTAAAAATATTATATGAAAAATTCAAGGATGCATCAGTTACTTTTTTGTATTTCCACAATATGCGTATTACTGTCGTTATAGCTGTTTGTTAATTTCATTTTACAAAAAATGTTTGTAAAAAAAAAAACAATTGTTGGTAATTTTCATTATATAAACAGATGTTTGTGAACTTTATTTTACAATCAGTAATTTGTATAATTAACAAACGATTAATTGTAGACCTTAACAAATAAAATTTTTGTTATTATTAAGAAATGTTTTAATGGTTGACCTCAATTATCAAAATTAGTTTGTTAATTTTACCAACTATTTTTTAATGTATAATTAATAAAAAATAAGTATTTTTTTGAATAATTCAACAAAAGAAAATTCAATGATTGTAAATTCATTGTTAATAAAAAATGTTTGTTAATTTAACAAATACTTTTATTAAAGATAATTTGAAGTTGAAGATTTTTTTAAAATTATTTGACTTATTTTTACATTAAATCTTAATTACATGTTGAAAGTTAATTTAACAAACAATAATTTGTATTTTCACTATGCACTTTTAAAAAATTTTACATGTAAAAATACTAAATTATAATTTTCATATTAAATTAAAAAAATAAAACTATTATAAAATAATGTATCAAAATAATATTTGCATTTAAAAATAAACTGCATTTTTTTTTCATAAATTTTTTTTTCTGTTTTGTTTGTGTCAGTAACTTTAAAAATAGTTATTATTTTTGATAAAATATTCGCTAATTTATAATTAATTATAAATGCAATATTATATGAATGTTTTTTAATTTTTTGATTAAATTTAAAATATTATTTTAACAATTTGTAATTGATAGATTATTATTTTAATGTTGTGTTACTTAATTTTAATGGCACACAAATATAATTAACATTAATCTGTAAGCATGGACAATTTCAAAAGTTAAAATATAAATTGTTATACTTTTTCAGGATTTCGAAGAATTTTAAAAGAAATTTCAGAGTTAAATAAAATTAATTAAAAAAATATAAACAATTTGTATAAATAAAAAAAAAAATTTTTTTTTTTTTTAATAATTTTTTATTCAATTGTTAAAGTTTTTTTTTTATTTCAATTATAATTTTTATATTTATTTGAATAAATTACAATTGCACAACAATATACATTTTACCAATGGCCAGAATTGTTTATCTAATTTTTTAATTAATTATAGTTCATCATCCTGTACAATATCTACTGATTTATCAAGTTGTTGTTCATGATCAACTGAACATGCTACACTTGCAGATTCAATTTTTATAAAATTTTATATTATTTTATATGTATAAAAATTGAATTTTATGAATATAACTGATTCACTCAGTTGGGTTGTTTGAAGTTGTATTTAATTGAATGAATCTAAAATTATCAAAATGAATTTTTTAATTTTACCACATACTTTTTACTGTATATTTAAAAGAAAAAAAAAAGTATTATTTTAAATGATTTAACAAAAAGAAATTTAATAATTATAAATTTATATATTGATTTTTAAAAAAGTAACAAACTGAAATTTTTTCGTAATTTGAAAAATTTTATTTTTCAATATTTATTTATTTGCAGTAAAAAAAAAAAACATTTTCGACAATTGTGTACTTGTGCAGGTGAAAATGAAAGCTTTAATAAAAATATAGTTAACTTGCTATGAAAAAATTAATAGTACATCTGAAAATACCTATTTAATATCGGTATAACTATTTCTTAATTCAATGATTCATTTATAACTTACATTTTTTGTTACCATAATAAAGTTATTTTTTTATTTTTTTTTCGTAATAAAACTACATTTTTGACAGCTTTTTACTTGTGTATGCTTGTGTTAGTAAAAAAAATAAAAACATTGGACATGATTTACTTCATTTCAGTTGTTGGTAATGTATAAAACATAATGTTTTAAACATAGTTTAAAACATCCTTCGTTTTATCTATTTGTATCAGTGATGGGCTTGTAATTTACATTGTAAATTACACGTGTAAATTACAATGTAAATTACAGTAATTTACATGGCTGACTTTCATACATGGGGTAATTTACATAAAATTCATAGCGCCATCTTACAGCAACCTCGGAACCTTGATTCTACAGTTGGTAATTTGAAATTTTTTGCTTTCTTTCTTTTTTTACAATGACAAAAAATAAAAAAAAATGACAAGGATAAACTCTATTTTTCATTTGTATATGTCAAATTAATGCAGGTTATGATGTTATATTAATGTTTATAATTTATTGTTCACATCTAATTCTTATTTTACAACGATATGTTAATTTTATTGATTCAACAATAAATATTATAATTGTTTTCTGTAAATATTATTATATACTATATTTATTCATTAAATGCAATAATATAATAATAAGTTGATTTAACAAGATAAAAGTTACGTTTAATTCAGGTAAAATTTTTAGCAATATCAAAATATAATGTTCTTAGATGTCATTTTGTTATGTCGTTATGCAAAAATATTTTTTTCAAACGTTATAATTGTTAAATGATTATTGTTTAATAATTTAATTGTTTATTGTTTATTAATATAACATGTAAACATCAATTGACAGCTTGCTTTTTGTTGACGGCCGGTAAAGAAGATGCTCTAAAAATGGCGGCGGACTAAATTACATAAATTACATAAATTACATGTAAATTACAGTAATTTACATGTAATGTAATAAAGTCAAAAATCGGCCAAAGACCCATCACTGATTTGTATAAAACGTCGCTATCAAGTGGCGAAATTGGGAACTGCCACTAAAACAAACAAACCCTAATAAATTTGTTGTTATTAATATGTTTTTTTTTAAATATATGATCATCAAATTTGTTTATAAATAACAGATATAAATATTATGTTTATAAATTTTATAAACTTGTTATATTATTAATATTATTAAATAAACAGCAATTGTTTGACAGGTTAGGAGTGTAAGTATAGTCGGTAAGAGGGAAAGTTTGAGCCTACGAGAGATCAGGTGGGTTTTATCCGTTTTATCCGTTTTATCCTGTTTTAAACGTTTTAAACGTTTTATCCATGGATAATTGTAAACAACTCAAAAACCCTCCATTTTAACAACCCTGCTTCATTTTATAGAAAAAAGGGGCACTTTCGACTATCATACATATCATACGTATCATACGTATGATGGTAAGATACTCCGAAACTCGTCGAATTACCCATCCCTGACTGCAAGTCTCTACAAGTCTACGACAATCCACGATCACTCTGTTGGAATCGTTTACAGTGACCAGTCGCATCGAGTATTCGCGTTTCATATTCTTTATTTCATTATTAAAAACAAGGTAAATATTATTTTAATTTATTTCAGTGTTCATTTGTTAGTTGTTTTTTTTTAAGTTTCAAATTGGATTATGTGGTTAATGAGGGAATTCTATTGAAAAAATAAATATATTGTTCGGCATTTTTGATCGTTGCTAGCATAGAAATAGAAATCTTCATTATTTCATATAATATTGATAGTTTAATAATAAAAAGAAATTAATAAGTAACGATCAAGAATGTTAAACAATATATTTAAGTTTTTAATATAAAAATTAGTTATTTCTTTTAATTTTAAATAAAAATTCAATATTATAGGTTATATAAAGGTACTAAAAACGTTGATCTACCGCGTGTTGCAATTTATTTCTTAGTTTTTACACATACATACACACCATACACAATTCTTAAAAAAAAAAAAGGTTAAACTTATTATTATAATGTTTTAATGTATATTATTATTTATTTACAGAATTCATCATCATGGGCCCAAAAAAAGTTTGTTGCAGTGCTTATCAAAATGAGGAGAAAATCGACGAGATCAACACTCTGGATCATGATTCATTGGCACAAATTTTCATGCGGATACCAGTATTGGAAAGGATGACCATGAATAAAGGTAATAAAAATTCAAATAAAATTTTCAATACTCTGTGTCAAACCTCGTGTCCAAATAAATATAGTTTTTAACTCATCCGTGAAGAAGGTAATTCTCTAGGAGCTTGCAAGTATCATACTCGACACTTGGTGACTTGTATTGATACTTATAAAATCCTACAAGATACCTCCCCTGACGGAACTACCCAACCGAACTGTTGGGTTCAATTTCGGTTTTTTCGTTTGGTTCGTCTTTGGTTTTTTCACGGTTAGATAACCCTTATTTAACCCAAAAAAAAAACGGTTGGAAATTGCGCAAACACAACCCAAAATAACAGTTCTGAAAAGGGTTTAGATTCGGTTGCATTTTTCAGTCAGTTTAAACTCGGTTGAAGAAATCGAATTCAAACCATTTAAAAAAGCAATTTTCTCTCAAAGTTTATTGTTGGTTCAATTTTGGTTGAATTACGGTCATCGGTTCGATTCGGGTTTGGTTTGCGCAACTTTGAACCAAAAGTGAACGTTTTTTTTCGGTTTATTTACGGTGCTATAGTTCTGTTAGGGTCTATTTCACGTATGAGTTAAACGCACTATGTTTTTTTTTGATACGAGATTATTGTAATATATGAATGCCATTTTGTACCAAAATAGTGTGTAAAGAAATTCTTTACGCACGATTTTGGTGTGCGCAAATTAATGTTATTATATTTATCATTTATTTAATTTAATATTTTTTTTTTCATTATAGTTTGTCTCAAATGGAGAGAAGCATGTAAACAATCTTGGTACAACCTCAAAAAATACGAACTTGGCGAATCAACTGGTCGTATTGTTGATAAAAGTTTGTTGACAAAAAATTACATTGAGGGATTATTATCTAATTTTGGTTTGCCTTTGAAAGAGTTGTCTCTAACAAAATACTTCGATTCAAGTATTATGACAATCATTGATAAGTACTGCAATAATTTAACAACTTTGGAATTTGTTGTTAATGGAAAATTAAAAATCAATATGAATCACTACATCAATGCATTCAAAAAGTTGGACAGAATTAAATTTATCAAAATATACGTAATAAATATGAAAAATCGTAAGGATAAAAAATTTCAATCCCACGTCATCAATAATCTTCCAGAGAAAATAAATGGAATTCATTTAATTTATACACAAGATATGTACGAGTCACCAGTGTTTTTCGTAAGTTAATATTATGATAATATTTAAATATATAATTAATAATAAAATTAATTTATAATGTAAAATTAATTTAATTTTTTTAAATATTAATTTTCCAGAATTTAAAAAAATTCAAACATCTTCAAAAATTAATATTACATGGCTGTAATCTAGACAAAATTATGCAAGGAATATCTGAAACAACAACACTTGTCGAGCTTGATCTTGAAAGTTCTTATGTGACTGAAAACTGCGAGTATAATGATTTTGATATGTTTAATCAACTTGTAAATTTGGAACACATAAACATAGCACAAAATTGGATAATTAAAAATCCAAATGTATCGAATAATATATTTAATTCATGTAAAAATATAAAACATTTTAATGTTATGTTAAGTCCAAGTAATAATTCCGATATGACAATTGAAAATTGGAACAACTTGATAAATTTGAAACACCTGGGTATTCGTTCAAGAATTAATAAGCACATAGCAATGAATATAGTTAAATATTGCAGGAATTTAACATCTTTAGATATTTCAAGTGAAAATACAACAGAAAACGTTTTTCTAAAATTAACACAATTAGAAAATCTTGAATTTTTAAATTATACTCATATGGGTAATATCAGTGATGAATTAATAATGGCAGTTTCAAAAAATTGTACCAAACTTAAACATTTGAATATGCCAAATTTAAGCCGTAATAATAATAATGGTGATGATGAAATACCAATTCCTGCAATAATTTACGATGAATTATCAAAATTGCAATATCTTGAATATTTGAATGTTTCATGGATGGATGATTTTCAAGATACCAGTCTGATTGCTATTGCTAAAACATGTCAAAATCTAAAAAATTTAGATATAAGTTTTTGTAAATATATTAGTGAAGCAGCTCTCATGTCTTTAACTAGCTTGAAAAATTTAAAAGTATTAGATATCAGTGGTCTGTATGCGGTTACAGACAATTTCATCGTCGAATTAAAAGATTTAGAATGTTTAATATGTTGTTGTTCTATAAATTTTACTGATTCTGGTATTATTAAATTTATAAAAAATTGTCCAGATCTTAAAAAACTTTATCTTTATCATACTGATTTGACAATTGATATGATTATTGGTGCAAATGAAGAAACTAAAAATCGTATAAATAATATTATGTTGTCTGTATATATTAATGATCAAGATCTGTGGAGTGATTCTAAGTCAATTATTCAATCTAACTGGTTGGTTTTAATTAATGAGTAATTCATATTATATTGTATATTTTAAAATAAAAATAAAATAAAATGTAAATTTTGTTGTACTAATTATAATTTAAATATTTTCTAGATTAAATAAAGTTTTTTAATTAAATATATTAAACTCAAGTTTTGTATATTTCTATTTATTCCTGTGCAGCCCTACTAATTTTTTATTTTTATTATTAATGCAAATTATGCTGCCTTTGGTGGTGGTTGAGTAAATTTTATGAACCATTTTACCAACTGAAACTGGTTTTATGGCTTTAATTAGCTTGAAAAAATTGGAAGTATTAAATGTGAACTTTAATCCTAATGTTACTGACAATTTTCCATCATTAACTACTTTTAATCTTAAAAGACAATTTATTTTTATATTGAACATCATCATGAAGACTTTATTTTTTATTTCATTTATTTTTAATATATTTAGCTAAATGAACCTTAATTGTACAACATACAATTCACCAATCTTGTAAAATAACTGCCAATTTATCAAGTTGTTGTTCATAAACAACTAAACATGCTGCACTTGCAGATTCAATTTTTGTAAATTTCGTATTATTTATATGGATAAAAATTGTATTTCATAAATATAACTTGTTTAATTAGTTAGGGTGTTATAAGTTGTAGTAAATTAAACAAAAAAGATACAAGTTCAATCAGAATATTTTTTAAAATTTTATTTTAAAAATTATTTTAGATAATAGAGTTTTTAAAGCTTAAGATGAATTTGATGGATCATTTTCACTTGATGATCTTAAAATTACAAGTTTTGTTTAACTTATTCACATCAACTGGTCTAGAAATATTAACTGATCTTTGAAAGAATCTCAATTCAAATCGAACTTGTAGCTTTTGAAGATTTAATCTATCAACATCAAAGATCTGATATTTTAATGATTGTAAATTAATAAATTATAATTGTCATAAAAAAAAAATTAAAATCATATTAAAAGCTTTATTTTTTTAATTTATTATTTTATTTTTTAGATTTCATTTTTGTGTCAATAACTTAATAGATATTTATTAATTTTGTTTTTGAATATTTTTTTTTGTAATTAATCATAAAGGCAATATTATCATTAAATTATCACAATTATCTTAATTTGTTATCAATGAAAAATATGCAAATAATGAGCTTTAATTTATATTTATTATATTTAAAAAAATTATTATATATTTATATTCATCAAACATAAAATAATTATGATTTTCATTTATTTTTATTCGAAAATATATTGCGATCGAGGCGCCAAAAAATATTTACTATTATGTCGACAAAGTAGGGTTATGAAAAAATTTTAATAACAGCTGACAAAATAAAAAAAAAATCATAAACAAAGAACAAATGATCATTGATCAATTGTATGTATTATTAATAATTAATAACAAAAAATTAATAATTAATCAACAATCAATGTAAACAATCGTAACCAAATAATAAATAACTAAAAACAAATAATTAAAAACAAATAATTGTACTTGATTTTTATATGATTGTATGAAAATTATTTGGTTTTTGATTGTTACATTATCTGTCCTTGTCAATTTTAATTAAAAACAATCAAAATTAAAAGTACTAAATTATTGATTGAATTTTCCAAACAAAGTAAGTCATTATTTATTTTTTTATTATTGCGTTTTGTTTAGCAACATTATTATTATTGATAAGTACATAAAATGTAATATTGAATCCAAGAAGACTAGATGACTTGAGTCATCTTGATTGAATCATTAGTATTGACAGTTTAATAATATAATACCTCTACTATTGTTTTTATTTTCAGTATTTACTCATGATGAGTTCAAAAAAGAAATGTTGTATTGAAAAAGCACAACAACCAGCTTCTGATAATCATGTTCACGTGATGAATGATCTTATCAACATTCTGAGCTTGGATTCATTAGCAAAAATATTCATGCTGTTACCAATTCCTGACAGAATGGCCATGGAACAAGGTAACTATTAAAATGAAGTTTAAATTATATTATTTAATGATAACATTGTTTTTATTTATTATTGTTTTTCATTTAAATAATTTTTATGTTTACAGTTTGTTCAAAATGGAAAGAAGCAAGTGTATTAGCTTGGCATGATATTAAAAAATACAAATGTAGTATATCATTACGTCGTGCATATGATAATCGAATGTTGACACAATCAGATGTAGAAGAAATATTATTGAGATGTGGTAAATATTTAAATGAATTGATTCTTTCAAAAGTTTGCAACTCAAGTATCATGCCAATCGTTGTTGAACACTGCAAGAATTTAACAAAACTTGAATTTGAAATTAATGAACATTTATCAGATATTTATAATATCAATGATTTTGTTGATGCTTTTACACAATTGGATAAACTAGTATTTATTAAGATAAAAATGATTGAATCTAATTTTCCAATTAAAGTAATCAATAATCTTCCAGAAGGAATTCATGAAATTCATTTATTTTTTGAGACAAATCTGTACTGGCATCCAAAACCTATATTTTTCGTAAGTATTTTTTGGTATAATTACTTGTTAATCACTCATAAATGATAATACAATTAAATATAATAATAAATTTCCATATTTTATCAGGACTTGAAAAAATTCAAACAACTACACAGTTTAACATTCAATGGCTGCATGTTAGACAAGATTATTCAAGATATATCAGAATTAACAACACTTGTTTATCTTGATCTTCATGATTGTGGATTGGCACGAGAATTGTCGGTATTTAATCAACTTATAAATTTAGAACATTTAACTATTATGTGTAGATATCATGGTGAAAATAATGGTTATGTACGAATTACTCCACAAGTACTCAGTAGTATTTTAAATACTTGCAAAAATTTAAAACATTTCAAATTCACAAGATTATCTTGTAACAAAGAAAAAATGTTATTCAAAAATTGGGTAAACATAAGAAATTTAGAGTATCTAGATTTTCCATGGTTATTTACAAATGAATCAGTAATAAATATTGTGGAAAATTGTCAAAATTTAAAATACTTGGAGATTAATTTATGGGAAATTGATTTATCAGAATTATCAATTATAAAATTGACAGAATTAAAAAATCTTGAATGTGTAAAGCTGTATAATACACAAAACATTTGTCAAGATAAATTAATAATTGCAATTACAAACAATTGTGAAAAACTTAAACGATTAGAAATACCTGGTATTGTTGTTTTTCCTGCATCTATTTTTGATGGATTAATATCGAAATTACAATATCTTGAATATTTGAATTTTGCATGTATAGAAAATCTTGAAGATAGTACAATCATTGCTATTGCCAATGATTGTAAAAATTTAAATAATTTAAATATTGAATTTTGCACAAATATTACTGAAACTGCTCTCATGACTTTAACTAACTTGGAAAATTTGCAAATATTAAATGTCAAATTAAATCCTAATGTTACCGACAACTTTATCAGCAAATTAAAAAAATTAAAAAGCTTAAATTGTATGAATTGTAAGAAAATAACTGATGTTGGTTTCATTCAATTTATAAAAAATTGTCCAGATTTAGAAAATCTTAAAATTGGAGTAAATCGTAATATCACAATCGATACAATCATTGCTGCTGATAATATAACTAAAAACCGTATAAATGATATTGTTTTGAATCTATTTATAAATAATCGTGAGATTCTAAAAGTATCCAAGTCAGTAATTAAATCACGATGGTTGGCTGTTTGTGAAAGTAATAACTTTTAAAAAATATATAAGTTATTATAAATTCTCATCTCAGTGAACTCGTTAAAATTTTTCTGGTAAAATCTTAAAAATACATTATTATAACTTGTTTGCATTATATTCATAATCTTATATTAATTAAATAATTTTAATATTTTTCTACTCTCATTCTTATGGTAATACAATTGCAAAAGAATAAACCTTATTTTCTATAAAATAGAAAGTAAAATATTATTGGTATTATAAAATAATTAAAAATATATACATGAAAAGTTCAAAGATGTCAATTACCTTTATGTATTCATTCAATATGTATTTGATTAATAGAAATAATAAACAAATGTTTATCATTCATTTTCAATAAATAAAAAATAAAATTAATAAAAATTTTCAAATTTAGTCTTTATTTATATAAAGTTATTATACCAATCTAAAAAAATAATCAGCAAAGACAATTAAGAGACAATTTGTTTTTATTTTAAACATTTTTATTTATATAAATACTTAATTATTTATTTGAATCAATTTTAATTGTACAAACAATTTAACAATGATTATAATATTTTTTTTTTCTAATAATCCATCATCTTTTTTATTTTTATTTTTTATAATTAATAATCAGTCTAAGGCAAACAATTGTTAATATATATTTAAATTTTTATTTAAAAAAATCTATATTTAACATTTAATATATTATAAATCTCTTTAAAATATTTTCAGTAAATTATAATACATACTTAATCAATAATTGATATCATTTTTCGTTTTTTGATTAATTTTTTTTCGATCGAGAATCAAGTAAGTCGACTAACTTCACTGTGTATAAATTTGGTAAAAAAAAAAAATTTTGGGTAACAGAAACAGCTGATGGGTTAACAAAATAAAAATTGTATGTACGATTATATACGTAAATGAACAATTAAAGTAAGTTGAAAATTAATTAATAATCAAATAATTAACGATAATCAATAATCAAAAAAATAATAAACAATCAACAATCATAATGTAAACAATTTTAATCAAATATGAAAAAAAGTATTGACATAAATAATTACAAAAAAAATTAAAAATGAATAACTTGATATACTAATTAATGATTTGCAGATGATTTTATGACGTAATGGTTTTATAATTAATTAATTCAATATTCAGTATGTATTTTTAATCTGGATACCTATAATGTTATCAATCATTATTATTTATCATTATATTGTTATCATCTAGTATTAAATGTACCTATTTATTTTTGTATTGATGCTATTTAGTTTTGAAAATAACAGTATCTTTTGGTAATTTTTTTGACAGTTTACAGTTTTTAAATTCAACAGATTAATAATATTTATCATGATCATTTTTCACATGAAGAAAGATTTTTTATTATAAAAAACATATTAAATCATCAGCTTTGACAGTTTAATATAATAATATTATTTTTCATTTTCAGTACTTATTCATAATCATGATGAGTTTAAAAAAGAAATGTCGTATTGATGAAGAACAACGACTTTCTTATGATGCTGACGAGAAAAAAGTTGATCTTATAAACACATTGAGTTTGGATTCATTGGCAGAAATATTCATGCTGTTACCAATTTCTGACAGAATGGCCATGGAACAAGGTAACTATTAAAATAAAAATTAAATTATATTATTTAATGTTAACATTGTTTTTATTCATTATTGTTTTTCATTTGAATAATTTTTATGTTTACAGTTTGTTCAAAATGGAACGAAGCAAGTGTATTAGCTTGGCATGATATTAAAAAATACAAATGTAGTTTATCAATACGTCGTGCATATGATAATCGAATGTTGACACAATCAGATGTAGAAGAAATATTATTGAGATGTGGTAAATATTTAAATGAATTGATTCTTTCAAAAGTTTGCAACTCAAGTATCATGCCAATCGTTGTTGAACACTGCAAGAATTTAACAAAACTTGAATTTGAAGTTAATAAACATTTATCAGATATTTATAATATCAATGATTTTGTTGATGCTTTTACACAATTGGATAAACTAGTATTCCTTCAAATAAATAGTATTGCATCTAATTTTCCTGTTGAAATAATCAATAGTCTACCAGAAGGAATTAAGAAAATTCATTTATTTTTTGAGAAGTCTCCTAGCTTGAATTCAAAATTTATATTTTTCGTAAGTAATTTTTTGTCTTATGTACCTACAATTATTGATCACTCATTAAAAACAATAATATTGTTAATAAATATACCAAAGTTAATTTAAATTATTTAAAATTAATTCTTTACTTTTTTAGGATTTAAAAAAATTCAGACAACTACACAGTTTAACATTGAATGGCTGCATGTTAAACAACATTATTCAAGACATATCAGAAAAAATAACACTTGTTTATCTTGATCTTGATTATTGTAGATTTAAACAAGATTTGTCAGTATTTAATCAACTTATTAATTTGGAATATTTAAATATTGTGGCTAGATATAATGATTATAATTGTTCTAAAAGAATTACTTCAGAAGTACTCAGTAATATTTTATATTCATGCATAAAACTAAAATATCTCAAATTTAAAAATTTATCATCCAGTTCGACTGATAAACTTTTATACATAAACTGGTTAAACCTGAAAAATTTAGAGTATTTACATTGTCCATGGTTACTTACAAAGGAATCATTAATAAATATTGTGGAACATTGTCAAAATTTAAAATACTTGAAACTTGATTCATTAAAAGATCATTTAACTGAATTTTTTATTATAAAATCAACAGAACTAAAAAATCTTGAATGTTTAAAACTGTTTAACGCATATCTTTTCTGTGGTGCTAAAACAATAAGTGCGATTTCAAACAATTGTAAAAAGCTGAAACGTTTAGAAATACCGTTGTATTATTTAACATCTTATTCGCAATCGATACCTAATTTTGAGGAGTTATCAAAATTACAGTATCTTGAACATTTAGATTTATCACGTATATGTCTTATTGAAGATAATACTATCACTGCTATTGCCAATAATTGTAAAAACCTTAAAAATTTAAATATTGAATTTTGTACAAATATTACTGAAACGGGTTTTATGGCTTTGACTAACTTGGAAAATTTGCAAATATTAAATGTCAAATTAAATCCTAATGTTACTGACAACTTTATCAGCAAATTAAAAAAATTAAAAAGTTTAAACTGTTGTAGTTGCAAGAAATTAACTGATGTTGGTGTCATTCAGCTTATAAAAAATTGTCCAGATCTTGAAGAACTTTGTCTTGGAGAAAACGATAATATCACAGTTGCAACAATTCATGCTGCCAATGAATTAACCTGTGATCGTATAAATGATATTATTTTGCATCTATTCTTCTGTAATTTCGAGCTTGTAAGACTTTTCAATGAAGTAAGTTATTCTAAATGGTTAATTCTATTAAATGGTTAATTCTATTAATTATATTATAACAATTATTCAACGTAATCCAGTAATCATATTTTCTATCTTTTTATACTCGTAATATTTTTTCTGGTATAATTTAAAATATACATTATTATTACTTGTTTGCATTATATAATTAAGATATTATACTACTGTAATAATAGTTATGGAAATATGATTGCAAAATACAAAATATTATTTTTTATATAATAGAAAATAAAAATTGAATAATAATTAAAAATATATGAAAAAATTTAAAGATGTCAATAATCGTTTCACCGTTTTGTACGATACAAGGTTTTGTATGTACTTAATATATTTGATTAATAAAAATAATAAATAAACATTTGTTATTAATTTATAATGAATGAAAAACAAAATTAACAAAAATTGACCAATTTAATGTTTATTTACATATAGTTATTACGTTCCACAAAAATTCTTACTTTTTATATTACAATGTCAAAATTTTATTATGGTAAAATAATAAATTTCTATTTTGACAACGAATCAAAGAAATTTTTTTTTATTTTCAAAAAAAATTAGGTAACTGAAAATCATAATTATTATTCAATAACTTAATAGTATTTTACAATAATTTTTTAAAATAATTAACGAAAAAAACTTTAATGATTCTAATTTTATGTATTTATTTAAAAAAATTAAAAACAACAATCATTTTTAATCAATTGATGAATTAAAAATTGAAATAAGTCACTTATTCAAATTTTACATATGAAAATATTTAATTAGTTTTTTTTTTTTTTAATTAATAAATTATAATTATCATAAAATAATATTAAATTAATATTTGCATTTAAAAATAAAAGCTGCATTTTTTTTTTTTTATAAATTATTTTTTTTTATATTTCGTTTTTATTTTAATAACTTAATATAAATAGTTATCATCTAAATTACGATGAAAAAATTTTTTAAACAAAAAAAAAAATATGTATATATCTATATATATTTTTTAAAATTATTCAATCACTTATTAGTCGATGTATTATAACTATTATAATCACTCATTGATTCAGCTATTCAACAGCAAATCACTCAATGTATCTCCTAAAAAAATTTAAAATTTAAATTTCTATAAAATCCAGTTTTTGGTTTCTTGTATTTAATTTTTTTTATATAAATTTTTTTTTTTATTATAAATTGACAAATTTGAAAAATTTATTTAATGACATGTGTGCCAATTAACGAGCAAGTTTAATTGTAAATTGTGTGCAGTCTCATCAGTTAATACAGAATATTTATAGCAAATTTATCATGAAAAAAAAAAAAAATAAAAAAATACATATAAGTATGTTTCGTTATGTTTTTTTTTTTAGCAACGTGCAAAAAAAAAAAAAGCTTACAAACTTTTTTTTCATAACGACGTAAATACATCAAACACATTTTTTTTTTTCGTGAATAAAAATTAACATTTATAAAATTTGAAATACAATTTCAAAATTGTGATAATTTTTTTATCTATTTATAAATTTTTACGTACAAAAATTTGACTGTTATATAAAAAACTTATTCAATAATTAAAAAAAAAAATATGAATTAAATTAAAAAAAAAAAAAAAATTACGTTATTCAGGCACATAAATTAGTTTATCTTAATTTTTTTTTTATAATAAAACAAATTTATATACAATTTTTAAATTTCGAATAAATTTTCATAACAAAACTACGTTTAGCTATAGCTTCGGGGTTATTACGGTCAAATAGTTTTTACATATTGTAGTCATTTATGTTTTCTTTCGTGTGCACCTTATATAAATTGAAAAAAAAAAAAACTAAAAAGCAAAAAAAACATTAATCCAAGCATTTAATAAACAATAAATAATAATTTAAAAATATAGTAAAAATTTAATTTTCCATATTTTCCCAAATTTATTTACCATTTAACCATTTATATTTTTTAAATTTATTTTATCACAAAAAACACACTCCGGTAGGTGCTGCCCTCAACGTAGAACATGACAGGTAATACGAAAATAACAACAATAATACCGACAAAATAATAATTATAAAAAAAAAAAATATATATTTTGCTTGTCAGCTTTTGTATACACAGCAATACACAGTTACACACGTCGCCCAACCTGGACTTCAGACTGGTTTCAATCAGGCCAACTCATAAACGTCGTGATTTTTGTTAAAGCTAGTTCATAGTCTACTCCTTGCATCACAATCATGGAGGTAAAAAATTTTACTAAAAAAATACATAATCATTCATTAATAATAACTGTAAAAAAATATAATATTCTCATAAAGTTATCAACCTCATAAACCAACTGTCATATATTGTTTACAATTTTATTAAAATAATTATTTATTTTTTATTAAATTTCAGATAGAAATTGTAACTTCAAAAGGTACAAACATCAAAACCATCACCACACTTAATGTAAGTAAATTAATTTAAATATATATTACAATAAATTATAATAAATTTTAATTTATAATTCATACATATACAATTGATACAATTTAAATATTAAATATCATTCAATAATTTAAACATTTTAATTTATAATTTTGTTATTTAATTATGATAATAATTATTTTATAAATAAAATTAAAATTTTATTATTATTTTTATTAATATAAATTATTTTATGTCATCTTTTTTTTATAATAAATCATTAAAATGTTAATTAATTTTATGATTTTAGGTAAATGGAAAAACAACAATTGGTGAAATAAAAAAAGAATTAAATAAACAAAAAAAAGCACCTTATGTTGAAAGACAAAGTTTAAAAAATGATGCTAAAGGAAAATCATTGTCAGATAAAGAAACAATTGATTCACTTGGATTAAAAAATGGATCAAAATTATTTTATAAAGATTTAGGACCACAAATTGGTTGGAAAACAGTATTTTTAGCTGAATATGCTGGACCACTTGCTGTTTATTTATGGATTTATACAAGACCATGGATTTTTTATGGTGATGATAAAACAAAAATGGAACCAGTTGTTCAGTAAGTGTTTAAAGTCCATATTAAATTTAAGTTTTTTATTTCCTATTTTTATCTTGATAAATTAATCATTAGTGATATTTTTTTATATCTTATCTTTTGTTATCAAGTTTTTATTCATTTTTTTATTATAAATATATTCTTTTTAACTACTAAAAAAGTTTTTTAACATTTTAATTATCTAAATGTATTTTAAAATATTAATTTTTATTAATTTTTTTATATTTTAGTTGGGCAGCAATTTGTTATTCAATTCATTACATCAAAAGACTTCTTGAAACAATATTTGTTCATCGTTTTAGTCATGCAACAATGCCAATAAGAAATTTATTTAAAAATTGTTCATATTATTGGTTATTTACAGCATATGTTGCTTATCATGTTAATCATCCAAAATATACATCACCATCACAATTATGTTCATTAATTGGTCTTGTTTATTTTGTTATTTGTGAAATTGGTAATTTTAGTATTCATATTGCTTTAAGAAATTTAAGACCACCTGGTACAACTGTTAGAAAAATACCAGTTGCAACTGGTAATCCATTTACATTATTATTTAATATTGTTTCTTGTCCAAATTATACATATGAAATTGGTAGTTGGATTGGATTTGCAATTATGACAAAATGTTTACCAGGTAATTTATAAAAAATAAATTAATTAATTTAAATTATTAAATATTTTTTAATTATTAATTTTATATAATTTTATTTTTCAGCTGGATTATTTGCTTTTGCTGGTGGTTATCAAATGGCTGTATGGGCATTGGGAAAACATCGTGCATATAAAAAAGAATTTCCAAATTATCCAAAAAATAGAAAAGCAATCATTCCATTTGTACTTTAAATATATTTTTTTTTTCTTTTTTTTTTTAAATACAATATTAAGATAAATATTTGTCAATCAAATATGGGTTAATATTTTGTATGGTAAATTAAAAAAAAAAACTTAATTATCTATCTTAATTTTTTTTTTTAAATAATATCCAGATTAATAAATTTTTGCTTCTTTTTTTTATTTTAAATATAAAAAGTAATTTGTGTTTGTAATCTTCCACAATGATAAAAATAAATTTGTATATTATAATAAACAAAATTAATTATCTTCTTGTTTTTTTTCATCTTTTGATAAATTAATTTTTTTTTCCATACATTTTGTACATTTTGATTCATTTAATTTATTAATTCTTTTTTGTAATAATGAAATTGTTCTTTCTAATTGATCTCTTTGTCTTAAAAATTCACAGTAAGCATCTGTATCATTATTTTTAGATTTTAAAAATTCTTTATCATCACAATAACGATGATATAATTTTATAATTTCACTTTTTAATTCATTTGGTTGTTGAATAAGTTCAGCAACATTTGATAAATCATATTTAATTTTATCAATTAATATTTGTAATTTTTTATTTTTTATAATTTCAATATCATATTGTTTTTTAGTACCATTAATTTTTTCTTTAGTAATATTTAATTTTAATAATAAATAATCATTATTTTTTTGATAATTTTTTAATTCAAATTCAATATCAATAAATTTTTTTTTTAATTCATTTATTTCATCATTTTTTGGTTCAATAATATTTTTTAATTCTTGAATTTTATAATTTAATACAATTTTATATTTTTCAAGTTCTTTATTATTTTTATTTAATTCAAATATTTTTTTTTCTTTACCTTGTATTATTAAATCACGATCATTTATAACATTTTTTAAATCAATAATATCTTTTTCATAATTATTATTATTTTTTTGATATATTTTAATTTCATCTTTATTATTTTTAATTTGTCTATGTAAATCATCAATTTCACGTTGACGTAATATATATTTATTTTTTAATACACCAGCTTCACCAGTTAATTTTAAATTAATTTGTTTTTCATTATATAATTTATTTTCATATGTTGTTTTAATATCTAATATTTCACGATCAGCATCATCTTCAATTTGTTTTTTAATAATTTCATGAAATTCAATTTCATTTAACATTTCTTTTTTTAAATCTTGTATATTTAAATTTTTTTCATCAATAATATCATTAATTTTTTTATTTAAATCATTAATTTGTAATTTATATTTATTATCTAATTCATTTAATTTATATTCATAATTTTCACACATTTTATTATATTTTTTTTCATAATCAGAATATTTATCATATTCAATAATAAGACGTTTATCATAATTAATTTCCATATTTTTAATTAATTTTTCATGTTCATTTTTCATTTTAATAATATCACTATTAATATTATCCATTTCAATTATTTTTTCTTCATTCATAATATCAATATTACATTTTAATTCTTTAATAGCTTCAGTATATACTTGATGTATTTCATTAATTCTTTCATTATAATATAATTCAGTTTGACGTGTTTTATAAGAATTTTCAGATTCTAATTCTTTTATTCTAATATTAAGATCATTAATTGTATCAATTTTATCTTCAAGTTCATATTTATTTATTAATATTTCATTTGTATATGAAAAATCATTTGCTGCTGTTGATGTTGTTGTTGTTGTTGTTGTTGTATCTGATTTTATTATTTTCCAAAAACACATATTACCATCATTATCAGTACTAACAAGTATTTGTTCATTAAAAGAAAATAATATATTATTAATATCATTTGAATGTATATTAAATAATTCATATTCAATTGGTTCTAATAATGGTAATTTTAATGATAATATAATACCACCAGAATTTGTTATAAATAATAAATTATCATATTTACCAATAATTAATTTATCAATATTTTTATTATTAATATTAAATATACGTATAATTTTATCACCACGTATTTCACGTATTTTATTATCAGATGATATACAAATAATTGTTTCATTATCAGATAATATACCAATATCATTTAATTGTATATCTTTTATAATTAATTCATTTATTCTTAAACCATTTGTAATATCCCATGTATATATTGAACCATCAGTACCAATTGATATTATTTTCATATCACAATTTGACCAAATAACAGATTTAATTTTATTACTATGACCACGTAATATAAATTTATTTATAAAACTAATTGTTGAATAAATATGTATAACATTACCATTAACAGCTAAAAATAAATGTCCATTATTACTAAATGATACAATATTACAATTTCTAATTGTAAATTCTTGTATAATACGTAAATCATCAATAAGTATTGTCATTAATCTTAATTTATCACTAAAACCAATTAAACAAAATAAACCAATTGGATGTAATGCAACTGAATAAATATTTTCTTGATAATATTTTAACATTATTAAGCTTTCATTTTCATAATCCCATAATCTAATACTACGATCATCATAACCAGATGTTATAAATATTGATTTCCATGCACACATTGATAAACAATTAATTTTACCATGATGTAATGATTGACCAAGTATATCAAGTTTAATTGGTGTTAAATCAATAATCATTGTATCATTCCATAATTTACCAGTAAAGATTTGTGACCAACCACATGTTACTATTAATTTATCATAACTTGGATTAATACATATTGTATTTATTTTATATAATAATAAATTATCATTATCATTATCATTTATATTATTTGTTATTTGTATTGGTATATATAATATTGTTTTTTTAAAATATATATTATTACCATCTTTTTCAAATACAATTATTTTACCAGGTCCTTGTGAATATACAAAACCTTTTGTAAATGATACTAATGAACGTATTTCATTTTCATAAATATCATTATTATTTATTATTATTTTTGATAATGTTGATGATATTATAAATTCTTCTTTTAATTTTAAATTAATAATATTTAATTCTGTTATTTTATATATATTTTTTAAATCACCATTATCAATATATAATATACGTCCATCATGTGTACCAGCAAATAAACGATCACTATTTAACCATGTTATTGTTGTTATTATTAAATTATCAGCTTTTGAAAAACCATATGGACGCCATAATGTTTCATTAACTGTTAATAATTTAAATATAAATATTCCACTAATTGCAATAACACCAATATCAAATGGATTACATAATATTTGATTTATTATTGAATTTTGATTTTGTGTATTTAATAATTTTATTGATGATTCAATTATTCCTTTTTCCCAACAATAATATAACATTGTTTGATCTGGTTGATCTGTTACTGCTGCAATATATTTATTATCAAGACTAAATGATATACATGTAAATTTTTTAACATCTG
The DNA here is from genome assembly GCA_011426435.1 of Lysiphlebus fabarum. Taxonomy (NCBI): domain Eukaryota; kingdom Metazoa; phylum Arthropoda; class Insecta; order Hymenoptera; family Braconidae; genus Lysiphlebus; species Lysiphlebus fabarum. The sequence goes on along the minus strand of WSYQ01000195.1, from coordinate 3,853 downwards.
GACAATCATATGGTATACCAAGTGTTTTACGACGACGAAAATTTTGTATATCATATATTGTTATTGTTGGTTTATCACCAATTTCACAAATAGCAAAATGTTTTCTAAAATATTAATATATATTTATATAAATTATTTTATTATTATCGATTTTATTTTGTAACTTACTTGTTTGGTGATACTGCAATGATATTTATATGATTTTTATCAGATAAATTGAGTAATTTTTGATGTTTTTGATTAAAATTATGTAATGCAATTGCATTACCAACTGGATAAAGTATCTCATTATCAGTAATATAATGAGCATTACCAGTAACATCAGTTTTTAAACCATAAAAAACACGAGTTTGAAGTATTGGTATTGACATTTTTTATGTAATAATAATATATATATACAAATAATAATTTCTTAGTTTCCATAACAACAAATAAATAAAATATTATTATTCTGTTATTATTATTTGTACATAGAAAAAAAAATCTTAAAAAATAATAATAAAAAAGAATTAAAAATATTGATAAATTATTTATAAAAAAAATTTGTACTTATTTTATATTTGTTTAAATATTATAATTATTATTGACTTAATCTTAAAAAAAATGCATGACATGATTCTTTTGGTCCAGGTGTAACATATTTATCATAAAAATTTTGTATAAATTCTTCAACTTTAAAACCAAATTTTTGATAAAGTAATAATGCTGGATTTGTAACAGCTACATGAAGTGTCAAATCTTTTTTCATATATGTTTGTGTTAAATGATACATCATAAAATTTCCAATACCAGCTTTACGCCATTCTGGACGTGTAAAAACAAATGATATATATGCAGTGTTGTAATCAATATCTGGAATCATTACTGCAAATCCAATAACTAATTTTTTATACAATACAACACATGTAGTTTCTGGATACTGCAAACATTCTGTTACTGTAAAATAAATAAATGAAATAAATTAAATAAAAAAAAAAAAAAAAGTTATTTAATTATTTATGTAATTTATAAACTTACAATCAACACCAGACCAAAAATATCTTTTACAAAGACTGTTCATTGCTGGAATATGTTGTGGTTTAACATAACAATAATCAATAGTTCCAATTGGTTCAGGAATCCAATTTTTATTATTTCGATTAACTTTAGCTTTTAATTCTTCCATAATACGAAGCCACAATGGTCGACAATTTTTATCACGTCTTATAAATGGTGGTAATGTTCTACCAGTATAAGGACTTTCTACATGTTGTAATTCCATAAAACCTTGTAATCTTTGTTCAAACATCATATCTAATTTATCATTATAAAATCTATCAATAATACGTTTTTTATTATTTTTATTATTTTGATTTTTATCAACATTAAAATTATCAAAATCAAATATTGGTAAATTTAAATCACGTTTTATTTTACGTATTGATAATTTTCTGTATAAACGACGAATTGATGAAGATGCTGAATCTAATTGTTTTTTATTTATTGTTGCAAGTAAATAATTTTCTTCATATTTACTCATTCTTGGTCGTATTTTACCTTAAAATAAATAAATTTAAAAAAATATATAATATTTATAACAAAAAAAAAATAATGAATAAATATTTAAAATAAATTAATAAAATTTTACCTAATTTTATATTTTTTTTCCAAGGAAAATCTCTACGAGTTGTTTGATTAAAAAGTGATAATTGTGGTTCATTATTAATTCCTTCATGTTCACTTGAATCTTCATCTTGATAATCATTATTATCATCATCAGCATCATCATCATCATCATCATTATCAAAATGTTCTATATCTCTAGAATTATTACTATTCCAAATTGAATGAAGTCCATCAAATGGTTTTGTAAAATTAAAACCTGATTTTGTTTCGTTATCATTATAAAATTCTGAATTATTATTTGATGCTAAATTATCATATAAAGCTAATGGATCATCAACATCTAATAAATCATCTGGTCCATCATCATCAAATAAATAATTTGATAAATTTTCAGTTGGTTGTACATATTCACGTGAAAACATTGATGGTGTTTGAGTATTAGTTTGTTCATTATCAATATTATTATCATCATTAACTGATGAATTTGATTCAGATATAGTTGGACTTATTGGTCTAATTGTTGAATCTTGATTATTATTATTATTATTATTATTATTATTAACTTGAATAAAATTTGAAGATGAATAATTTAAATTATCTTTTTCATCATCAATTGATGATACTGATTCTGATCTTGATGGACTAAATGAATTAATTGATGATAATTCTTGTTCAAAACTAGTATGTTTTTTTTTTTTTCCTAATTTTATTTTTTTTTTATTTTGATAAACAATAACTTCTGGTGGTTCTGAACTCATTAATTTCCAATAACCAGATTCATTTAATTTTTCAGCTCCAGATTTAACACATTGAGATTTATATTGTGATAATGTTCCTGATATTGTTCCAGTCCAATGTTTTTTTCTTTTTCTAATATATAAAATAAAAAAATAAATTATTAAATTAATATGTTAATAGTTTTTTTTTTTATAAATAAAATATAATAAAAAAAATTTCTTACATTTTTGGAAATAATGATTCCCAATTTTTATAAACACAATGAGAAATATCATTTTTCCAATGAAAAAAACCATAACGTTCACTCAATCCAATTGAACGTTCTCTGAGATGATATAAAACTAATATAACAACAGCTAACCATGACATTTTATCACCACGACATATATAATCTTGATCAAGTGGATGACATTCAGCACAACAATAAGTAAAAAAAACATCACCAACAAGTTTACGTGGAATATTTATTTTATTTTCTAAACAACTAATGTGAACATAACTTAAACATGTTTCACATAATAAACCAGGATTTTTATATGGTTCACATCTTCCATTACAATATTTACAATTTACTATTTTTTGATGATTAAAATAATTATCTCGAGCGGTATCCTCATCCTCAGGTTCTGATATACCTAATTCTGATGGTTCTTGTTTAACAACTAATAATGGTTCCTGTTTTATTGTTAATGATGTTTCTTGTTTTATTGCTAGATCCATTTTATCATAATTTATTTAAAAATATATTATTATTATAGACAATATTTTCAATGGTTTATATTTTTAAACAAACATTTTGTCAGACCGGGCTAACTTGTTTATGTTTTTGTAGGTTACAACGTGTGTTTATTTTGACTCGGGTACGTATTTAACAGCGTTGGGTAAATGTTTGGTATTTTGTGTTTAATACCAAGAAGCAGAGTTGTTAATGTATAAAACATAATGTTTTAAACTATGTTTAAAACATCCTTAGTTTTAATTAATTTTTTATTCTATAAATATTATATAATTGTAATTATTATTTTTTTTTTTATTATATGTTGTTACACTTTTTTATATTTTATTATATAAATAATATATAATTGTAATTTTTATTTTGATTTATTATTATATGTTGTTTTTCAAACATACAAAATGACTTATGTCCTCAGTTTTATCAATCTGTATAAAACGTGGGAAATTGGGAACTGCCACCAAAACAAACAAACGAACCTAAATAAATTTGTTGTTATTAATATGTTTTTTTTTAGATATATGATCATCAAATTTGTTCATAAATAAAAGATATGAATATTATGTTTATAAATTTTATAAACTTGTTATTATTAATGTTTATTAAATAAACAACAATTGTTTGACAGGTTAGGAGTGTAAGTATAGTCGGTAAGAGGGAAAGTTTGAGCCTACGAGAGATCAGGTGGGTTTTATCCGTTTTATCCTGTTTTAAACGTTTTAAACGTTTTATCCATGGATAATTGTAAACAACTCAAAAACCCTCCATTTTAACAAC
>WSYQ01000194.1:0-76871 GCA_011426435.1 Lysiphlebus fabarum | reverse complement strand
AAAAAAAAAAAAAAAAAAAAAAAAAAAAAAAAAAAAACCATATACAATTACTCAAATTGAAAAGGAAAAAAATTTCTAACGAACTAGAAATAACTGATTGAAGGATGAGTCAGAATTAGAGAAATAGCTTTGAGGGAATTTTTTTTTTTTTTTCTATTTTTATTTCTTTGAATTCAGGTATATTCAATCAATCATTTGATATATATATATAATTTTTTATATAAAAAAAAAAACAATTCCAATAACAACTAAAAAATTTATCAAATAATATTTCTAAATAATTCAACTATTTATTATCGCAAATGATGATTGAAAATTTACCTAAATTCAATATTAAATATTAAAAAGGGAATTTTTGTTAAATCAAAATGATGAAACTACTACGATTTACGAACCCCGAATAATAGTGAGATCATAAGAATCCTTTGAATTTGACTTTAAACAGCTGTATTTTCCATCATGTGCTTCAGTTGCTGATAATGAACTTAATGTACTCATATTGTAATTAAGTTCTACTTTAATTTGTGCATTTGATAATTCTTGTATTGTTTGACCATTTTTTCTCCATTCAAATGATGATTGAAAATTATCATCAGGACCTCCTTGACAAGTGATTGACCATGGTTGTCCAATAACAATTGGTCCAGTTCCATTGTAAGTTTCTTGTTTGATTAAGAAACAATCATTTTTCATAATTCAATTTTTTAATTTTTTTTTTATATCAATCATCATAATTACTAGCAAGTTTATTAATGTAAATGGTCAATTTATTTTAAATATATATAAACAATATTTAATTTCTTTTTTATTTGTAAATAAATATTTAAAAAAAAAAAATTAATTTATTGTTGAAGGATAAGCTGCATTTTTTTTATTTTTTATTTTTACATTTATTATAAGCTGGATTTTAAGATCGATCAATTAAACCACACCAATATTTTATTGTTAATATACAAATGTACCATCTTCCTATTTTGCATCTTCCATCACCAATATATTATTACAATAATTTTTATTCTTTATATTTTTTTTTAGGATCTATATCACACTGTCATTAACAAATCATTTGATTATATGTGTCGACTTTTAAATGTGTTAAAACTAATGACGCATATTAAATAATAAAATTGATGACGTTAGTTTGTAACTAACTTGACTAAACTTGTAAACAAAATGAATCATAATATAAAAAAAATGACATGATAATCATAATTTTATATTTTAAAATAAATTTATTAATATTATTATTGTTATTAACATCAACTGGATATATTATAAATATATTTAAAAATAAAAAAAAATATTTAATTGATTAATTTTATCACAAGAAAATGTTATGCGCGAGTTGAAACACGTGAATGTTTTATTTATTTTAGTCATATTTTTTCATTTATTGAAGGCCAATAAATTAATTTTATAAATTTAATTTAAAATCACAGTGGTGACATACAAACACATACAATCATTAATAAAAGTAGTCAATAAATATATATATATATATATTTTTTTTATTATCATCATTTAGATATTTAAAAAAAAAAAAAAATATAATTATTATTTTATTTATCTATAAATAAAATTGTTTTTTCAACGAGTGGAATTAATAAACAAAAAAAAATAATCAATGATAAGATAAAATTATTCTAGAAACTGATAAAATAAATAATTTTCATTTTTAAATTGTTAAATAATTTTTTTTTTGTGTTATATAAATAATAAATTTTAAATTTTAACTTGAAAAATCAATTTTCATCATAATGCGCAACTCCACCCAATAACCTCAAATAATAAAAAGAAAATTATTCAAGTTTTATATTTTATTGTAAAAAAAATATATATATATATTTTATAAAATAATTTTTATTTTTTAATAGATGATTATGTTAATTTTTTGATGATTATTAATCAGTGTTAGATGGACAATTTAAAGGAGTAAAAATGGAATAATCGAATGACTCATGTTCGAATTGGGTCAAGGTGTCAACAATCAAACAAAAATTTTAAATAAAAAAAATAAAATCAATAAAAAAAAACCCAACAATTAATACAAAAATCAAAAAACATTCACAGCGCAAAAAAAAAAAAAACAATAACAAATGTTTATGATAGTTTTGATGTTTTAAAATAAATAATTAACTAAATGATAATGCATTGCATGACACATGATTTATGATGATAAAAAAAAAAATATAAAAATAAATTGATAATATTTTTAAAATAGTTAAAATATATTTAATATAAACTCACCTGCTTGGATCGTAGCAAGAGTGCTAGCTAAATATAGAAAACTCAGCAAAATACAATTTTGTTTCTTCATTTTTTGTTTTTAAATTAACTTGTAATATTTTTTTTATTTACAGCTTTATAACAATTCCTAAAAAATATAAAAATTATATTAAAATAAATAATCAAAGTTTATAATATTTATTTTTAAAATGTTACCAAGAATTTTAACAAATAAAAATAAAAAATGTAAAATATAATTTGATATTGTTATGATTATATTAATGAAAATAAAAAAAAAAAAAAAAATGTCGGATATTCTTGTTAAATTATTTCAATTGTGTTGAATTTATTGTCGACAAAATACAAATGATAATTAAAATTAATTAAAAAATAAATTAACTACTTGCCTTTTATTATTTATTTTTTTTTCTTGAACAAATATAGATTACCAACAATCATTAATTAATAACTCCAATGTTCTAATCAGTTAGAATCACGTTTAATATATTTATCACGTTATTTAAAAAATGATAACCTTTTTGCTATTTTATCATACAATATATATATTTATTTATTTTAATTCAATAAATTATTATTATTTATTTATATATTAACAACACATTTTTTTAACAAATAAACATTTATTGAGAAATGAAAAATTGTCCACTGTTGGACTGACGTCCCTGATGTGTCAGACTAAACCAACGGCAAGATGGCCGACCTACAGTAGTTTATACATAGAATATTTTCTATCTTTATTTTTATATGTTTTTATTCACTTCAACACACGTATACTATTTGTGTGTATTGAAAGAATATTTTTTTTTTTTTTTTTTATTCTTGTTTTTGTATGAGTGTGCTTGTCTCACTTGACTCACTGAATAATCAATAATTTTATCTCTCTTTTGAATCCAGCTGTTTTACTGAAAATAACTTTGTAAAAACATGGGCAATCAAAAAACCCTAGATTGTTTTTTAACTGGAAAAAATAATTTACCCTAGATATAACCGGGAAAATTTAAATACTTGAAAATACATTTATTGTGTTTTGTCATTATTTGTGATTATTTATTGATTGATTTATTTATTTTTTTTTTGTCAGTTTGAAAGTTAGTATAGGTAGTGTAATAAAATCAAAGTGAATTTAAATATTATTTTTATTATTGTAGAAATTGTTAGGATTAGTTTGAAACTATGTAAACTATTTTATGTGAATAATTATTATTTAAAAATTGAATTAAAAATTAGATTAAATGATATAATATTTAATTTATATTTGAAATATTATTGAATCAAAAGAGTAATGATTAAATATTATAAAAATGAATTGACTGAGATTAAAATTTGATTATTATTTTTCTAGAATATATAATATGTTTGAATTATTAAGTATAAATTTTAATTACTTTGATTCATTTTTACTGAATGAATAATGTTATATCAAATATTAAATAAATTATATTTTTTCAATAAATTGTAGATGGAATTTCATTGAAAAAAAATAAATATTAATAAAATACCTACAATAAATTTAATGCACAGTAAAAAATAGTTGGTTGAATTAACAAATTTAATTTGTCAAATTACGTTCATCAAAAAAATGTTTGTTAATTTAATAAATATTTATTTGTTAAATAAAATTTACAAACAGTTGTTTGTTAATTTTATAAATATTAGTTTGTAAAATAAAAATTACCAACAGCTGTTTTTTAATTTAACAAATATTTTTTGTAAAATGAAATTTACAAACAGCTTTTTGTTAATTTAACAAATAATTTTACATGCAACAATTACGAGTGAGAAATTTTTTAAAATATTTTGTTTATTTTTACATTAAAATCTTCATTACATGTTAAAAATCAATTTAACAAACAATAATTTATAAAATTAACAAATACAATTTGTAAAAACATTTAACAAATTTTTTTTTGGTTAAATTAACAAACTAAAATGTCTACAAATTATAAACGAATTACAATGTATAATAATAATGTGTAAATAAATTTTCAAATATAATGTACATTGTTTATTTATATCGCACAAACACTTTCGTAACAATTTTATAGATATACATTTAAAATAGTCATTAAATCACTATGCATACCATTTCACTGTATGGTTATATAATATTTATATTAATACGCATATATAATTATTTACCAAGATATTTTATTTCTTGGAATAATTTTACACTGAAATTTGTGTTCAGAATATTTTCATTATGCGATAAATTTAATTATAAATTACTGATTTTTGATAAGATTTTTTCTTTGAATAAAATAAGTAATTCAGTTCTTTATATATATAAATAATAAAACTTTATATATTGAAAATAATTATGATAGGATATATTTGGACACTGAAATCGGTCCGCATATATAGCCGAGTTAATTGCGATCGTTTTGCCAGCAGTTAATTAAAACAAAGTTTCAAAACAATTCAAGGGAAAACTATTGAGGCAGCATAGTTTCTACTATATATACATACATGTAAACTATATACATATATATATGTATTTATTGAGTAAAAAGAGAGTTTTAGAGGTGGAGGATTGAGAAATTGGATAAGGTTTACTTCGTACAGGGGGTTACTTCGTATTTCGAGGTTGTTAATCCTCTGTCGTCCTTCTGGCCCATATATGTATAAATATATACGTATACATGTGCTGGTTTACAAAATATATATGTTATATACAAATTTATACGTTTTATAGTACAAATTACAATAGCACAATAAATTTGGCTTGTTTATTAAAATTTAAAATCAAAGTTAATTTAAAACGAAGAAAAATTAAGTTTTATTAAAAAATTATATAAATAAAATTATTTCTTCATAAATACATATTGTTTGAATTGACTATATAAAGAAATATTTTAATTTTTTAGACTTTTTAAGAAGCTATTTATTGTGGCAGTTGACTGTCAAAAAGCTGGCAATCATGACAATCATGACAATCATGACAGTCATCATGGCAGCTGTTGAAATAATATTTATGTTTTTATTTATTTTGACATGTTGCCAATATTATTTATTATTATTTAAATTAAAAAATGATAAAATTAAACAAAAAATAATAAATAATAAATAATAATAATTATTATTAATAAAATCATTAACAATGACTTGATATAATTTTACTATTTGTTTTGTCAATTATTTATTTCAATTCAATTATATATTTATTGTTAAATTATAAAACAATATTTTTTTTATAAATAAATAATTACTATTATCATAATAACAAATAAACAATTAATAATATTAAATTTCAAAATCAACAATTCATTTTGGCAGTCATTTTAAAAGTCATTGATTAAAAAAGCTGAAAGTTGACTGTCATTTGACTGGCAGTCATGGTGTCATCCAAATATCTCCCAATGAATAGCTTAATGTTTGTTACGTGCCAGGTTGTTATTTTTATTAAATATTTAAATTTATTACAATAAAATTATTATAAATAAATTAAAAATGATAAAATAATAGAATAATAAATTTGAACTGATATATAATAAATCAACGAATTAAATAGACGAAATGACACAAATTATTTTTACTTAAATATTTTTTTTATTATAAAATCTGATTTGGTATTTTTATTATTAAATTAATTGATGTTGACAGTTTCAAGTATATAACACGAGAGTGAATTCTCTCTTTAAAATTGTTCTTTTTATATTTTCTTAATTATTAAAATTTAACGAGTGGAACTAATAATTAGCCAATGGCTAGTTATTGTTCCCATGATAGTCAGCGTTATTAAAATATTATAAAATTATTTGTCTTGACTCTAACGGATGTAAAATATTTATTTTAAACTTTTTTTTTTTAAATGATTTCAAAATAAGTCAGCAAAATTTAATAAAAATAAAAAATGTTTAATAAAATAGTATAATTTTAAATAAAAATATGTAAGCTAAAATCTCGCGTTACATCCGGTAAAGTTAAAAATTAAAATTAATAATTAAAAATTAAAATAAAAAGTGATCGCGCATGTGAACATGTAACATGTTTAAAAAAAAAAAAAAAAAACATTAATTGCAGCTTTATATGTACAGTTTTTTTTTCTAAATCTTTTATTTATTATATTTTTTTTGTTCACTGACTATTTTGAATTTTGATGCAAGTAATGTTTTTTTGTTTTTGTATTGTTCTGTAACGTTTTGGCAAACTGAAACTATATCCAATTCCCATTTTACTTTTATTATTTAATAAAAAAATTTTTTACAGATGCAAGTACTGTATACCTGATTGATATAGGATAAATATAAATACAAAAATATATATTTATATATTTTTTTTTTCGTTAGTGATTGTATTTTTATACCTATTGTTTACTTTGACTTTTTTTTTTTTTTTTTATTAAAACACAAATAATATTTGGACTGTTTGTATGCACATATTAGAGTTAGTTAGATAAAAATAAATTCAATTGGATGGAAAAAAAAATGATCATGATATGAATATAAATATGATATTGTTAAAATTCAGATAACATAAAAATTAATATAAAACATATCATGAATAGTATTTTACATTAAAAAAACAAAAAGCAAAAAAACATAAAACAAATTATATTTAAATAACATAAAAAAATCCATATCAATATTACATAAAATTTAATTTTCATCGAAACGTTCGAAAAAAAAAGTAAAAAATAAAAAGCTAATTCGAAAATTAAATTTTTAAAATTAATTTTGTTTTTATTTGTTATTATTATCAATCATTTATCATTTTTTATTAACAGAAAATATAAAAAATAATTTTTTTTTTTTTAAATTGAATATTACTGACTTTATAGTTTAAAATAATTTCTTCAAATTGAGACAGATCGGATCAAAGTAAACTATATAAGTTAAAGTAAAATTTTTACAAATTTTGTTTCAATTTTTTATATTAAATATATTTTTTGAAATTTTCTTTTAAAATATTTCTTGACTTAACTCTGCTTTTGTTTGATCGATTTCAGTTTTTCTTCAATTTATTTACACTGACTAAATACTCAGTCTGCGTTTTACTGAATTAACAAAATTTATAGATAAAATCAGAGGCATTAAAAGAAATTGAGTAAATCAAAGCAATTATTTTTTTACTATAAAATACAATTTTTTTTTTTCAATTGTAAATACTTACTTTGACAAGACAGATAAAATAAAAAAAGGATCAATAAAAGTAGTTTGAAAGAATATAAATAAAAATAAAAAAATAACAACCATTCAAGTGTAAAAACACTGACCAAAGTTGCTTCTCGATTTTTACAACAATAAAAATATATACAACAATTTAAAGTAGACTGTAAAGTAAGTCGAAAAAAAAAAAAAAAATGAACAATCAAGTTGTTGTTTAGAATTGCATGTACATTTATATATTTTAAATATAAAAAATACATTTATACACATTTGCGTATACATACAGATACAATGTATATATATAAATATATATCTTTTGTTTGTATAAAACGCGGGACGTCACGACGCCAGGCGTCGTGGCGCCAACAATAGTATCCGGGCGACGCTTGTCTACAATATTCCCCACTTTTCGATCTATCGATTGGCTCATCTCTTTCCTCATTTTTTTTTCTTTTTTCTTCTTCTATTCCAACAAACCTCAATAGTTTTTTTTATTATTTTTCACTGAATATAAAACAGCACCTTTTACGGAGGAATTTACGGGAAATACGGGGCATTTATACCAGTTACAGGAGAACTTTCGGTATATCGACCAATCAACCCAGATCGTTGGCTATTCCATCGGTGATAATTTTCTTGAAAAAAATTATAGTTATAAATTTGGGGACGGGGAATCTAAAATTGGTGGTTAAAAATTGTTAAAAAATCTTTTAGGGGTGGAAAAAAAATCAAAAGGGTTAAAAAATGGGGTTTGTTAGAAATATCTTGAAAACTAAGAAGTTTAAAGAAAAATAGTTTTAGTGAAAGATGTAGGAAAAAAAATTATCAAAAATTTGTTTATCGGATGTTTTTTGCGTATCTTAAAGAGTTAAACGGGAAACCGTGTTTTTTTTGTAAGAAAATTGTCAATGGTCTTGCTTGATTGGTCTAGAATCTATCTTACGATCAAAACATATCTTACGATCAGTAAAATTATTTATTATGATAAATTTTTTTTTGTTTCAATAATTCATATATGTATATAAATATTCTGGAATTAATGAATCAATAATATAAAAACGTATTGTAATTGAATATTTTCTTCTTTTACAACTATAAAGTCGGGAAGAATAAATATAAAAAATACAAAAGACTAAAGACCTTACAAGAAATTACAATGTATATTTGTATACTTAATTGACAATTGTAATGAAATGACTGTTGAAAAGTTTTTCGACACATTACAAAAGTTTTTATTCATTATACAGAGCATGATTTATTTTGTTTTGAGATAAAAATTAATCAATTTAACGTCATTTCATGTTAAAAAAAAATTATCAATCTAAGATTACCAGTGACATTAAAAATAAAAACAATATATAGTGCACTAGTAAAACATAGTGCACATAACAAAAACTAAATAAAATAACATAAATAAAATAAATACCCACTTAAGTAATCAAATAATTTTTTAATGAAAAATCATGTAAGTAATCATATATGTATAGTAATTTGTCAATCTGTCAATCAGTAAGTTTAATAAATGAAAAACAAATTTTCAAATTTAAATATATAGAAAATTTAATTGAAAATGGGAATGTTTTTTTTTTTATTCTATTAATGCCATCAGTCAATAATCTCTCGAAAATGAAAAATAATAACGTAAATTTTTTATCATTAACTACCTCAATTAAGCTAAATTATTCAATCATAAAAATATTTGGTAATAATTAATACAAGTTTATAATTTAATTTATCAATGTATTTAATCAAGAAATATTTTTTAGCTGTGTCACTATTGGCATCTTTTACCGAGGAATTTACGAGAGAATTTACGGGAAATACGGGGGCATTTATACCCGTTACTGAAGAACTTTCGGTGAAATTGCGATATAGTAATATTAATTACTATACCGTGTGTGGGGGACTGACTGCGTTGTGAAGAACCCGTAAATTTCTCCGTTTCAGTATACCAATAACGATTTCGAATATAAAAACCAATCCTTTTTTATACGTATTTCTTTTTCTCACTTATATATATTTGACTACTAAAAAATCAAATGAAATACACCACATGTTCACCATATTTTACACAAAAATAAATTACATTATAATACATTGTTTTAAATAAAAAAAAAATTTGTATATATGCGTATATGAATTTATTAAATATAATCATTGAAATTGGTTTAGGTTATGTCAAATAGAAAAACTTGAAAGATATTAATTTGTTTTTTTTTAAATTTATGTAAAACTGTTTTGTTCATGTCTGTTGGTATACTTCATCAATAAATTCAGCATTTTATTATGGATATTTGACACATTATGTTCAAAAAATTTCTCATATATTAAGCATAGATAAAACAACATGAAACAATAGATGAAAATTATATTTTTATGTATAAATTGATTCACATGGTCACCGATTATTATAATTTTTTCTCGTTTGGACTTTTCAAGATGTCAAAGTGTCAACTATTATGATATCATAAACAATTTCATCAAGGTGTGTATGTCTAGATTGACATTTATGACACATTTTTTGATAAAATTCGTTCTAGATTGACGTTATTTAGTCATCAGCAACATAAATGTTCATAATAATAATAATTAGTATTCAGTTTGTTATAAATTTATAATATAATAAGTTGTCAACTTTGACACCCATTATCAAAAACAAAAAACAAAAAAAACAACCGGAAGATTAATTTAGTGTGTATAAATATAATTGAAAATTGAGTTTTAATTATTTTTTTATTATGTGTTAATATTACTTGATTGGACTATTTAAAAATGAAGTGATTGTTGAAAATGCAATTTTAAAAATCAATGTAATTTATAGTCAAGCAATAATTTGGTCAAATGCTGAAAAAAAATTAATAAAAAATGATACATTTGATGAAATTAAACTTCTTTATGAAATCTCTGAGATGATACCACATAAGGTCAATGAACTTTATTCAGAAGTATTATTATAAAATTGAAATTTATTCGATAGATTATCAATTGTTAAATTAATATTTAAAACAGTCTATTTGCAGAATCGATTTGTTACATAAAGAATGTAGAAAATAGGCAAGAAGATTGAAAAAATTTTTTTAAAATATTTATTAAATTGACCAGATAATAACAACTTGAATAATACATTCTTCTGATCGTAATTATATTCATGATCATTGCAAAACCTTTTTTATCAAATTAATAAATGAAATAGTAGTGATTTTTTGTAAAGATTTTAAAAATTACTGCAGATAAAATATTGAGAATTCTTTGTGTTATTGTTTTATTTACGAATTTATGAAATGTAAATTATATTTTTTACATAATTATTAATTACAGTCAAGTGACAAAACTTTTAGTGATACAAAATTAATGTCACATTATTAATTATTTGCATTTTATTCTCAAATAATTTATAATAAAATTTCAGGATTTTCTAGTATTGCAATTCCATTTGTATGTGAAGTCGTAAAAATTGAAATTTTAATTATATCTATGAAATTATTGATGTGATCTATGATAATTGTTTAAAAATAAAATAAAAGTAAATGAATGTTTTCATTGTTATTGTGAAGTAAACAATAAAAAAATAAGTATGTTTGCAAATAAAGTAGCTAAAAAATTAAACAAAAAAAAATGTAATTCAATCAAAATTATATTTTTATAAAAAAGATTCAATGCTGCTGTTAGGTTTTTTACAAATATTAAAAAATATCATCAATATAAAACATTAAATTCAAATTAAGTATATAAACGTCACTTGAATTTAATTGATCAATCAATCAATTAATTGTTAAATTTTAATTTTGAACTTATTTATTTCTTTGGCTATCATTATCTCAAAAAAACAACGTCAGAAAAAATTCAATAAAATAAAAAACATAGATAATTATTTCGTTTAAAAAATAAGCTCAAAATAAATAAAATCGAGCAGAAATTCAATTATCGGCAAGCAACCTTAATGTCCAAAAAGATTAGAGACCAATTTTTTGATAAAGTAAAGTGCAAGAAGACTAGAACAGACTGGAAATACTAGAAATACTAGTATTTATTTCTAGTCTGGGTAAAGTGTTTTAAAGACTATAGACACTAGAGGTCTCTAGCTTCATAATATAAAATGTGTGTTGAGTGATGTCAAGCCGAATAATCTCGAAAAAAGCCGAACAAAAAGCTCGGCTTTCTGTTCAAAATAGTTCAGTGTCTCCATCTGGATCAGAACACACGGTCCCACTGAAATCTACCCCCCTCTCCCGCCGCACTGAAGTTCGGTCACTTGGTCACATGATTGTTCTTGATTCTCAGTCACCAAACTTAAAACACGTTGACACACCACCAAGAAACACTCAGCTCTCAGGTACAATATAATTTTTTGTTGAAATACGTTTTTAAAATGTTTTTTATAATATTTATATTTTAATTAAAAATCAAAACCCAAAAGTTATTAAATAATAAATTGTAACAGTTTTTTTTATTTGCTGACAAAATTTTTATAAATTAAATAGAATCAAATTGAATTTTTTATTGGTGATTTTGTGTGTACGTGAATAAAAAAAAATTTATATTATTAACAAGGGTAAGTAATATACACATATAAATATTAATAATCATTAAATTGTTTGATTAATTTTTTATAATCAAATTATTATTTAAATGAAAAAATTTTTGTAAATGAAAAAAAAAAAAAAATTTACTTATAAAATCAAAGAATAATAGTTGGTGTTTCATTTTACAAAAATAAAATATTTTTTTTCTAATGATAAATCATGATGAATCACGTACAGGTGTTGATAATAAAAAAAAATAAAAAAAACATCAACTAAAAATAGATAATGTATAATATATTAACAAATATATTTTTTTGAACAAAAATAAAAATAATAATAATCATTAACGCTGTCCGATAAGAATATAACATTAAATTTAAATTAAAAGTTAAAAAAATAAAAATATAAAATGATATAATATTGTGGTTTTTTTTTTTTTTTTAGATAAAAAAAGACGAAAAAAATATGTCAAGCAATCAAAGTCCACCAAATGTTGAAAAACCAGGTAAATTATTTTTAAATAATTTTTTTTTTAATTATAAAAATATAATATATGCATAAACCAGACATTAAATTAATTTAATTTAATTAAAAAAAAAAAAAATGTTTAAATAATTTTAATTAATTTATATTTTTATCTGTAAAATTTTACAGGACCTGAAGGAAGTTTTGGTCAATCATATGCATCACCACCACCAGGTAATTTATTTACACACACACAATAAATTTTATTCATATCAAATTTTTAATAAATAACTGAATAAATTATTTTCAGAACCAGGTTTTAAACCAGGAAGTTCTGATCAGAAATCATCATCATCAGCACCTTTACCAGGTGCATCAGCAATTTATGGTTCAGTTTATCCAGAAGATCCAGCACGTAATGAAGTCAAAGGAATTCAATTTTCCGAAAAAAGTATTCGTATGGGTTTTATAAGAAAAGTTTATTTACTTCTTATGTGTCAATTAATATTGACATTTGGAATTGTTGCAATGATTAATTTCATTCTACCAATTAAAAATTATGTGAAAGATAATATTAAAATTTTTTTCTGGGTTGCTTTCGCAATATCAATTGTAACTATTATTATTATGAGCTGTTCAACAACTGTTAGACGTAAATCACCAATGAATTTGATTTTTTTATTTGTCTTCACTCTTGCTGAAGGTTTTTTTGTAGGTATAATAACAACAATATTTTATACTGAAGAGGTTAGTAAATTACCATCTAAACCATTATTTATTTATTTATTCGATTATTATATTAATTTATTTATTTTTTGTTTAGATACTTTTTGCTTTTGGAATGACAATTGTTATTTGTTTTTCATTGACTGTATTTGCATTTCAAACAAAAGTGGATTTTACTGGTTTACATACAGTTCTTTTTGTTTGTCTTGTTGAACTTTTTATTATTGTACCTCTCATGATATGTTTTTCTTCAAAAATGGGAATGATTGGTATCGGTGCGATAGGAACAACGGTATTTTCATTTTATCTTATTTATGATACCCAATTGATCATTGGTGGTAATCACAGTTATTCAATTTCACCTGAGGAATATGTTTTTGCAACATTAAGTATTTATCTTGATGTTATAAATATTTTTATTTATATTCTTGAGATTATTGGTGGTCGTTAATTAATATTAAAATACTTTTGTTTTTTTTTCATTTTAAACAAATATTATTTTAAATAATTATCATTTACTTTTACATCATTTTGATAAATAATATTATAAATAATTATTGACATTTGTAATTTTTAAATTTGAAATTTTCAATATAGATTTTGTTTTTGTAAAAAGAAAAAAGAATCAACAAATAGTTGACACTTTTTTTTTTTTTTAATAATATTTTTATCATTATTGTTATTATTGAGTAGACAATTAATTTGAATAATTCTTTTATTTAAATTGACATAAAATGACTTGTATTTTCATTAAAATATAATAAAAATTTTATAATATATTATAATTATGTATTGAGTTTATTTATTTATAATTTTTAATAAACTAAATTAATAATGACAGTGTTTTTAGCTTAGTTAAAGTTATAATAATTAATATTTTTGTGTAATTTTTATATCAGTTGTTTGTGATGGTACTTAAAGTAAAGACGATTCATTTCAAGGTATCAGTTTTTTATGGTGTATCAAACGAATAATAAAATGTTGAGTCTACATTTAAAATATTAAATGTAATATTCTTATTCTAAATATATTTATGTAACTTGTTGAATTATAACTTGTTTGTAAGATAGTAACTGGTGCACGACTCGTTGGAAAAAATCAAATGATTCATATTCAACTTCAATAAGGTAAACTTTTACCCAATGGAAGATAAAAAATTGAGAAATGGATACCACTTGCAAAATTTTTATATAATAATAATCAGTATAATCACATAAATATACATTATTTAACAAAGTTATATTTATCTAAACAGAACTGAACAGAACTGAACATTCATTGGAACAAAATGAAGATTTTGTTTTGTTAACTTATAATCGTTAACTTGTTGGTTTTAAAATTAATTAATTATCAACATGAAAACATTACAATTGAAACAAAATATAATAATTATTTATTCATTCATTTTTCAAATTTCAGAACTCAATTGATTTTAAATAATTTTAATGATCTATAAAAAATTTAAAACACATTTATATGACTCTCAGAAAAATCAATTGATTATTCAATTAAAAATGCATCACTAGTAATTCAAGTTTACCAATTATTAGATTTGAATTATTTTACAAAGGACAAGTTGATGAAACATCTAATAAATTCAACAATGCATATGAATTATTAATCATTTAATAAAATTTAATAAATTAACTTTTTAAAAATATAAATTTCCTTAAAAATATGCAGTTTTAATGATGTTAATTGTTTTTAATATTTTTTATATTTAAACAATTAAAAAAACAAAAAGTTTTTAAATAATAATTAAATTTATTATTCATTATTATTATTATTACTTATAAAAAAAATGGTAATATTTAAATAAATATTGGTTATTTAAAATTTTATATTATAAAAAAATACTTATCGATAAAATTTATAAACTATTACTTCATTCAATAATAAATATAATAAAACAAAAACAAATATTTACAAAAGTTTTTTATTTTGATAAACAATATATAATTTTACTCAAGTTTTGAACTAAAATTATTATTTACAATAACAAATCTTATATTATAAATATACCCGAGTGGAAATCTGGTCAGACTTGACGGATTTGACTTCCGACACTGATCAAGACTTGATCAAGTTATCTTATTACACGAAACTTGATCAAATCTTGACCAGGATTTGATCAAGTACTCCTAACACATCGTGAGTAAGAGCAACTTGATCAAGATTTGATCAAGTATCGTGATTACATCTTGAATACGTGTTACCACATCAAATCTTGACCAGAAAAGGATCAAATAAAATTATTTGAATCAAATAATTTTTTTTTACGTTTTTTCTCATCAAGATTTAATCAAGTATCGTGATCACATCTTGACTACGTGTTACCACATCAAATCTTGACCAGAAAAGGATCAAGTAAAATTATTTGAAATAAATAATTTTTTATTTATTTAATTTTTTTTTTTGATTCAAATAATTTCACTTGATCGATACTTGATCAAATCTTGATGAGAAAAAACGTAGAAAAAAATTATTTATTTCAAATAATTTTACTTGATCATTTTCTGATCAAGATTTGATGTGGTAACACGTAGTCAAGATGTGATCACGATACTTGATGTAGAAAATTAAATTTAAGATATTTTTGGTTTAGTTTTCACATATATAATATCAATGTTTTTTATTTCTCTATAATATTTCGTTTATTAAATAAATAATTCCAAAAAATATTTATAATGTTTTCATTACTTAAACTTAATAAATAATTGCATATTAATTAATAAAAATAGTAATATTGCTCAGCCAGAAAATCAAAATTAAATTTAAAAATAATTTTTGTTTATAATTTTTACATATATAATAATAATATTTTTCATTCGCTAGTAATGTCTCGTTTATTAATTAATTAATTTCAAGCTAAATCCATATATTTTTATTACTTAACCCTGATTAAAAAATTTGAAACCAATAATTTTATTAATAATATATTTATAGAGTATACGTACAAATATTTTAATTAATTTAAAAAAAATATTACTCCAACAAAAAATGAAGGAAATTAAAATTAAAGTTAAAATATTGTTCTATCCTTATATTGAGACTCTATACGTAAAATATAAGGATAAAAAAATTACTTTTTACATCGATGACCCGGTGGTCAAGCGGGCTAAAGCGTTAGTTTGTAGGATTAGGTAGTTTTCGATCGTTGGTTCAAATCCCGGTAGTTGCGCGCAGTTTTGTATAAAAATGTATTCCTTGTCTCCTTCCCCTACCTCTCTCTCTTTCTCTCTCTATCAGAAATAACAACTCAATAAATTAATAAAAAAAAAAAATACAAATAATTTTTTTTTTGTTTTTTTGATCAAATTTTGATAATGTTTCTTGATCAAATTTTGATCAAGTTTGGTCAAAATTTGACTAAGAGCGTAACGCAAAAACTGGTCAAGATTTTTTATCAAATCTTGACCAGACAACTTGATCAAATCTTGACCAGTTTTTGCGTTACGTTTTGGTCAATTCTTGATCAAGTTGGCTGATCAAAACTTGATGTGTATTCAAGTTACTTGATCAAGTTTTGATCAAACCTTGAACTCAATTTCCACTCGGGTATAGATGATACATATAA
Source organism: Lysiphlebus fabarum (assembly GCA_011426435.1). Classification (NCBI taxonomy): domain Eukaryota; kingdom Metazoa; phylum Arthropoda; class Insecta; order Hymenoptera; family Braconidae; genus Lysiphlebus; species Lysiphlebus fabarum. The sequence goes on along the minus strand of WSYQ01000194.1, from coordinate 60,228 downwards.
ACATCAAACAACATGATGATTGTATTTTTAATAATTATTTTTGTTTGTTTTTGTTTAATCAAATGTCTATGTGCGGTATCAGCTGTTTCTCTCAACAATTTTTAAACCTAGTTTTATGCATTTGTATGAAAATAAAAGAGACAAAATGATGATTCAAGCTTGGATAATTTCTTCTTTCAAAGCCAGTGCGTTACCCCCTGAACCATCGCGTTAACATATCAGACACAAAATTATGAAGCACTTGTACCAAAAGTCCGGGTGAACGGATCCGGGTTGCCTTATATAAATCGGATCAAATTCGGAACATGACTTTGACAAAAAAACAAGATCAAGTTTAAAGCAGGTTATCCTGTTCCGATTCGGATCCGTTATTAGTTCGGTCGAACGGATCCGGGTTGCCTTATTCAAATCGGATTGAATTCAGAACATGACTTTGATAAAAAAACAAGATCAAGTTTAAAGCAGGTTATCCTGTTCCGATTCGGATCCGTTATGAGTCCGGGTGAACGGATCCGGGTTGCCTTATTCAAATCGGATCAAATTCGGAACATGACTTTGACAAAAAAACAAGATCAAGTTTAAAGCAGGTTATCCTGTTCCGATTCGGATCCGTTATTAGTCCGGGTGAACGGATCCGGGTCGCCTTAGATAAACCGGGTCCGATTCCAATGTTAGAAACAATCAGGTAAACCGGGTCCGTTTTACCTTCGATAAACCGGGTCCGATTCGGATCAAGACCACGCCAAGCCGGATTCAATTTCCACTCGGGAAGATCTAGTCAGAGCTATGTGACGGTCAAAATTAGACTAACTTTAACTTAACTATATCGGCCTAAAATATTACATCATTCCTTTGTTCAGATCACACTCCAGCATATGTCATTTATTCCAAGAAAAATAGATTTTCGGTTACATATGCATCACCCTCATCCGGTCACACCATACTCATAAAAAACAACTCAAGGGTGTCAGGTTCATAGACAAAATAAAATAAAATATAATAAAACTTTATTTCGTTTCATAATTACTTCTTGTTTATTCTATAATATATATTTAAAAAATAATATTTCCAACAACATCAGTTTGACACTATTTTATACCTGGGATTACTTGTTATATTTTAATTTTGAACTTATTTATTTCTTTGGCTATCATTATCTCAAAAAAACGTCAGAAAAAATTAAAAAAAATTGAAAACATAGATAATTATTTCGTTTAAAAAATAAGCTCAAAATAAATAAAATCGAGCAGAAATTCAATTATCGGCAAGCAACCTTAATGTCCAAAAAGATTAGAGACTAATTTTTTGGTAAAGTAAAGTGCAAGAAGACTAGAACAGACTAGAAATACTAGTATTTATTTCTAGTCTGGGTAAAGTGTTTTCAAGAAGACTAGAGACCAGGAGAATAAACTTTAGTGGAGGGGGTGTCCTAGAATACGGTGGCTATGTAGAGTGCGCCACTTTTACTCCTGAACGGCGCACTACGTAAAGCGCAGTTTTTTATCCCTGTACACCTCAGCTCACCGGCCCTATACTCGAGTCGTCAGTAAATAAACGTCAAAATCTCATTGTCTCTAGTCTTCTTGGTCTCATTTAACAGTTTAGGCACACACCCACACAAACTCACAAATATTTGCTGTTGTTTATTGTCACGTCTGGACTCTAAATTCTATATTTCTCTCTGTCACACGGCTTATAACAGATACACACACACATATAAACTTCAGGGGTGACAACACAAAAATAATGCTGCGTTGAAACAATTTTAATATTATATAAATTAAATTAAAAAATAATGATTAAGGCTGAATGTCAATCCCAAGGTAGGACGACTCTTTGGGTTCAAAAGGGCACCCTTACACCCATAGTTTAGAAAAAAAATGAGCACCCTCCATTGTCATAGATTTTTATACTTTACTGTCGCGTTTTTAGTTGTATGATTGTGGGCGGCCTGTATTTACGAACACTAATACCACTTTAGAAATAAAATTTTTGATCGTGAAACGCCGTAAAATTTTATTCAATATTTTTCAAATGTTATGATAAGTGATAAGTGCAAGACTGTACTTCTGATAGTAATAATATTAATAAACCTAAATGATTAAAACCAAAAAAATTGATATAATCAATAATTTCTTTACCAATACGAATAATAAATATATATATATTAAAAACCATAAAAATATAACATAAAATATATTTTTTTAATATTTAGAAATACAATTTTAATTATCAATTATTCAAATATACCTATACAGACATATTCGCATATAAACTACTTGGACTGGTAAGTGTGTGTGTGTGGTTGCAATAAATGAAACAGACCAAAAAAAATAGAGAAGAAAGATCACTGTTGCCATGTTTACATTTCGTGCGCCATGTTTGACAACCGATGAGTGATAATTTTTGTATGATTTAATTAATAACATTTACAATTCGTGATAGAAATTGATAATTTTTTTTTTATAATTTTCGTAATTTAAAGAAGTATAAGCTGTAGTAAAATAAAGATTTTCTGTGAGAGCGTTTTTTCAATAGAAGGGAAAACGTTCCGGTACTTCCTATGCTTGTGTGTTAAAAAGCTAAATTGTTGTCAACTTTGACACTAATTATCTCAGTTAAAACGTGATAGAAAATTTAAAAAAAAATTTGATAAAATAGATCTTTATTTCACTTAAAAAATAAGCCCACTTTGATCAAAATCTGTGAGAGGGAATTTTTCTTTAATATTTTGACATAGTGCTGCTGCGTGTATAGAATTTGGAAAATTTGTCGAGCCAATTGGAATCCCTTAACTTAAAAAACTCAAATAAACAAATAAATTGAACAGTTCAAAGTTATTCACACAGCGACATAATTTTTTGACAAAAAAAATAGATTATATAGCAAGCGTATTGGTATAAAAATGATTAAAAAAATAGTAAATTTAAAAAATACTGATTTAATATTGAATTTTTAAAAAATTATGTCATTTATTTAAATTTAAATTTTTATTTCAAATGCAATATCCGTTGTATCAGAATTGGCATTTATTTATTTTTTCCAAAAAAAAAAAAAACTTTTTTTACCAAAAAGAATATGCTTTGCATAAACTTTTGGCTTTTATACTTGTCTTAACGATTGCGATGGCAGGTATTTGAACTCAGAACATCCCTAATCGTAAGTGCAAGCTGACACCGAAATAATACTATTTTATATTGACTTTGGTGGCTTTTAACACTTGTCTTACGATTGCGATGGCTGGTATTTGAACTCAGAACATCCCAATCGTAGGCCGGTAGCTTAGCTACTCAACCGCAAGCTGATGCCGAAAATGATGAAAATTTTTATCCTCTTAAACATTTTGTTTGTTAAAATATTATCATAATATTATTTTTAATTTTATATTTATATAAATTAATTAATTTATCATTGTATTTCAATGACTCATTTAATTATTATTTTAAATTTAATTTTTGAAAAATTATTTTTTTTAATTTTGCTCAAAATTTTTTAAAAGCAAATAATTTCTTCAGAATATATTCAACTTGAAAAATTTAAATAAACAAATAAATTGAAAAGTTCAAAGTTGTTTTACTTTAATTGACTTAATTTAATGATTTCAAATTTAAATATTACTCGAAATTTTTATCATTAAATATATAAATATATTTTTTGATAAATTTAAAAGCAAATAATTTGTTTAGAATATATTCAAGGGATTACCAGCACAAATCAAAAACACGGTTAGAGCCTTGAAATTTTTTAGGTAGATTAATGAAATAATTCTACATATGCTCAAATTTTTTCGTAATTTTCTTGTAACTAATTACTTTGTAATCAATAAGTAAAGTAGGCTACTTTTTTGGAGGTTAAACATAGGTTTTTTAAAGGAGACTCATGTTCGGTTTTTTAAAACCTGGTTAGCCATTCAATGAAAAACACGAATAGACTGATGAAAAACTAAAGAAATATGAAAGAAAAAATAAGGAAAATTTCGATATAATCTTTATTGAGGCTTTCAGACGGTTTTATTTGAAAAATTACTGATATTTTGTCTCATTCAAGAAGAGACTCACTGACGACTCGAGTATAGGGCCGGTGGGCTGAGGTGTACAGGGATAGAAAACTGCGCTTTACGTAGTGCGCCGTTCGCGAGTAAAAGTGGCGCACTCTACATAGCCGCCGTATGCTAGGACACCCCCTCCACTAAAGTTTACTCTCCTGGTCTCTAGTCTTCTTGGTTGAGAGTGATGTCAAGCCGAATAATCTCGAAAAAAGCCGAACAAAAAGCTCGGCTTTCTGTTCAAAATAGTTCAGTGTCTCCATCTGGATCAGAACACACGGTCCCACTGAAATCTACCCCCCTCTCCCGCCGCACTGAAGTTCGGTCACTTGGTCACATGATTGTTCTTGATTCTCAGTCACCAAACTTAAAACACGTTGACACACCACCAAGAAACACTCAGCTCTCAGGTACAATATAATTTTTTGTTGAAATACGTTTTTAAAAGTTTTTTATAATATTTATATTTTAATTAAAAATCAAAACCCAAAAGTTAGTAAATAATAAATTGTAACAGTTTTTTTTATTTGCTGACAAAATTTTTATAAATTAAATAGAATCAAATTGAATTTTTTATTGGTGATTTTGTGTGTACGTGAATAAAAAAAAATTTATATAAATATTAATAATCATTAAATTGTTTGATTAATTTTTTATAAACAAATTATTATTTAAATGAAAAAATTTTTGTAAATGAAAAAAAAAAAAAAAAATTTACTTATAAAATCAAAGAATAATAGTTGGTGTTTCATTTTACAAAAATAAAATATTTTTTTTCTAATGATAAATCATGATGAATCACGTACAGGTGTTGATAATAAAAAAAAATAAAAAAAACATCAACTAAAAATAGATAATGTATAATATATTAACAAATATATTTTTTTGAACAAAAATAAAAATAATAATAATCATTAACGCTGTCCGATAAGAATATAACATTAAATTTAAATTAAAAGTTAAAAAAATAAAAATATAAAATGATATAATATTGTGGTTTTTTTTTTTTTTTTAGATAAAAAAAGACGAAAAAAATATGTCAAGCAATCAAAGTCCACCAAATGTTGAAAAACCAGGTAAATTATTTTTAAATAATTTTTTTTTTAATTATAAAAATATAATATATGCATAAACCAGACATTAAATTAATTTAATTTAATTAAAAAAAAAAAAAATGTTTAAATAATTTTAATTAATTTATATTTTTATCTGTAAAATTTTACAGGACCTGAAGGAAGTTTTGGTCAATCATATGCATCACCACCACCAGGTAATTTATTTACACACACACAATAAATTTTATTCATATCAAATTTTTAATAAATAACTGAATAAATTATTTTCAGAACCAGGTTTTAAACCAGGAAGTTCTGATCAGAAATCATCATCATCAGCACCTTTACCAGGTGCATCAGCAATTTATGGTTCAGTTTATCCAGAAGATCCAGCACGTAATGAAGTCAAAGGAATTCAATTTTCCGAAAAAAGTATTCGTATGGGTTTTATAAGAAAAGTTTATTTACTTCTTATGTGTCAATTAATATTGACATTTGGAATTGTTGCAATGATTAATTTCATTCTACCAATTAAAAATTATGTGAAAGATAATTTTATGATTTTTTTTTGGGTTGCCTTTGCAATATCAATTGTAACTATTATTATTATGAGCTGTTCAACAACTGTTAGACGTAAATCACCAATGAATTTGATTTTTTTATTTATCTTCACTCTTGCTGAAGGTTTTTTTGTGGGTATAATAACAACAATATTTCATACTGAAAAGGTTAGTAAATTACCAGTTAAAACATATTATTTATTTATTTGATTATTATATTAATTTATTTATTTTTTGTTTAGATACTTTTTGCTTTTGGAATGACAATTGTTATTTGTTTTTCATTGACTGTATTTGCATTTCAAACAAAAGTGGATTTTACTGGTTTACATACAGTTCTTTTTGTTTGTCTTGTTGAACTTTTTATTATTGGACCTCTCATGATATGTTTTCCTTCAAAAATAAGAATGATTAGTATCGGTGCGATAGGAACAACGTTTTTTTCATTTTATCTTATTTATGATACCCAATTGATCATTGGTGGTAATCATAGTTATTCAATTTCACCTGAGGAATATGTTTTTGCAACATTAAGTATTTATCTTGATGTTATAAATTTTTTTATTCATAATCTTCATACTATTGTTAGTAGTTATCTGAATAGTTGACACTTTTTTTTTTTTTTAATAATATTTATATCTATAAAAAATTTAAAACACATTTATATGACTCTCAGAAAAATCAATTGATTATTCAATTAAAAATCCATCACTAGTAATTCAAGTTTACCAATTATTAGACTTGAATTATTTTACAAAGGACAAGTTGATGAAACATCTAATAAATTCAATAATGTATATGAATTATTAATCATTTAATAAAATTTAATAAATTAACTTTTTAAAAATATAAATTTCCTTAAAAATATGCAGTTTTAATGATGTTAATTGTTTTTAATATTTTTTATATTTAAACAATTAAAAAAACAAAAAGTTTTTAAATAATAATTAAATTTATTATTCATTATTATTATTACTTATAAAAAAAATGTTAATATTTAAATAAATATTGGTTATTTAAAATTTTATACTATAAAAAAATACTTATCGATAAAATTTATAAATTTCTGATGTAAAATATCAACGAAAATTGATTTTAATATTTAAATATTTATAAAAAAGTTGAAAACTCATATAAAAGACTTTATCAAAAAATTTTAATAATCTTTTTTGTTATAAAATTCTCATTCAATGAAAGTAAAAAAGTAAATTGTATTTTTTTTTTTGAATTTTCAATATTTAATTTATTTTTATTTATTTTAAAATTTTGAATAAATGCCAAAATATTTTTGATAAAAGTTTATGTTAACACAATTTTTGATGTTCAATTTTCTATATTGTTTTTTGTTTATAATTTAAATATTTTTTCTTTTTTTTTTTTACAATTAAGTTGATATAAGGTAAATAGAAATATAGATCAAACAAATTTTTACAAAACATGCATTAATGTTTAGATAAAGACATAAAATATCGATAACAAAATTTATCTGTTCATCACTAAGATTTAATGTTAGAAATACATGCAACCTTATAATTTTACATGCAAAATTACCTACATCATCAAGACTAAAAAATTTTTTATTTTTATTTTTTTTACTTTTTGTTTAGTTGACTATAAGTATACATTAATTCAAATAACATAAACTATAATATACAAAACAGCTTTATAGCAACTGATAATCTTGTTTGAAATAAAAATTATTATCCTATATACAGTTGAACATATAAAATATAAAAAAGATTATTAAAATTTATAGAATTTTAAATAAAAAACTTATAATTTTATTTGATAAATAAAATTCATTTTTTATAAAGCATCATTTTACAAATATAAAAATAAATATAGTTATTTAATCATCAAACGATTGAAGAATTAGTTGATACATAAAGAGCTTTTCATGAATAAAAAAATAAATTAATATGATTAAAAATATATATTTCATATTTAAATATAAATTTTTTTAAATTCAAATACTTATTTTATTTTTTGTTGTATAAAATAATATATAATGATTTGTACATTAAATATTTAGAAAATTTTAATTCAAATTGTACAAGATTTTGTGAAACAATAATTTTATTTTTAAATCAAATAATAACTTATAATTTAGATATGAATTTAAACAAAAATATTAAAAAGATACTACTTATTTACTAACCCTTATTTAATTTTAGTTTTAAACTCGTAAATTTTTATATTCGTAATAACTGCAGTTGTAAAATATTTAGAGCACGAAAATGTTTTTTAAAATGAAACAAACTTATTGTGTTAAATTATATTCTATATATAAAAGTAAAATATGTATTTGTATTTTTAAACAAATGAAAAATTAAATATATCATTATCATTAATAATCATTGTTAATAAAACGCAAAAATAAGTATACTTGTAAATTTTTTAATGAAAAGAAAACATGTATAAATATTGTAATTAAATTAAATTTATTTTTGATAAAATATTGTAATGAATAATTAAAAGTTAATCAGCTAATGAATTTTCAAATTAAATAATTATATAAATTTAATTTTTACAATACAAAATGTAACATTATTTTAGTTACAAATTAATAATTATTGTTGATATTTACAAATCAATATTTTTATTATATAAAATTTAAAAAACTATAGTTGATATTAAATTTCAAATAAAAATGTAAATTTATTAATTTAATTACTATAAATTAAATAAAAAATAAAATAACTATGAGGCTATTCTCTCAAGAAATTTTTTATTTGACAAAAATCATATTTTCAAGAAATTCTTGGAAATTTACAAAATTCAGTGACATCTGTAAATATATTTATTATTATCCCTCAAATTAGACAAATAATTTAAATATAAATCATCAAATTAGACAACTAATTATCAGTACATAATACTTCATTCAATAATAAATATAACAAAACAAAAACAAATATTTACAAAAGTTTTACATTTTGATAAACAATATATAATTTTACTCAAGTTTTAAACTAAAATTGATATTTACAATAACAAATATTATATATAGATGATACATATAAACATCAAACAACATGATGATTGTATTTTTAATAATTATTTTTGTTTGTTTTTGTTTAATCAAATGACTATGTGCGGTATCAGCTGTTTCTCTCAACAATTTTTAAACCTAGTTTTATGCATTTGTATAAAAATAAAAGAGACAAAATGATGATTCAAGCTTGGATAATTTAGAAATCTGGGTAATAGAGTTAACAAAATCAAAGGATGAATATACAGTTGGAATAGTTTTGAGTTATCCATTTAGAGAAAATTATAGAAAAGTTATATATTTAAAATTATGAGAGTGGGAAATTTAAACAAAACATTCGACTTGGAAAATCGGGTCAACTAGTAAATCTTTTTTTTTTTTTTAACCCCCTTAAACAACCCCTTTTACAAACAGACCAAAAATAAATAAAAAAAAATTCAAAAAAAAATAACAATTTTTAAAAAAGTCTATATACTTTTCTAGTCATTTTCAACCAACCAGACATTTTCATTTTCTTTTGTTTCTTTTTCGTTTATATTTTTCACTTTTTAAAATTTTTTTTTATTCTTTTATTTTTCTCATACATATGTTGAGATATAATATTATATTTTTTTTTTATTATTTTTTGTCCGTTAGTAGTTTTCAATGTACCGTTCTATCTTTTTTTTTTTTGCTTTGTATATTTTTTCGATATCACTTTGTTATTATTATTTTTATCATTAAATTTTTCATTTTTTTATTTTTGTTATATTTTGTATTTGTACTTTCGATATCTCAAGAGTAAAAATAAAACATAAATCCACGTATGTGACAGATCGATATATATTGCACGACATATTTGCAGTCAAGTACTTGTAGATTTTTTATGTTATATATATTTTCTTATGTTTTGTTTAATATTTTATCGTCTACATGTATTATTTTTTTTATTATTATTACTATTTTTAATATTATTATTTGATAAGATATTTATTTCTGTACATATTTATATAACTTCTCATTTATTTTTACATATACGCGTGTTTAATTTGTCTCTGTACTTTTATCTCTATTTTATCATTTATTAATATTTAACTACTGAATTTTTTTATTAATAAAATGTGTTATTATTATTATATAAAAGTATCTGATTGATGTTGTTAATTAATTTTTATTATTTTTATTTTAAAATGACTACAAATATGTATGTTTTTTTTACAATAACGTATATCAATGAATTCAGCTTGAAAAGGGTAATTTTAAAATTACTTGAATCAATTTCTTTATTAAATTTAGATTAGTAAAATTTTTATTTTTTTGAAATTGTAAATCTCTCAGAATTTTTAAATAACTTATGTGTTAATTTAACTGGAAATACGAAGAAAATATAACAACAAACAATATTTTTTAATTTGTAAAAACAAAGATGGTATACTTTTTTAAATATTAATAATTTAAGCGATTAATTTTCGTTTCATCTGCTTAAAATCTTTCAAATTAATTTATCAATATAAAATAAATTTGAAATTAATGATTCTAAAATTTTAAAAGCATTTAGAATTACCCAAAATTTGTAGAATTCTTTGATAATAAATTTAACTTGTTGGATTAACATTTAATTTCTTTAAAAATCAATTGAAAAAAGACTTTTTAAATACTTCTAGTTCATTTACAGTTGGATTTGATTCAGTAATAATAAAAATAAATAAATAAAATTAATTTACTTTTATAAAACATTTGTATAATATATTTTTATTATTTATAAAATAACAAACTAGCAAAAGTATGAAATAAAAAAAACATATATTCTGCTTTATAATGACAGAAAAAAAAAAATAATTCAGTATGGTCTGTAGGACTTGAACAAAAGTGGAAAACAAGTCTCAAGAAAAGTGAAAAGTAAAAAAAAAAAAGTTTTACTAAAAAGGCTAGCTAGAAAAAAAATATATACTCATAAAAAAAATGTGAATTTTGTGGTGTATGTGATATAAAATGAGTATGTATATATATTTTTTGAATGTTTGCATTAAAAGAAACTCAATTTTTAAACAAATTGTATATTTTAAAATACAAAATACTGTTAAAATAATATACTTTTTTTACAGTAAAAAATTAATTTGCATCAACAATAATTGGTAGTTTTAAATTCATCTGTAAAAGTCTATTTTTTAAATATTTATTTTATTAATTTACTATGTTTTATGAAATTTTATGAGAAAAAAAATTGAGTAAATAATACAAATAATAACCTTTTCAACTGTAAACTTTAATTAATATTTTATATTAAATTTATAAATATTTTATTAATGTAAATTTAATATTTTTTTGGATGTTCAAACAGTATTAAATTTTTAGTAGTACAAGTCAAGCACTGTCAGACCCAAAGACAAGATACTTTTTGTAATATTGTGATGTGATGTAGACAAATTGTAGAAATATTTTGTTGTCAATAATTTATATTACATTAATTCATATTAATTAATTGATTATCAATAAAATAATAATTTAATGAAAAATACGAGTATACAATAATTGACACAATTATTTCATTTTAAAATTTTAAAATTTTTAAAATTAAAATTAATAATTTGTTGTAATTTTTAATAACGATAATTAATAATTTGTTTTTATATCCCAAAATTTTTATTTATTTATTTTCTTTATAAATATTGTGACTGTTATTTATCAAATTTATAAAATACATATTTATATTTTAATAATAATTTGCAAAACAAAATAATATTATTTTTAATTTTTTAACTTGTCAATATTAATCAATGAATAATTAACTTTTAAATTGTTATTTTATAGATTTACCAAATGAGCTTAATAATAATTAAATAATTAATAATTATTAATAATTTTTAATATGTAAAAATTATATCAACAAAATATACAGGGTGAATCAGCCCAGGTAGCATGACTTTCCGTCGGTAATAGTGGTTGTTTTGTTACCTATTTTAAACTTGGCAACACTGTTACTTTCAAAGTTACTAGATAATAATAATAATAATAATAATTCAATTTATTATTAAAATTTAATTAAATACAAATCTCGCAAATTCCCAACTTTAAAAAACAAGATATTCTAAATTCATGGAAATAATAATTATTGTTAAAATCAATGTTCAATTAATTGTTTAAATAAATATTGAAATTTTCGTTTAAATAATTGTTGAATTTATCGTTCAAATAAATATTAAAATTTTTATTTAAATATTTGTTGAATTTATTGTTTAAATAATTACTGAATTTATTGTTTAAATTTTTGTTTTAACTCTTCTTTAAATAAATATTAAAATTAAATTTTAATAATAAATTGAATTATTATTATTATTATTATCTAGTAACTTTGAAAGTAACAGTGTTGCCAAGTTTAAAATAGGTAACAAAACAACCACTATTACCGACGGAAAGTCATGCTACCTGGGCTGATTCACCCTGTATAAAAAGAAAAAAAAAATTTTAAATATAATTAAGAATAATACATTAAAATGACTATTGTTGTTATTGGAATGATTGAATGGAATTAAGTGAAGTCAGCAAATCACAATCCACATGAAATGTATTATTTTTCAAACAATAAAATTTTTTTTTTTCTTTATGGAGCTCGAATGATAACATTTTCTTGTCTTGGTGTATTTTGATTGTTCATTGTTGATAAATAATTCAATAATATAACAGCAAAAATTACTTTAAAACCTATAACAAAAAGTTATAAAACAAATTAAATATTTTTCAATAATATAATGTAATTAAAAATTTATAAAATAACTTACAGATATGTATGAACCAAAATCCAGATATTATTTCTCTTCCAGTGATTGTTTCAAAGAAATAAAATCCATAAGATGATGAATCATAATAACTATTATAAATCATCACTGGCCAACAACATTACTGACACCAGTTTTTGCTAAATAACCAGAAGCCCATACTGGATCACCAATAGTTTGATCAGTAAATGGTGTTGATAAATAAGATATCTGAAAGAAATTAATATCAAGATAAAATTAAATTATATTGGCAACATGTATAACATCGATTTATTCGAATCATGATGCGATGAGGTAAGTAAAAGCATGATGGTCTCCCTAACTATGTAGGTGAGATAATTATGTCAAGGATAGCTACCCTGGTCTCTAGTCTTCATAAAATCAACACAATTGGTCTTATGATTTATCCCCACCACGGGAATTCGGTTTTTTGGGGTCTCTAGTTTTCTTGGTTTTGAAAATGATAATCATTACATGTTAGATGCTAGACAATACTAAACGTTTCAAATCGTATATTTTATAAATAACCATACTTATAACAATCACTTATTGTTTTCTTGATTCAACTCAAATAATATATTGATAAATAAAAAATTTCAAATCAAAATTTTGTGGATTCATGGCAAGTTTTAATATTTTAATACAATAGTGTTCCTGTAATTTTTATTATGATGGAAAATGAGTACAGTATTATGATGGATACTGATAACCAAGCTATACAGTCATCTGTAATTAAATTTGATAATCCAAGTCAAACTTTAAGAGAGTTTCACCACAATAAAAAAATAAAGGTTAATATAAATTCTAAAATAATAGTTATTAAAATTAATTTTTTTTTAGTGTGCAAAAAGTGGAATGAAGTCCTTAATAATACTTGGTCAAGTATAAAAAAACTCATTATTGGAGACATGATGACGATAAACAACAATATTTAGCATTCAAAAAAGTAAATATATTTTTGAATTAGTTATAGGTGATAAATGTGGCCATTATTTAACAGAATTAGACACATCTCTCCAAATATTGAAATACTTCGTTTGAGATTTAAGGTTGTTTCCCAAAACCAAGGTAGAATGAATATTTGTGCTTAAAAACGCTATATACCGTAACGTTATATTTTATGTCCGGGTCCCCAAGATTTTTGTGCTGCTACTGATTGAAATATTGACTACGGTAGTATTAGTGTATATACTAATGCTAGTACTCAAAATTTACATCGTGAAACACTGCTATTTCACACTATAAAAAAAATCCTATTGTATGTTTGTGTATGTCCGTATCTGTGTGTTGATTCCTCTTTCCGCCAGAAAAAAACAACGAAGGAGAGATAAACAGTGATGCCGAACTATGAGTCCCCCACGCGCGCAAACCATAAAAAACAATAAATTACTGTTTTTAAAACTTGAATAATTATTAAACGAAACAGACGAAATGAAAAAAATTTATATCAAAAAATTTATCGTTCTTAGGACTATAAACTGTTAAAATTTGAACGTTTTCTGGTGCGTTTTAAAAAAGTTATTAATAAAAATACATAAAAATATGAGGTAACACCTATACCTTGTGTGTTAAAGTTGTCAACTTTGACAGTAAATATCTCAAAAAAAACACACAAGAAAAAATTTTAAAAAATTGACAATGTAGATAACTATTTCATTAAAAAAATAAGACCAAAATAAAAAAAATCTGGTGCGATTTCAGATCTTCGAAAACAACCTTAAATATATTGTTGATAAAGATTTGGATTAGCTTGTTGGATAAACAGACTGGAACAGATAATTACCCTGAAATGCATATGAGTATTATTGAAAATGAATTATCTCTGAGGTTTCTTGCACAAAAATATGGAGAATAAATACAGTAAAACTTTACCACAGATGCAGCTAAACATTTGCTAGTACAATTGTCAAATATCTTCTGGACTTAGTATCCAGTTGGAGTTACTCATTTGCTTCAATTTTATCATATAAATTTATCATCTTATTAATTAATAAAATCAATAATGTTGAAAAATTTTTTAATAAATTTAAACTTCATGAGTGTGTAACTGAGTTTTGACTTTTTAGTGTTAAAAACTTTGTTGACACTTAACAACATTTGTCTGTTGAATGCAGGTTTAATTCTCGTTCTAAAAATAAATACAGCATTTTGTGAAAAAAAAAAATATAAAAACATAAAAGTATTTAATAAATTTAATCAAATAAAAATATTTTTTTATTTTTTATATTTTTTTATTATGTAATTTTTAAGAGTTTAAAAAACATAACATATTTTACATGATCATTCGATCGTTTATACCAATATCAATTGGGAAAATGAGTTTCGTAATAGTTTTGTAGATAAAAATTTATTTTTTTAAAAATTTTTTTCAATACAAAATAACATTCATATTTTTTTTTTTTTAAATATATATATATTTTTCTGTTGAAACAAACTTTTTTAAAAGAGTCAAGCATGAACAACTCAGCACTATATACCCCTTGGTTTTTATGTTACATCTATATATGAATTTTATTTGTTTAATTTTTTTGATTCACTTGGTACTTTGTATCATACACAAAACATTACAGTGTGAAATCAGATGAGTAATGCAACTTCTAAACATGCCAACGAGTACGTAAAAAATTGTAAAAAATAAATACATATAAAATAAAAAAAAAAAAAAAATTCTTATGAATAAATTCAATGATTTTTTATGAATTTATTTTTTATATATTTTTTTTTTTTTTGAATAAAAACTTTGGCTTTTTTTTTAACCATAATTTATGCTTTGATTATATAAATTTTGTTTTTTTTTTTTTTTATATTTCTAGGAGATATAAATTTATTTTTTAAAAATAAATATTTTTATAGAAAAAAAAAAATATATATATTTTTTTTATGATCAAATAAGTTGAAAGAGAAACGATTGAATTATAATTTCACTTTGGGGAATATTTCTTTTGTTCATTCCCATTTTAATAATTTGTTTTTTTTTTTTTTTTGCTTTTGTAGTTCAAGGATGAAGATACAGGTGGTAATATTGGGTAGTTTTAAAAAGGTTTTATATTTGAATTTTTGTTTGATTTTGCCTTTTGGCAATATTCAGATATTTTATAATGAAAAACTTGAATTTTTTTTTTTTTCAATTATTGATTTTGTATTGTTTTTTTTTATCATGTGTACATTTTTGACGTAAAATTAGTACTTTTAAACAAACAATTATATTGTACATTAAAATTTTAAGTTGATTTTAATACAGCTTCATTATTGGTTATTTTTTTTTTCGTTCAAAATTGAATTTAAAAAAATTATAAATTAAATAAACTGTAAATTTTATAAAATTTCAATTATTTTTTTATAATTATAAAAAAACAAAATTAACACAAAATTTATTATAAAATATTTAATTTATTAAAAATTAAATAAATGTGTTTAATTCAAGTAGCAACTCATGAACTAATTTAGTAACAAAATGACTACGAAATATTGTCAAAAATATTCACTGACTACATTGACTACAATTGACTACATCATGACTGAATTGATAAATAGCCTATAAATTTTTAAACTTTGAAATTAATATGGAAAATTAAAATCAAAAAATGGAAATTAAATTATTCAAAAATAAAAAATTTTGTAAAAAATACCTCACAACAATAATATTTAATATAAAATTAAATTTTGTATTTTTGATGAATCAAAACAAAAAAAAACTCTAATTTGTTTATCTTGGTTTTTATTTAACATTTAATTTATAGCATTTTTTTATTTTATCAAATACATAAATTTTTGCAAATATTAGACAAAATGATATTTACTTTTTTCATGTTTAATATTTAACAGACATATTAAAATTAATAAATAAATAAAAGAAAAATAAATGTTTAATGCTAAATATTAATTAATTTAATTAAAATTAATAATACAATATTGAATTATTATAATACAATGACATTTTAATTGACTTTTAAATTTAATTTTCAATTTATCCAAGATGATTGTTATTTTGATGAATGTTTATTTATAAAAAAAATAAATAAAAACTATTAAATAATATATTTATTTATTTAACAAATAAATTTAGTCATTGATTATATTTTTTTTTTAATTTTCATGATAATAAATTACCTAGAAATGATAAATTTAAGAAAATTATTTTTTTGTTTTATTTCAACATTATTAAACTCAACAATAATTGACATTTGTAAAATTTAATCATAGCTCATTATAAAAATTAAAAATTTTTAAAATTAATAAACTATATAAATATTTTAAAAAAATAAAATATAAATTTTTAAAATAAATTCTTTTTGCATGTTCATTACTAAAAGTGTACAGTAAATTAAACTCATTGTTATAAAAATAAAAAGTTTAAACTTTTATATATATTTTTATATAAATCATTTCAAGTTATATTGTCATTTTTTTGATATTACATTTACAAGTATAAACTTGTACATAAAAATGTGATTTTTTTTTTCCACCAAGTTTTTCATATATACTTTTTATTTTAAAAATAAAAATACTTGATTCACTCAAATTTGTTGGTGAAATATTAAGTATTCTAAAAAAAACTTTTTTAAGTTATAACACTTGTGTATTTACAACTTAAAAAATAGTTTTTTATTTTTTTTAAAATATGAATTTTTTATTATTATTATTTATATTATTTATTTACAAGTTTTATAAAATACAAATTAATTACAAATATATTATGAAACTTTTGAAAATGATAATTGTAAAATTTAATGTAAATGTGCAAAAGCATTTCATCTAGTATTAAAATAATTGTCAAACTTGGGTGTTCATGTTACAAGTATTAAATCTCAGATGCATTTTCTTTTGGATCCTTAAACTTAACATGAACAAAGTCAATGTATATATTTTCTCTTACTACTTGTCTCATGAAAATTTTTCCCTTTATATTTCTCTTATTCTATTCAACTTTGAGACTTAAATTATATACTTTTTGATGAATACAGTTGTAAAAGTATAAGTTTTATTTTTTATATCTATATATACAGTTTTTATAATATAAAATTTAAAAAATCAGTGAATTTTGTAGTTTAACTTTTCAACATAATGTTGAAAAGAATAACCTTTTATTTAAAGTTGACCAAGAAAAAAAAAATAAAAAAAATTACAAAACAAAAACTTGAAACAAAATTTTAATGTATAATAAGAAAAAAATTCAAAACATGCTTAAAATTTATAAAAACAAATTTATATTTTAAAGTTTAAAAATAAAAAAAATGTAAAAATTATTTTATTTTATTCTGAAGATGACAGAAAAAATAAATTGCAATTATCTTTTGAGATATTTGATGCTGATGTTGTTGGAGCTAGCATTGCTGATATAGTTTTGATCAATTGAAAGAGTACAGGTCATTACAGTTACCCAAGAAATACACAATTCATTGTACTGTATTAATTTATCGATTTTTATTTCAACCCAATTTTCTAGAGCTGTACATATACGTTTATTGACATGCCCTGATAGAATTTTTTTATTTATATTTTTCTATTTATTTTTGTTTCTAAATCAATATTTTTTTATTTTTTTTCTTTTTTTTTTTTGATATTTTGGTTATTTATTTTTTGAATTGCAATTTATATAAATTTAGATTGTATTTTTATGCATTGTAATATAGCTTGAATGTATTTTTAATCGCGTGTTTTTGTATTTGAAGAATCACTTGTCGAAAACAAGTTTACAGTATTTTATTTGATGTAGATAAAATGTTAAGTATAGCTTTTGTAATGAGTCGTTAGATATTGGCAAGTTTAATCTTTTTTTTTTTGAGATATTATTTTGTAAAAAAAATCATTTATTTACAGGAGATTTATAACAGAGAAAAGGAGGATAATTTTGATGATACTGGTTGATAAAGCAACATGGGTATGAGGTATATTTAATACGTGAAAAAAATCTTTACTACATTTACTGATTCAAACATCAATGTTAATATATTCTTGGAAAGATATTGTTAAAAATATATCTGGTAGGTCAGATTAAAATTATCAAAATTATATTTTGAAATATGTCTAGAGTATACCACATTGACATTTATTTAAATTATCATCATCAATATTCAGAGCTTGTTCAATAAATTTTAATTAAATGTAGAGTACATATAGGCATTTTCACTCTACCATCAGGTGCTTTTTGTCTCTTAATATATTATATTAATTGTATAAAATATTATATATTAAAAATATCAATTTTATGTGGTATAATGAAGATGATATTGAACTAGAGCTATTTTGACATTTTAGTAAATTTAAAAGGACACATAATACAAAGATTTTAAACAACACAACTTTAATATATTTTACAAAAGGGGTTTGTCACTTTATTCAAAGGGTTTTCATCATTAATCATTGGGGGGTTTTGGGTGGCACCATGACTTCCAGCTTTTTAATCAATTGACTTTTAAAATGACTGCCAAAATGAATTGTTGATTTTGAAATTTAATATTATTAATTGTTTATTTGTTATTATGATAATAGTAATTATTTATTTATAACAAAAATATTGTTTTATAATTTAACAATAAATATATAATTGAATTGAAATAAATAATTGACAAAACAAATAGTAAAATTATATCAAGTCATTGTTAATGATTTTATTAATAATAATTATTATTATTTATTATTTATTATTTTTTGTTTAATTTTATCATTTTTTAATTTAAATAATAATAAATAATATTGGCACATGTCAAAATAAATAAAAACATAAATATTATTTCAACAGCTGCCATGATGACTGTCATGATTTTCATAATTGCCAGTTATTTGACAGTTGATTGTCAACCATCATGACACCATCGTGTTTCGCCTCTCGATTTACATTTCAACTGACCAGTATAACTAATTTGTAATATTTTATAATTTATAACAACTTAAAGACAAATTTTTGAAATAAAAATTATTATATAATTACCAGTAACGTTAGAACTTTTACAGACACATGATTGTCTAGTTGTCGTTGTATTTTCAACTTTAATTTGTGCTTGTGCAGTTACAAATGATTCACGTTTTTTCATTGTTGATTGTAAATATGTATTTGTATTTTGTCCATCTTGAAGCATCATTGTGCTAACACTACATGCACTTGCTGTTGTTGGTAATGTTGTTAAACTAACTGATGATGGTGTGCATGTTGTTAAATTATTTGGTCCATTTGATGATTGATAATCATGAAGTAATACACTACCATTTGGTTGTACAATATTGCATTGTGAATTTGGTGTTGAAAAACTATTTATTGTTAATGTTGGTGTACCAGCAGTTACCAATGATAATTGTGGTGAAAATGTTCCTTGATGTATACCACCTAGAATTTTTTTTTTTTTTTTTTCATTTTAATTATAAAAACATTGATATAATTATATATATAAAATTTTATTCTTTTTTATAATTATGGGTTTATTGTGTATTTGTGTCGTGACGTAATAATAATAAATAATATTGGCACATGTCAAAATAAATAAAAACATAAATATTATTTCAATTGCCATGGTGACTGTCATGACTGTCATGATTGTCATGATTGCCAGCTATTTGACAGTTGACTGCCACAATAAATAAACTCTTGAATTTGTTAAAAATATATTTTTTATAATGCAATTGTTTTAGTTGACAGAAAAATTCTAAAAAGTCATGCAATAAATTTATTTACAAAAAAAATATAAAAATATTTATACTCTGTAAGTTTAAGAATATAAAATACATTTTTATTTTTTTTAATATTTTTTTTTTGTTTGATGTAAAAAAATATTTTAAAAGTCAGTTTTATACAGTGACTAATAGTAAGTTTCAAAATGAATGATAGTTTTTTCTTATATTCAGACAAAATATTTTTGATGAAAATAAAATGTTAATATAAAAAAATTTTTTTTATATTCCATCAAGTTTAACAAAGTCATAGTCCTTTAATTTTTGAATGGCAGTGCCAATTGGTATCTCATCAATAATGATTCACCACTATCAATAAAAAATTAAAAAAATAAAAAAAAAGTTTTTTTTTTTTTTCATCAATTTTATTTTGATTGGCATGAGAATAAAAATATTGGCATTTGGATAAAATTTGCTTGGCCAACTAAAATTATGTCTGTGACGCCTCATCGAGTAGCTCACTGACGTTTATACTCTTTCTTTTTTCACAATTGATATGTCAAATTTTTAAAAACAAACAATAATAAAAAAAATTGAAAAAAAAATTATGAAAAAACAAGAAAACGGCCACAAAACCACTGAAAAATGGTAAAATAAATTTTTTTTAAAATCCTAGTTTTAGTGTGCAGAATAATAATGAAAACTGACATGTGGTACAGTTGGAGAATTTGAAATCAGATGAAATGAAAATAAAAAAAATAAAGGGTTAACAAAAAAATAAATAAAAAAGAATAAAGTCGATTGGAAAAATCGACAAAATAATTTATATATATATATACATGACAAAGGTATAAAGTAAAAAACCAAATGAAAAAATAAAAATAATAAATATAAAAATAAAATAAAGAGTTGATGATGGTTTGAGAAAATCACCACTTAAAATAGTATCATGAAAAAAATATTCAGCATATTTATTTTCTAGGGTTACAGATAATAAGGTCACTTCCTTTTTATCGCAATTAAGATACTTGTTTAAATTAACTCACTCACACAAGCCTAAATAATAAAAAATAAAAAAAATTAATATTAAAAACACTTAAATTAAAAAAAAAATAATAAATAAATTTTAAAAAAATTTATAAAAATCTAGTTTTACATATTTTACTTTATTAAAAATATAATAATTATAAAAAAAAAAATAAAACAAAAAATAAATTCAACATAATTTGAATGAAAAATAAAAAAATCAAAAAAATAAGAAAAAAAATCTAGAAATTTTTTCAGGCATACAAAAATTTAATCTAGAACACAATTTCAAATAAAATATATATAAAAATATATAAATAAATAAAGGTATTTAAAAAAAAAATAAAAAAAAATTTAAAAAAAAAATAAAAATTGTCGTTGAATATTTTAGTTGAACGTATTCACAGTCATTGTTGCATGATGCAAGTGTGCAATTAAAATAAATCCTGTGGGTGAAGATAAATTTTTTTTTTTAATTTTTTTTTATCCATCATATTTTTTATTTTGTTTGTTTATAATTTTTTTTGTTTTTCACTGTTGATGTATTTAATATATATATTTTTTTGTATTTTAAAATTTTTTTTGTTGCATTTTTTTTTGGTGCATATTATAAATAATTACTTTGCTCGTCTTCATTATAGCATTGCTTGGTCAAGGTATGCATTAAAATTTTTCAGCTAAATAATTAAACATATGATGTATGAATTATTATTATTATTTTTGTTATTAAAAAAATTAAGAGTGCTTTAATAATATTTAAAAAAATATCAAATTTAATTCAAAAATGAATAACTTTATTTTTTTTTGAATATTAAATTACCATAAATTTGTAATATTTTTTTGAAATTAATTGAAATTGAGGTATTTCATTTAAACGATTAAAAATTCATAGAAAAATGCCAAGAGAATTGGTAAATTATAATACGAAAAAAAAAATAAATAAATATTTGAAGGGGAAAAATACGTGTAAGGTCAGACCAAGGGATATTTGATGCTACGTTTTATTAAAAAAATAAAAAAAAAAAAAATGAAAATTGAGATGAAATAAAAAATAAAATTAAAGGAACCAGGAAAATATAAGAAGAAAATAAATTAAAATATCGCACGTACAATCTTAATTTTATACTTGAATTCTCGGAAGAGATCAAAATGTCATTTATGTTTTTGACTTTATTAATTAACATAAATTTGTTTTATCAATTTTATCAATTTATTATAAATATCTTAATTAACACTGTAATTTATTTTTTGTAAATTAATTATTTGTCTTTTTTTTTTTTTAGGCAATTTTATTTACTTATTTTTAATCAGAGAGCATTGAAAAAAATATTTTTTAACTAATGAATATGAAAAAATAAATAAATAAAATATTAAAAATAATATTTAAAAAAAAAAATTTCTTTTTAGTTTATTTAAATATAAAAAATTTCAAGGATCTTTTTTTAAGTTTATTCAGTTCATTTTTCATATATGTATCTATTTTTTTATTTGATTTTTTCAAAAATTTTTTCATAAAATTTAAAATAAAATGAAAATCATAATCAGCTATTTAATGAAAATAATTTATTTAAATTTATTAAACATTTTTTTTATCATTTTTCCTGATAATAATACAAAAAAATTCTACATAATTAATACAAAAATAAATAAATCAAATAATTATTTTTTTTTATATTTAAATATATAAAATTAATTAAAAAATGATAAAATAAAGCTTAAATATTATTTTTAATAAAAATATAAATAAATAATTATAAATGGTGTTGCGTTGGTTGCATGATGAGAAATTAATTACAGATTTGGTGTGAGAGCTTCTTCAGCTAAAAGAAGATAGAAAGACATGAAAAGCTTCAGCACTATCTAACCCTCTTTAATTGCACAAACGGCAATGAAATATTCAGGTCATCCTGTTGTACTATCGTTGAATGTTTTGCAAACAAAATGTTCAACTGCCCACGTAATCACGCCCACAACTGATTAATCTAAATTCTTGATCAATTCTCAAACACTCTATTTTTAATTTCAATTTTTTATTCATTTATTTTTTTTGATAAAAAAATTATTTTTATTTAAATTGTTATTAAAAATGGATTATTTTTAATATTTTTTTTTTGTGTGTGCATTGATGTGGGTCAATTTTAAATAGTCGATATTTGGATATGACATTTGACAGGTGGCACTGAACATATTGAACATCAAGCATATTTTTTATTTTAATCTTTTTGATTTATTTTTTATTTTACAGATTTATTTTTTATTTTTATATTTTGTATTTTTGTTTATTTATATATTTTTACATTTTTATTTTATATTGAACGACAGTAGCTGGATAGGATTTTTATATGTATATATGTGAGGCATTAAGATGAAAAGGTTGGATAATAACTGTATTTGATGAGTACGATACAGAGCAGGGATGAAAAGGTTTGAAGGAGTGGCTGAAGTTGCCTCAGGGAAATCTACGTGAATGCCCGCAATCAGAATTGCATTTCTATTCTTTTTTTTTTTTTTTTTTTTTTGATTTTACATATATTTTTATTCAGTCTGTATATTATAAGCATATTGTCAATGATATTTTATATTTTTTATTATAGTAATATTAAATTTTATATCTTCAAAAAAAAAAAAAAAAAAAAATAGAAGAAATAAAAAACTTATATTGACATTACTTTTTAAAAAAAATTTCATATTCGCATATTTTAATTTTGTAATTAATTGATATATATTTTTAGTTTTTATAGCTGAATTAAAATACATAGTAAAAAAAAGTTTGTAATTCGTTGGTAATTTGTAGACTTTGTACGTTTGTTAAATTTTAGTTTGTTGATTTAACTAAAAAAAAATTTGTAAAATGTTTTTACAAATTGTATTTGTTAATTTTAAAAATTATTGTTTGTTAAATTAATTTTTAATATGTAATGAAGATTTTAATGTAAAAATAAACAAAATATTTTAAAAAATTTCTCACTCGTAATTGTTGCATGTAAAATTATTTGTTAAATTAACAAAAAGCTGTTTGTAAATTTCATTTTACAAAAAATATTTGTTAAATTAAAAAATAGCTGTTGGTAATTTTTATTTTACAAACTAATATTTATAAAATTAACAAACAACTGTTTGTAAATTTTATTTAACAAATAAATATTTATTAAATTAACATACATTTTTTTGATGAACCTAATTTAACAAATTAAATTTGTTAATTCAACCAACTATTTTTAACTGTGTATCATATTTATTCAAATATATCTTGGATATATTTTATCATTTGTAAATAATTTTTCTACTTTTTTTATCTCATAAAAATATATAAATATAAAAAAGTATGTATATATTTTTTCTTACAATTATATATAAAAGCATACATTTTTTTTATTTAACTTTTTTTCAGTACTCATATAAGTTGCATCGATTACTCGACCGGAAATCTATTTTTTACTGTGCAACAATAAGCAATACAAAAAATTAAAAATTTATTTTTTCTACCAATATTTTTTCAATTGACAATTTCAATTATTCCCAAAGTTATAGGTTCAAACCTCACTGACTGAATTTACATTTTTCCTTAGCTACCAAAAAAAAAAATCATCATGACTCGTCATTTTTACATGAATCTAAAAATTTCACACATATATTTTTTCAATATTTTAATTTTAATTTAAAAATATTATTATCAATTTTGTTTTCCAACAAAACATAAACAATATACCTATATATAAATTTTTATCCTTTCATTATTACTGTACAAATTACACAGATCGTTGAATCAATGTAGCTTTCAATAAAGCTTGTACAGAGCTTAATACAAGCTTCATTATGCTCGAATGACTTTCAAGGACGTACTCAAGGACATATCCAAACTCTACGTGAGAGATATTCTTTGATCTACTGTTTTCAATAACAATGAATTTCACATGAATATATATCCAATTAAATATAAATAAATCACTTTGATATATTTACTTTATTTATTCATATAAAACTTTTATTTAAAAATATATATTTTTATTTTTAAATAATTAAATGATTATTTTTTTTTTTTTCTTTTTAATCTTATAATATATTTTATTTCAATAAATTTTATTTGTTAACTTTTTTATATATATTTTTTTTTTTTATTTATTAAATCTTTTGTGTGTTAAAAAATAATTGGAGTTGTATTGAATTCAATCTAACGTTCATGGAGCGAACAACGATAACGTCTTGTACGATTACACTGAAGGAATTCAACTGATTTTCACCAACTGATAATTTATCGTTCGAGTAGATGGCTTAGACTTTTTACCCGGTCCAATAGTCTCAAAGCTCGTACTTCTTTATCGCTTCTACTTTTTCCTAATTTTTTTTTTTTTTTATATTTTATTTTTTATTTTTTTTCATTGCACGCTTTTTTTTATTTTCTACAATTTTTTTATTTTTTTTTTAACTTTTCTGCTCTTCTTCTTCGATGACCAACAAAAAGTAACAGAAGAATTCGCTAGAATGCACACGATAAAGTTTTCATGAAGTCGAATTCAATGTCCAATTGACTAAACTTGTAGTTAAGACACGTAAATATATATTGAAGTTTTAGATTCAAGTTAGTTGAGTATTTTTATTTATTTTTTATTTTAATACAATGTTTTATACAAAAGTGCTGAAATTTTTTTTGAAATAAATGAAAATTTTTTTATTCAATTGTTTGTAAGATGAAAAGTTTAAAGTATAAAGTTTTGAAACATTGATACAATTATTGTTACATTAAATATATAATTATTTAGAGTTTTTGTAATTTAAAATTATATTTTATACTAAAAAATATATACATGATTTCGATTCGCATTTGCTAAATGATTTTGATTATTTTCTCTCGTTCATTTATGATGTTTTTAAACAGAAATTGTTTGACATTGGAAACAAAATCATACAAAATGAAAACCATAATATTAAATGTCTCAGTAAAAAATAAGTCAATAACATGATTAGATATAAAATTTTATTATTTTACATGTACATATAGTGATGGTTGAATTAAATTATTCAACCACACAAAAATATAATAAAAATTCAAGATTTTATTGAGTTTTAAAGTTATATTTGAATATTTGATTTAGACAAAAGTGTCCAACTGTAATTTTTTTTATTATATTATATTCAATGTGACAAGAAAATATTAAAGTAAAAATATAAATGATAAATCATATAAATATATTTTATAACTTGAATGAAAAAAAAAAGATAAATATATTCAAAATGAAATGAAATATTACAGTAGTACAAGTCAACCAATTGTCAGACAAAAAAATTATATTTTTCAAATCAACTTGTAAAATAATGATTAAAATTTTTTTAAATTAAATTATTTTAATTTTTTAAAGTTTAAAGATTTGTATTTTTTATAATGACATGTTTAAATTGTTAAAATCACAGCTCGAAATAAATTTGTTAATTTATTTATTCACGAGAAATACAAAATCTTGAAGATTGAATTTAGTTGTAATTAAAAAAAGATAGTATTAACTTTTAATTAAAAGTGACATTATAACTTTTGGGATAAATAAAATATATATTGATTTTCTTTCAAATTATATTTCAAAAATTTATCTGTAAATATATTTGTCAATTTATCAGCAATGTTTTACAGAGATTTATTTGATAACATTCAATCAAACTACAGCTTTATATCCTTTATTTTGTCTTTTCAAAATATTTATTTATTATTATTGTTATTTTTGAATTTACAAGCAGATAGATTGATAAGATGAATAAAATATTATTGAGAAAAAAAGTTGAGGATTCATTTCTAAATGGTAAAAGTTTCTAATTTTTTCAAAAAAAAATTTATTAATTAAATGTTTTCTCCATAAAATTTGTGATGTATGCAAATTTTTATTTTTAGTATATAAATTTGTTTTTTTTTTTTTTTTTTAATCAAAAAACTTGGCTGTTCAGTCTTTAAACAAAATAAAACTTTAAACGTAAAATAAATGTGTAAAAAGCACAAAAATTCAGGTACATCAACTTTAGTATAATCTTTCGGTGATTATTAAAAAAAAAAAATAATAAAAATGAATAAATAAATATGGACTGTAGTATATGGATATGTATATAATAGTGACATGAATTTTCTCAGGATATATTTTTTATAAGCACAGTAGTGATACATTGAAGGGACAAAGCGGATTTCCGGTCGAGTAATCGATGCAGCTTATGAGTACTGAAAAAAAGTTTAAAAAAGTTTTCAAAAAAATAAAATGTATGCTTTTATATATAATTGTAAGAAAAAATATATACATACTTTTTTATATTTATATATTTTTATGAGATAAAAAAAGTAGAAAAATTATTTACAAATAATAAAATATATCCAAGATATATTTGAATAAATATGATACACAGTAAAAAATAGTTGGTTGAATTAACAAATTTAATTTGTTAAATTAGGTTCATCAAAAAAATGTATGTTAATTTAATAAATATTTATTTGTTAAATAAAATTTACAAACAGTTGTTTGTTAATTTTATAAATATTAGTTTGTAAAATAAAAATTACCAACAGCTGTTTTTTAATTTAACAAATATTTTTTGTAAAATGAAATTTACAAACATCTTTTTGTTAATTTAACAAATAATTTTTCATGCAACAATTACGAGTGAGAAATTTTTTAAAATATTTTGTTTATTTTTACATTAAAATCTTCATTACATGTTAAAAATTAATTTAACAAACAAAATTTTTAAAAATAACAAATACAATTTGTAAAAACATTTTACAAATTTTTTTTTAGTTAAATCAACAAACTAAAATTTAACAAACGTACAAAGTCTACAAATTAAAGTATCGATGAAGTAAACTTATTTTGTTGAAATAATTTTTTTTTTATATTTTACGTTAAATATATTTTGTCTATACATATAATAAACATAAAATTTCAACAAAATTCCAACAAAAAAATTATTTATTCTCTTTAAACATAAATAAATTTATATTTATAAATATAAATACATAATTTTTATTTAAAATTTAAAATATATATTGCCACACCTTATCAGTTACAAAAAAAAAAAAAAAACTCATTCTCGTTGAGCTATATTTTCATGAAAAAAAAGTGGAAATTGCAATGCTTGAGGTGTGGATAAAAAAAATACCTATATATATATAGTTTCAAGATCGAAAATAAAATAAAATAAAAATAATAGAAAATGAAAAAGATAGAGCTATAGATAGTAACATACACAAAAACAGAGAAAAAGATGATGAAAAAATCGAAAAAAAAAAAAAAAAAAACTGGTGAATTGCAGCTGGCTTATTCCCAGAGTTTCCTTCCTCAACATTTTTTTAATATCATTTTTTTTTTTTTTTTTTTTTCATAGATTTTATGCTTTTTTTTATTTTCTAAATTTTTTTTTCTAACAATTTTATTGACTTATATTGTTTTGTTCATATTTCTTCGACACTTGAATTTAACATTCTTGTTAAAAATGTAATTTTGCATCAAATTTATAAATAATCTTGTTTGAGAAAAATAAAAATAAAACAAAAATCTATTAAATAAATATTTAACCTTAATTTTTTTTATATAAAATTTTTCTATTTATGTCAAATAATTTGATTACAGAATATTTTTTTGTACAACAAAACCATGATTATTGGTGATATTTTAGTTATGAAAGGAATATTTTTTTTGTTCATTTCTATAAATTAGAAAACCCTTTTTTTTTAATATAAAAAATATTATGTATCTGTGATTAATCTATTTTCGATAAGAAAACATTTAGCTACCATAGTTTGATCAATTGATTTACAGAAAAAATAAAAAAATAAGTAAAAAAAAAATGTTTTATTTAAAAAAAAAAAAAAAATTGGTAAGGCTTGTCTGATAAACAAAATCTAAACAAAAGGAATTGTTTTTTAACTATAAAAATCCAATAAAATTATAAAATTCTTTAAAAATGACCAAAAAGAGAGAAAGAGTCTTTAAAGTTGGAAAAAAAATTAAGAGAATGTCAGAAAGCCACCTGAAATTTGAAAACTGTATCATGAAATGATTCTGAAAATAATTAAGACTTTGGTGAGTTAGTTGCTCTTGTTCTATATAAAAATCATAAATTACCTCAAACAATAAAAAATTAAAAAAAAAAAATTGCAATTTACATTGAGTTTATCTGTTTTAATAAAAAAATATAAATATAAAATATGCTAACTTGAATTTGTAATTATTAAAAATGAAAAAACTCTTTATTTATAATAAAATAATAAAAATTGTTAAAATTTATTAAAATTATAAATTAATTTTATGATTTATATTTTCATAATACAAAATTATAATGCAAATAAAAATTCATAAAGAAAATTAAATGGCATCACGGTTCAACAAAGTCTGTACAAAAAAAAAGACGTAATAATTATGAAAAAAAAAAATGAATAAAATGAATAAAATTTTACAAAAGAAATAATGTAAAAGTATAAAAATAAAATTACAAAAGAATGCAAATAAAAAAAAATAATAAAAAAAAACAAATTACAAAGAAACTGAACAAAATATAAAATAATAATTATAAAAATATAAAAAAATAAATTTAGTATATGTGTTGAACCAAACATGTCGCTAAGAAACATAAAACAAGATTAAAATTTAAAAAAAATAGGTAATTCAAAAAATATAGGTGAATTATCAAAAAAAAAAAAAAAAAAAAAAAAGTAATTGCGCGTATAATGTTGCCACTAATGCGTTGGTTTTCACAACGCATCCGGTTTTTTTTTTTACATCCGATAAGCTGAGACCAAACAACTTGAAAATGGCTAAATGTGGTTAAAAACAGGACGTATTAAATGCGAATAAGAAGCTTGCTTAAGTGAACGTTTGCATTGAGCTTTACTTCAAAGAAAAATGCAAAAAAAAAATAGTTAAAGCACTAATAGGAGTAAAAAAATAAAAAAATTTAAAATATATTTTTTAAAGGTCTTATAACTTGTGTTATTATTTATTTATTTTTATTTTCCAATTATAAAATGGGTGAATTAAATTTTAGGTTTTTTTTTAGACATTTATTATAGAGTGTATTATGAAATTGTCATTGATTGAGAAAATATCTTGTAAATTAGTTATTGAACTACATAAAAGCCCCTCAAGCTACAATTATTAATATTAGAATGTGTTTAGTCAAGAAGCCTTAGAAAAAAAAAATAATAATTTATTCGATAACTATATTTATTAAAATATAATTTTCAGTTGACGAATTTTACCACCAATTATCAGAATTATCATTATCTTATGTCAAATGAATGATCCAATTGCACCATAATTCATGTATTTTGAGAGTTCAGTAGTTTTAAAAATTTATCTTGAAGAATTCCAGTTGAAATTTTGGTCAATAACTGTAAATATTTTAATTTTACATTATCAAAAAAGAAAGATAATATAAAAGATAATTTATTAAACAGACTGATCAAATTATCCAGTGAATTGTAAAATGCCGAAGCTGCTTATCATATGATTGAATTGCAAAATTATTCCACTTATGTGGATCATATTTTAGTCTCAATTCAATCCATTTGTATCTAATATACAACAAAGTTAATCTAATGAAGCTGTCAATATAACTGTTTTTATTTATTTTAAAATTTTCATAATATTTATAGTAATTATTGATTATTGAAATATTTTACAAGTTCATCAGGATAAGCACCAAGTTGTTTAATTTTTATAGCTGGATTCATATGGCTTTTGACTTTTTTGGTTGAAAAAAAAACTTGTATTTTTGTTATTTAGTATTCTATTTTTAATATTATTGTTCAACACGTACGTATATTTTCAAAAATTCATAAGAAATAACATTTCTATTTGTACAATAAAAACAATTATTTATCATTATTTGATGATAAAAAAAATTAAAAATAATTCGAAAAATGCAGTTTTTAAATAAGACTTTTTTATGGATTTTAAGGTAATTTTAAAGTTGCACAAATAATAACGATTAATTTAAATAATTACTATTTTATTAAATCACATATTAAATTAAATAATATTATAAAATATACATCATATAAAAAAATTTTAATAAACTACATATTAGTACAATGTATTGATAAAATATTAAACGTTTGATTAACTTAATAACTATATATTAAATGACTAGAATTTTATGTTATTTTATTTCTAAAAATTTTCAGGAAGATTAACTGAGAACCTCAATTATTAGCTTTCAAAAAAACCTTTCCATTATCTGAGATTATACACAAACGATTATTTGTACGGTTTTTAGTTAGCTCATTATCAGTGATAATCGTGTTGACTGTGATATTAGTTGAGTAGAGATAGAGCTGTTCAAGGTCTGGACAATTTTTCATCAATTGAATGATACCAGCATCAGTTAAATTTTCATAACCACAACAACTAAAACTTTTTAATCCTTTTAAATTAGTGATAAAATTGTCTGTTACACCATCAACAGCACTAACATTCAATATTTTTAATTTTTTCAAACTGATGATAGACATAAGAGCTGCTTCAGTGATATATTTACAAAAACTTATGGTTAAGGATTCTAAGTTTTTACATTTATCAGCAATTGCAATCATACTGCTGTCTTGAAAATCTTTCATATCAGTTACATTCAAAAGTTCAAGATATTGTAATTTAGATAAATCATTAAAAATTAAAGCAGGAGAAATTTGTTTATTATTGTTATCATGATCACCATTGATCGTCAAATCCGGAATAAACAAACGTTTAAGTTTTTCACACTTGGAGATTGCCGATATTGATTCATTACTCCAGTCATTTTTGTAAGGTGAATATAAATATTCAAGACTTTCTAATTCTGTCAACTTTAGAAGATCTGATTCTGTTACATTTACAATATCTAAAGATTTCAAATTTTTGCAGTACTTTCCAATATTTTTAGCAGCGTTGTCATCAATAGTCCATCGAATCCCAAGATGTTCCAAGCTCATCAGATTTTTCCAGTTTTTAATTGATAATTCAGCTGATGTATCCGAATCACCTGGTCACAACATCGCCAGTTGATGTCATCAGTTATTGTGATACGTTCTAAATTGTTTAATTGATTGAACATATTCACAACGTCATAAGAACATTCTTCGGTAATGAAAGAATGTTTTAGATGGAGTTCATTGAGTGTTGTTGCTCTTGATATGTTTTTAATCATGTCATCCAGATTTTTTAGCCAGTCAAGTTTATCTTGTGAATTTTTTCAAATCTATTCAAGTCTTGTAAAATTATAAAAATATATCAATTGATTATAATATTAAGTATTGTTCCGTCGAATTAAGACCTTTGAATGACGATGAAATAAAATTGACTCATTTTATAAAATAAATAAATTATTGTAAGATTCAGTCAAAGACTATATCTACAAATATTTTTTTGATGGATGTACGTCTACAGATTCATCCAAGGTTAGGCTGACTCTAGACAACAAGCAATATGAGGTCTGGAAATGCAAAATGTATTTTTCAAGCTTCATAAATTTACCGACTTTCCAATTTTTCTTGAATTTAATATTGAATTTAATATTTAATATCGAAATTAATAATAAAAAATAAAATTAAACAGTCATAATCTGATATACGAAATTAGTGTATTTTATTTAAAATGCCCGATTCCTCACAAATAATAATTATTAAATATAGATATATATTTACGTCAAGATAAAAACTTTAAAAATAATAAAAAAAAAAAAATTGTCTAGTGTTGAGGCAGATATATCCTGGCGTAAAATAAGTGCGTAGTTCACTTGTTTTACGCTGCGATATATCTGCCCAAACACCATGTGGCATCTTTTTTATATATGCCTTTTTTCCTTCTAAGAACAGCAGTACAATTAGATTCAAAACTTAAAGCTCAAATCACAGTATGGTAGACAGAGTGTTTGTCTTGTTAACCACTATCGTATTCGGTAAACGAAAGAGATTATCATTATACTTTATTATCAAGGCCAGAATGTTTGTTCCCGTTTTTGGATTTATTTAGTGTTCATGGCAACCTAGGGAATTATTATAAACAAATACTATAAACATTTAAAAGTTCTGGGAGAGATTTGTAGGTTTTGTTAGAGCTATAGGCATAAATAAATTAAATAAATTAAAATTTTATTACAGCTTATTAAAAATATTTATCTGCAACTTGTCATTATTCAAAATTTGACCATCAAAAAAACTGTTATCATAAGTAAACCTTTCAGTGTTAATTTGGAATTTACGTTATCAGTTGTTGTGAAAGATAAAAGATAATTTAAAATAAAATACAAATATTCATTGAGTAAATATAAAAACGACTTCTCTCAGTAAATTCTCACATGATGATATTTTTTATGATTCTGAGCTTCATTATATGAAAAAACATCAAACATCATATTTGACAACATATTCTACTATTTTCAAGTTCGTGTAAAATAAATTTGTTCCTTTTTTTTCATACGCAATACTTATCACGTCGAAGCAAGAAGTTAAATCTGTAAGTTGATTATAAAATTAAAAATTTAATTTTACTTTTTTATAATTTTGATATCATTACACAAGTTTTTTCAGTTTATTGGCTCATTCATCAATCGATAATTATCACAAATACTTTTCTACTGTCATTAACAAAAACTATAATAATGTTTCAAATTAAAATCAAGAAAGTTTGGATTTTGATGCTGATATTAATTATTTATTATGATAAAGCATCTGCAACATGTTTCTGGGAATCACCTATGGTTACAATGACATATAGAGAATGTCAACGTCGTTGTGGAAGTGAATGTTGGTTTTGGAATTCATCTTCTCAATGGACATGTCGATGGGCTTTTGGTATTAATAATAATGCAAAATATGAATGTGGATGCTGCTTATAATTTAAAAAAAATCATTATGATAATAATTGATTGAACTATTTCAATTAATTTAAAAAAAAAAATTATACTCTTAATAAATTTAAATGAATCACTTTCTGTTTTTTGTAATAATATTATTTTGTATCGACAAAACAGGCCCTGTTTGGTGATCAGGCATTCTCTAAAATGAGATTTCCTGATCAGTTTTGGATCAGAACCTGACCATAATTTCAATAATTACTAAATGTTTTTTTATAATTTTATTTCCTATTTATCATTACAATTTGAGCATTAGAACCAAAGTCAATTATAAATCCTTGAGTATGTTTATTTGAAATTCACGTTATCAGTTGTCATAAAAAATAAAAGGTAATTTAAAAATAAATATACAAATATATGCGTTGGGTAAACATAAAAATGACCTCATTTTTCGAATTTTTATACTATAATAAATTTTTTATGATTCAGAGCCTCATAATATAAATAATGCCTAACAATAATTTCACAACACATTCCAGTGTATTCAAGTTTTTGGAAAACAAAGTTGTTTTTTTTTTCATAATAGTTATCTTTCAAGTTGAAGATACTCGAAATAAAATAAATTAACATAAATTATGTATAATTTTTATATAGATAATACATAGTTTTGGGCCTATTTAGAATGCATATAATCCCTATATAATTTATACACCCGTGATGAAAAAATCAAGTATTTGAAAGGTATTATTGATACTTTATAGTGTTTGAATTATATCAGGTGATATTTATGAGTATTTGTGAGAATACTTATGTAGTATTCTTTGATATTTTGTTGGTATTATCAAAGACTGATTCTCGGATACAATTATCCCTGATGGGTATTTTTAATGTTCGGGTATTTCAAAATATACTTTTAAAGTATTCTGATACTCGAATTTTACGGGACTTGAAAAATTTTATATCACTTCTACTATAAAGTATTATAATCCTTGAATCGAATATAACCTATATCACATGGCTAAAAACCCATTGACATTCCCATGTCTATAGTTAGAAAGCAAGCTCCAAAATTTAGATTATATATATTCATTGAAGTTTTTATAAATCAATAATAATTTTAATTAATATCTTTTTATTTTTTTTAAATAATATAATTTTTCTTTATGAGGCATACTTATCCTTACTTTGAACTGGATCAGAATGTCATATGTCACGTGAGTCTGTTTCCATCTGGTCCTATCAGAGAGACGAACCCACGGTTTCAAATTTAATTGAAATGTTTTTGTCAATTTAATAATTATTTCCTGTAACATCACTTTCACTTGAATCAATTCCAGTGTTCAATTTTATGTATTATGTCATCATGACTTTTACAATAGCCTCGTAATTTTAAATTATTTGAAGTATAGAAAAAAATATTCATAATATTTTATTAGTGGTTATTATAACGAACATTGAAAATATTAAAACCACTTGAATACTTAAAAAATAAAACCAGAATTTATACGCATAATAACGCACCCAGTTGAATATTTGAATGATATTTTAATTTCAACCGGAAAAATACACGTATACATACTTATAGACCAGTATTTTTAACAAAAAAAAAAAAATTTAATTCATAAAACCAGTTAAAAATTTAAAGCTTTGGAACAAATAATAATTTTTTTTTTTTTTTTTCCAATTAAACAGCGCATATGGAAATGCTGGTTTGAAATATTAATAATCTATTCAATATTCTGCTTTGAATGAGACAAATGCTTCGATATGTTCCAACAAAATTTACCACATTGAATTTGTAAAAAATTATCAAAGGGAAAAAAAAAATACACAAATAAATAAATACAATAAAAAATAAATTGTAAAAATATTCTAATAGATTGTACGTATTCATGACAATATAAAAATAATATATATTTTTATATTTATCAATTATTTTTAATTTTTATTCAATATTGCAATTTAAAAACCATTTTTATTTATTATAAATAAATTGTTTATTTCTAAAATAAAATACAAATTTAGTATAATTTTAAGATTTCATATAATATTTTATATTATCGATAAAAAAATATAAATTTAATTGAAATAATTATTTTACTTTTTTTTATATTAATAAGTATTGATGATTTTTAGTAATTGACTTGATATAAATAACTAGTAGTTTTGTCACTAAATCTGGTCGTGAATAAATAATTAAAGCAATTTTTTTTTTATTTTACCATAATAATTATACGAGTATTCATAAATCAATAAGTTTATATTTGCATACACAAAATTTATTTAAAAATAAAAAATAGGCTAATTATTATTCAATGAATTAATTGATAATTTATGTTTCTCGTTTTAAACTATATTTGTTTTTCAATACAATGAGAGAAGCTTTGAGAGTAATCATAAGTAAAAGTTTTTTGTTTCGTTGGTAAATTTGAAAACTCAAAGTTTATAATGAAAACTAAAGAGTATAAAACTAAAATCCATAAATATATAACATACACTCACATGAATCTATTTTTATTTTTAAAATTATATTTCAATTACACATTTATTTATTATTATCATCGTCTTTTTTTATAAATAATAATAAAGTAGAAAAAATATTTATAAATTATAAAAAACATATAAATTGTATTGAATATGAATATGTAAATTTTGATATTTGAATTTGTTATTAATATAAAATTCATATTTATTTATTTTTTATATTTATTAATTGACTTGATCATTTTCTTATCATTTAAATTTGATATTTTCAAATATATTTAATATAATTTTAAACAACTACCAAATAACATGACCAGATAAAAATATATTTTGTTATGTAATTTACTTTTATGAAAGACAATAATATACATTCAATGTGTATACAATATTTTTATTTATATTTTTAATAAAAATACATGTTTGTATGGGTATTTGTATGAGAATAAAAAGTTTGATAATAGAAACCAAGTTGGTAATATGGCTAAGCATTATATATAGAAAATATTATACACTATAAAGGAAGGTCTCAATTTATTGGCAATCATATTTTATGTTACATTTTATACTGGACGATAAATAAACACAACTAGTTTA
The DNA here is from genome assembly GCA_011426435.1 of Lysiphlebus fabarum. NCBI lineage: Eukaryota > Metazoa > Arthropoda > Insecta > Hymenoptera > Braconidae > Lysiphlebus > Lysiphlebus fabarum. The sequence goes on along the minus strand of WSYQ01000194.1, from coordinate 23,314 downwards.
CGAGAATTTTCGTTTTTTTTTTTCTAAAATTTATCAGTGATAATTTAAGTTTTGATGATTTATGATAATTTTATTTTGTTATTAATAATTTATATTTAATTAAAAAATTAATTTATGACATTTTTTACTTTTTAATATTTACCATTTTTTTTTTCTTTAATATACGTTAAGCCCGATTCTCATGTAACTACAGTCTTTACATGAAACGAAAGTAGATCAATTTCTGAAGCTCAAATTATGAAAATTAATTATTCATCTTGTCAAAAATATTTTAAGCATAATACAAATTTTTTCATTGTTTTTTTGTAAATTTATTTTGATGGTTTTTGAGTTTGTTTTTATGTTCAACTTAATTAACGTCATAATATATGTATCTAATCAGAACTGACTTATAGATCTTATTAATGTCATCAAATATTGACGCAATCGAAAATTTTATGCAACTATTTATACTTGAATAAAACTCAATTTAGTTATGTTCAATACAAATATATATGTTTAGATTATATTATAATATCAAATATATATATTAACTAAAGTACAAGTCAAATTGTGTCCTTTATAAAGTTTCATTTCCCTAACGCAATGTCAATAAATCATGGCATCTAATGCAGAATAAGTTATCTTTAACATCTACAAAGATAAATTGGCTCATCTCAGCTCAACGAAATGTTTACAGAAAATCAGAGTTTATCACTAATCGGATATGTATTAACACCAACGATAAACCACATGGATCAACACACTTTGTGACATTATTGTTAAGCTGTATTTATTTTCAACGTACATGATGGGACAATGAAAGAAACAAAAACATAAAAAATCAATTAAATAAAAAAAAAGTAAATTTAAAATAAAGACTAATTAAAATATAAAAAAGTTTATAAATTTAAAAAAAAAAAACATTTATAATTTATTATTATTAAATATTAAATAAATAAATAATTTAATTTAAAATTTTGTACCAATTTAAAGTGTAAAAAAAAAATTACTCATTTAATTGTAAAATTAAAATGGTAATAAAATTTAAATAAAAAAAAAAGACTCGATTAAAAATTTAATTACTTTTATATATTTTGAGTTTACGGATTGATAGCTACTAAAAGTGTCTAATTACTAATATGTAAAATATAAAGTTAACTTTGATGTTAACTTTGGTATACCTATGTCTATTTAACAGTTAAGTTGTGGAAACTTGAAAGTCTTGATGCTTCAGTTTTCTCATTCCTTTGAGTATCATCGTATTTTGTATCTTTACATAAACACAAACATTAACATATAAAAAAATAGATAAAAAAATATAACTACCAGTAAATTCAACATCAGCAATTTTACTGGTTATTTCGACTCAAAAACTTTATACACTTGATTAATTTTATATCAAAATTGGTTTTTCTTTAGTCATGATATCCATTTTATCATCATTAAATATAACATACTACTTTTTTCGAAATATAATATACTACTTTTTTAATACTCACAAGTTATAACTAACAAGCTTCAAATAAAATTTACAACTATTATTTTGATATCTTCATTTATGAATTAGCAATTGTTCTGAGGAGCTATTCACGACCAAATTTAGTGACACAACTACTACACTTTGTAGTAATTGTAGTAAATAATACACCATGTGATCTACTACCAACTAATAAAACTACTACATTTTTACTTCAAGTCAATTACTAAAAATCATCAATAATTTTTAATATAAAACAAAGTTGAATAATTATTTCAATTAAATTTCTAGTTTTTTATTGATAATATAAAATATTATATGAAATCTTAAAAGTATACTAAATTTGTTTTTTATTTTAGAAATAAATAATGGTTATAAATATTTTTAGAATCACTACTACACCCTGCTACACCCTACTACACCCTACTATCCCGGGATAAAATTTATGAGTCTTTATGACCCTTTATTTGTATTTATTTGTGATTTTAGAGTATTTAAGAGTGTTTCAGAGTGTTTCGAACTCTTTATGAGTCTTTATTTTAAATACTCGTCATTTTGAATCGTCAGCGTGAGTATTTTAGACTCTTTATTTTAAAGACTTTCTCTTTCAACGAGGACTTGGAATTTTTTTTTGCGTTTGAGGACTTGGAATTATTTTGAGTTTGGGAACTTGGAATTATTTTCAATTTGTTTGTAGATTTTCAATCATACTACGAGTATTAATTAATTATTAATTAATATCAATTATTATTATTATTATTGTGAAATTTTTTTTTATTCAAAGTAAAAATTAATGATTGATCGATATAATAATATTTATTTTTAATAAATAAAATATTTATTAATAATAAATATATAACAAAAGGAATAATTTTTTTATTATGAATTTTTTATTACAGTATTTTAGAGTCTTTATTTTAAATACTCTGAAAGAGTCACTTCTGACTCTTTATAAGTATTTAAAATAAAGACTTTTTTTTTCTCGCATGAAAAGTATTTAAGACTGAACCACCGTCGATCAGAGTATTTATGAGTCCCGCTGGTGGCACAGAGAAAGACTCAAATAAAGACTCATCGTTATTTTAAACACTCATAAATACTCATAAATTTTATCCCGGGTACACATATGAATAGCTCCTCGAATTTTTCATTAAATATTTATCTTATTTAAAAAATAAATATAAATGAATAATAATTACTAACAATTTATTAATTAATTAAAAAAAGTAATTTATTTGTTTTTTATTTTTCCAAAATTTATTAACAAAAAGTAGAAATAATAACGACTTAAATATGCATCACTGTGAATTTATTTTTTATTTTATGAATATAAAAAATTTTATATGTAAAATATGTTTTATTTTTTTTTTTTATTTGTTTGTTTTTTTTTTTTTTTATCAAATGCGAATCCATGGGGAAAATATAAAAAGTAATGCTTAACATGGTAAAATGGAGAATAGGTTGGCAGACTGTTGGACATTCACTGGGGACACGTACAAAATGGTTACACGTGTTACTGGCACATCATTTCCGCCCTCTCAGCACTATTTTCAAAACTCACAATTTTATATATCGACATGAAGAGAACAGTAGTTCATTTATTTATTGTTTATAGTATTTTTTTTTTTTTTTAAAACATAAACATAAAATAAATACGTGAATTTATATATCAAATAATAAATCTTAATCAATACTAAAAAAATTTTTTACCACTTTATTTTGTGGAGCTATTAATCGTTGGTTTTATTGATACTTTAAATATACAAAATGTTTGAAAAATATATTGGTATTTCAGTGACTCAATTTGACTATAACTTTTATATTTATGATGTTAATAAAATTGGAAAATTTGGATGAATTTTATCGAGTAATTTGAGTCATTATTGTGACACAATTAATATACCATAAATATTTATACTAATTATTAAGTAATTTATAAAATAAATAATCAATTAATTATAATACAAAATTTTTAAATTAACATCGAATATTATACGACCAATCACATCAATCAATTTTAAGAATTGACAACTGAAACAATAGCGCCACTAGCGGTGGAATTTACGGAGTCACGAGAAAAATTACGGTGGAATTTCGATAGTAATACCGCCAAAAGTATATGTAACGGAAATCACATTAGTTTTTCAAAAAAGTTTAATAGAAAATTCGAATAATTTAAACGAATTAAAGCATGTCAAGTATCTAATCCTGAAATGAAAAATCAATAATAGTATTATAAAATATAAACAACTTTTTTTTTTGTTTCCAGCGGATTGAATAGCACAAAACTGCAATATTTTCATACCTTGTATAAATATGATTAATCTACTCGAGTAAATATAAAATGAAAAACTAAAATCTTATGTATGAATGAAACAACAATTTTATATTTCAAAAAACAAAAAAAAAAACACCTGAAAATATTTACTTTTTTAGTTATTTATTTGGCAATTTTGAATAATTATAAATTAAATTTGTTAAAAAATATATCAAAGTACAATAATGTCAATATATAGAAAAAAAAAAAAAAATTTTTGTTAAAAAATTAAGTAACTGTATATGTGCGAGTGAAAACACGTGTGGAAAGTTGTTTCCAATTGTTGAAAGTCAGTTGGGCATAAATTTTGCACGAGGTAAATGGTAAAATTGGACATGCGATATGTAGAGTAGTAGATGAGAGGAGTGAGAGAAAAAGGTAAAACAGTATGATGGGTTGATAAAAGTAGGGGTTTATAGTATGGGGTAAATGGTTTTGTGGCTGCTGACGTTGTCACAAGAAATACTTTATTGATATTACGAAAGGGAGGTTCACTAACACGCTTCATGTGGACGACATTTAAACTCTTTTTTTCTATATATTAATTTAAAAAAAAAAAAAAAAAAAATGACGTTGTGTTTTTTCTGTATATGATTTAACTTATCTTAAAATATTACTGTTTCATTTTACCTTGAAATAATATGAATAATAATTTTGTTTTTTTTTTGAATAATTTATTATCATCACAAGTAGAAAAAATATAATTCAATTGCTTTTATTAAAAGTAAATATAAATTAAATGAATAAAAAATATGGAAATTATATTTATATTTTAAAATTAAATTCTTGTATTTTTTACATTTTTTTTATTTTATGATAATATAGTTTATTTTATGATAAACTATATAAAATACAAAGTGCTATTCATCGTGACAGTCGACTGCCAAGTAGCTTGCAATCATGGCAATTGAAATAATATTTATGTTTTTATTTATTTTAACATGTGCCAATATTATTTATTATTATTTAAATTAAAAAATGATAAAATTAAACAAAAAATAATAAATAATAAATAATAATAATTATTATTAATAAAATCATTAACAATGACTTGATATAATTTTACTATTTGTTTTGTCAATTATTTATTTCAATTCAATTATATATTTATTGTTAAATTATAAAACAATATTTTTTTTATAAATAAATAATTACTATTATCATAATAACAAATAAACAATTAATAATATTAAATTTCAAAATCAACAATTCATTTTGGCAGTCATTTTAAAAGTCATTGATTAAAAAAGCTAGAAGTTGACTGTCATTTGACAGTCATGGTGTCATCCAAAACTTTTGATCAATATTTAAAAAATAAATATCAGCATTTTTGAAATAATAATAACATGACTGAGTATAATTTATTTGTAAATTTTTTAATAATAAATTTAAGGTATAAATTAAAAGTAGCTAAAATTTAAGACAATAAAAATGGTCATCGGATTATGATACATGTTTGTGTTGTAATATAATTTTCAATTTAAAATACCAAATGTTTAATTAAAAATATCATAACACGCTACAGGATGTTTTATTTATTATTTGAAAAAATAATTTACCAGGATATTTTATTTTAAAATTATTTAACCGTAAATTTTATATTCAAATATTATTTTTACTATGATATTTAGTTGTGATACGATTATTTCTACAAATTAAACAAATAATATGTTTAAAAATTTCAATTAATTTTTCATTTATAAACATTTTGACAGTCAACTTTCAATTTTTATATCAAAGACTTCAAAATATCTCTCATTTTGCAGTCATGGTGTCACCCAAAACTCCCCCAAATTAATTTTTATTTTATAAATATTAATGTTAATTATTTTAATGAAATTTCATAGTCCAACATATTTTTTCATCAGCAATATTTTCATATTACAATAAACATGCATATCTTTAAATTTTACAACTGTTTGTTTTGTTTTTTTTAATCATATAAATTATATATATAATATTTGATCAATTTTGATTTGACATTCGAATTACCTGATAATAACAGGGTATTTGTTAATGGCATACATAGACACATGTTTGCATGTATATATATTGGTACTACTTTGCCAATATATACACGTATTGTCAGTAATTTTAAATAAAGCAAACCATAGCTAACAAACTGATGTTCTATCCTCACGTCATTTCGTCGCATCGGATCGATCATGACCGAGATCACGATTAGAGGTGATTAACACGTTTACAATCCTTTCAATCACCAACATATACATTGATCATTTATATAGATATCACAAAAGCAATATATATATATTTAGTCGTATTAAATCTATTGTTATATATATTCTATATTTATAGTAACTATAAAGATAAACTATCACAACTTGTATGTTTTCATTGAGTTAATATAAACTTACGTCCAACAAACTGTAATACGATCCATACAGATTTAACATTGAATTACATTTACATATTTATAACAAAAGAACATTTTCATTGATCTTTAATATCTGCAACTTTATACATTGGACATTAAATTACACTGTATATAAATTTATCTTGCTTGTATCTTATTATTCTATTTACTCATTTAAAATTTCTATGCACATATAACTTTTTGTTGAAAAACTATATGCTTCATTCAAATGAGATTATTGATTTTCATACAAAATCAAATATGACATTTATTGTTTGTTCATTAGAATATAGAAATTATTATTTTATTCTTTTGTTTGTATTTATTTTGTTGATTTTAAAATAGTTGGAAATAATATTTTGGTAAATAAAAAAAAAAGTAGTAAAGTAGATAAATTATTTTAAAAAGAATTTATATTTTTATAACAATGCTTAAATTATTTTGATTTACAATTTAACATATGTATTTTATTGACAAAGACATCGATAAATATATCAAAGCAAAAAATAAAAATTTAGAATGCATCAGATTATTTTTTGAAAAATGTTAACTTTAAAGTTGTTGATTCAGTTGAACAAAATAAGAATAGTTGTATAAAAATTGGGAAGAAAAATTAAATTATTTTTTATGATATACATATTTAGTGTTTATTTTTCAATTTATAACCAGAGGTCAGTAATTTTTTTTGCATGGATTGGTAATTGATATAGTTCATTGAAAATATGCTGTCAAAATTGGCTGTTGCAGTTAAAATTATTGTGTCAAATCCAGAAATATGATAACGATAAAAATAATAATATCATGTAGCTCAAATTTATATTCAATTTATTAAAATTTTAAAAAACAACTGTAAAAGTTTATTCTAGTTCGAAATGCTATAGCTATTTGATGACAATGGATATTTGAGCCATTTGATCAAAACTTTTTGCTAAATAATTAAATGTATATCTGAAATTTTCAATAAATTCTTAATTATTACTTTTAATTATTAAAATTAAAATTTGATTTTTTGTTAATTTTACCTCAGGCTGTTAAATAGTCAGTTTAATTTTAAACTAAATTTATCAATTTAAAAATAAAATATAAAATAGAAATTCAATTTATATATAACAGTTTATAAATAAATAATTTTTTTTTTGTTTTAATAATTCAATAATACACTGAATAAATAATTTTTTAAAATTATTTTTCTTTCTATTTTTAGTTTAAAATAAAATATTAAAAAAAAATAAATTTAATTTAAAATTTTCAATTAAATATTGATTATTATTTTTTAAATATTTCATATTAAATATTTTTTATTTTTTTACATTTTCAGGCTGTTAAATTGTTAGTTTAATTTAAAATCAAATATGTCAACTTCAACATGAAAAATAAAAAAAATTTGAATTTAATTTAAATATAAAGTTGAAAAAATAAATAAATAAAAAAGATTAAAAGAAAAAAATAAATTGAATATATATGCTGTTGTGGTTTTATGTAGGTTGCATAACCTGTTGCCAAATAGAAAATTAGATGTACATCACCACTTCGTTGCACCAAAATATATATACATTTTTCTCTCCATTGAGAGAGAAAGAGAGACTTTTCAAAACTTTTAAACTCGATTTAAAACTGATTAAAGTTGAAACTCATATAGGTGAGAATTACTACGCTGAGTTTCCATCCAACATTAGGGACAACATGTCCAAAAAAAAAAAAAATAAAAAAAAATACATATTTTACTGATAAACTAGACCTTCTGGCGCGTTTTTTTAAAATTTATTTTTCACCAAGAGAAAACTAATTTTCTTTTTCTCATAACAAAAAAAAAAACGAGAAATGAAAAAATAAAATAATAAAAATTTATAATACACTAAAATGAATTAATTTCTTTGTTATTTTCTATACAATTTTAATAAAATTTAATTTTACAATAACAAAATTCATTTGGTCAGTCATCAAACTAAAATCTAAAATAATTTCAAAATATAATTTATTAAAAATAATAATGAACATTTGCAGTTTATGAATTGATAGTTTTTGATTTTGTACGAATAAAAGTACTTGCAAAAATAGTTTGATAGACTTGTTTTTTTTTTTAGGTTTATATTTTATGTAATCTCAGCTAAATCTCTTTATAGATGTATAAAACATTTTAAAGAACATTGAGTTCTCTAAACTACAAACCCGCATGTTGATATTTCGAAAATTTTCACGTAAATTTATCAATTTTTAATAATTAAAGTTTGTATTTACTAATGAGGGTTGTATGTATAATTAATAATTATATAATATTGTATTTTTATTGTATAAATATTGAATTGAATATAATCCTTGGGGAATTTCATTAAATTTTCCAATGTACAAAATATGTTTATGTGTATTTTCACTTGATACTATTTACGCTGTATATTGATAACAAAGTATAAACATGATATGGATATATACCCAAAGGGTATTAGCTATCAACTTACTTTACAAGGCTTATGCAAACTACTCTGACCATCAGAATATTTTATAAACTCGATTAGAAAAATATCCAAGATACTTATTGATCATTAATTTTGTAAAAAAAAATATAGACGTTATCATAAAGTCATGACAGACTTTATCATGATTATTTATATATAATTTATATGAATATGAGCAATTCTTAATTCATAGTGAGATTATATGAAGATAATTATAATAATCATTGGAATTTACTGTTTAAATTAATTCTGAATTCATCTTAAATTAAAGATTGTTCATTTAGATAAATAACAGTGATGAAGTGTATTTTTTTTTATGTTGAAAAAAATATTTTACATAGGAAAGAATAAAATAAAATTAAAAAATTGCATTTACCTAGTTTTATCTGGTAATTAGTTTATATGGTATATTAAAAAATAATTTTAAAAATATAATTTTAAAAATTGCGAGCTCTTTGGTTGACTGAAAAAAAAAAGCTTGCAATCATGGCAATTGAAATAATATTTATGTTTTTATTTATTTTGACATGTGCCAATATTATTTATTATTATTTAAATTAAAAAATGATAAAATTAAACAAAAAATAATAAATAATAAATAATAATAATTATTATTAATAAAATCATTAACAATGACTTGATATAATTTTACTATTTGTTTTGTCAATTATTTATTTCAATTCAATTATATATTTATTGTTAAATTATAAAACAATATTTTTGTTATAAATAAATAATTACTATTTTCATAATAACAAATAAACAATTAATAATATTAAATTTCAAAATCAACAATTCATTTTGGCAGTCATTTTAAAAGTTATTGATTTTAAAAGTTGAAGTTGACTGACATTTGACAGTCATGGTGTCATCCAAAAACCTTGATGAATAATTACCCAGTGTAAAAAATATGAATATACTTGATTATTTATTTAAATCAATTTTATATTAATTGATTGATTTATTTATACGTAGTTCTTGCTTCTTAATTCAATCAATATACATTAAAAAGAGAGCAAAAAAATCCTGACTTTTATACACATTATCGAAAGCTTTTTCATCAGTTTCCAGTTGATAATGTTATTAAGTTTTTAGATCAAAATTTCAAAATAAATACTCAGTTAAAATCAGAACCCTATTTGCGTATTATTTAAATATAAAAAACATACAAAACTCAATAATTGATAATTAAAAAATAAAATATATTTTCTTTTTGAAATACAAAAAAAAAAAAATCTCAAGTAAATTAAAAAAAAAAATTGTAGTTGATCTCTCTTGACAAGAATTGACTTTTAAAAGAATTAAGGGCAAAACTAAAAATAAAATTGAATAGTTCTTTATAACTTTACAGTATAATATATATTTGTAAATATATATATATATTTTTTTTCATCGACTAAAATATAAAATTTTATTGAACTTTATTTATTTAATCTCTAAAAAGCTTGGTCTAGTTTTAATTTCATTAACTATATATTTTTTACTTTTTTTTATTTTATTAATTCCTTTTCATTTTATGTTTTAGATCTTTATCTATATATACGTATTTTTTTTTTTTTTCGAACTTAACTTACGAGCTGGACCAGATGAATTGTCTTTGGCAGTGTTGGGGCATTAAAGTGCCTCCGGGTATTAATTTATCCTTCCTGAATGTGGAAAAAAATAAAAATAAAATGAAAAAATGAAAATCACATATAAATAACAAAAAAAAATTGTGGTCGACAACTTTAACTATGAACGGATGATCCAATATACCTAAAAAAAAAAATAAAATTTAATCATAAAATATACATATTAAAAAAGATAATAAAGATAATTTATTAAATCATATCCAGAAGTTAATATTTTACATCTGTGAAAATAAATTTTTGATGATAATTTTATACTTAATTTCAGAATCACACTTTTGATTTTCATTTCGTTTTTCATATTTTATTTGTAGACATATAATCATTCTAATATTATATCAAAAGACCGATTAAGTCTGAGCTTGTTTTTTTTTTTATTTTTCAACTCTTGTGAATGTAACATTTCTTTCAAGTTGAGGATCCATGTCATCATCGATCTTTAGTTATTTTTTAACTTACTTATTATTTTGTTAAAAACCAGAACTATATATATATTAATATTTTTAATTTATGAATAAATTAGAATTTCCAACTTTAATGATCATTACAATATTTTGTATAAATCAATGTTTTTCACTGATCTCGAGTAAAATAAGCAAATGATAATCAAATTATCAATTAATAAATTTAATTAACTTTAACCAATCAAAGAACATTATTGAGTCATTGAATTTAAGCAATTGATTGATATATTGTTTGAATTTTATTAGTTGTATCAAAGCAGGTGAGTAATTCGTATTCAAATTAAACAAATGCTTAATTTAAAAAAATATAATTTATCATGGAGTAGAAAATTAATACTGATATTCTCGTATTCACCGTGACAATAGTTTTCCAAAATTTTTCCAAATATCTCCGACGATTTCAAATTTCTTCGTAAAACTCTGTGTCTTTCCAAAGCGTTGATTTATTTCAAAATAATTTTGAATTTGTTTAATAAATATTTCCAATCTTTCTATACTGGTTGTTATAATAAATAAATAAATTTTATACATAATAATTTCAAGTTATCTACCATTTGCAGCTTTTAATAAATAATTATTTTGAATACTTATCAAGATATTAACGTTATATTGCAAATTTTCCTAACCATTTACTGGTTGCTTGATTACCTTAACATGAAATTAAAACACTATAAAACATATTATATAAAACCTGATATACAAAAATATCCTACACTAAAAAATTCGTTGTTTTCTACTCAAACTAACCACATAAACTTTAACCAATATTCAAATAAATCCTGAAAGTTTTACGTAAACAAACGATAAAAATATTCACAGAAAAAAAAATATATATAAAGAAATGATTGAAAATTAAATACAAATGAAACAATTAAAAAATGGAAAAGTTTCAAAAATATATATTTAATAGTGTATATACCTGAGATGTTGAGATGTTGAGTTCCATTTGGCAATGATTTACGAGAATTACAGAGAACAGCAAAGAGGTATTAAAAATTCGTTTACCAAGCAACCATGAGCCCTTTAAGAAAACTTTCTAGTTTACCAATTCAACTACCTCTGGCACTTTATCCCTTTTCGACCTCTTTGTTTTATCATCCATCTTGGATCCACTAACTTATTGGCCAAGACTACCTCAAGCCCACAATTTTTTTTTTTTTTTTTTATTCGATTACTCACAACTTTAAAGTTAAGAAAAAAAAAATAAATAAAATTATTAAATTTACATTTGCCACCACAATTTTTTTTTATGTTTTTTATCTTTTTTAAATTTATTTATCGTTTAGTTATTGTTTACTTTTTTTTTTTTTTTCTTTAAGTACTAAATTTTTCATAGGATTTTACTTGAATTCCCTGTGGGAAATACTAACTGATTTACACGTACACAACGATGAGCTGATGCTCATAATTTAATATCATCAATCTTGTACTGTAACATTCATACTTCTAAAAGCAAATCATTTTATTTTATTTTTTATTTGAAGAAAAAATAAATATATCAGGATTTATTATTCATTGATTATCATTTCATTTGTAATATTTTTTCTTTTCTTTTTTTTATTCCACTTCAATACTACCTTTGTATTCAATTTTGTTTTTTTTTTTTTTTTGTGAACCAACCTTTTCTTTATCCAATGCCCTTATGTATATTTCAGATTTACAAACGATTACTGATAATAAGAAAACATATAAATCTTCCAGCACAAAATTTCCAGGTAATTTTGGTGAGTTTTAATAAGAAAAATTGTAGCAATATTTTTATTTATAATTTCATGTTTATACGAATTGAAATGAATTTTAATAATTTTATAATAATTAGCAAGTTTGAAAATTATAATTAAAGGAAGAGAAAAATTAATGCTTATTTAGAAATAATTTCATACATTTATCATAGTTTTAGATGACATCATGACTGTCAAATGACAATCAACTTCCACGTTTTTAATCAATGACTTTTTTAATTTAAATAATAATAAATAATATTGGCACATGTCAAAATAAATAAAAACATAAATATTATTTCAATTGCCATGATTGCAAATTCTTTATCAGTCAACTGCCAAGCTAAATAGTCTTTACATTTTCAAAAAATTGATGAAACAAAAAGAAAAAAAAAAAATAGATAAATAACAAAGAAAAAAAATAAATAATAAGCTAGAAGGTTTAAATAAATTCCATGAAATTTGTAGTTTAAATTGAAAACAACACTTCAGATAATAAGACTCTATAAACTTGTCGTTTCATCTTGAAAAATATTATCATGATAAATTTTCTACCCAACAACAAGGTGCAGTTTTCTGAGCAATAGTCTATCCTAATCTTGGTATAAAAAAAAAAAAAGAAATTTGGCCAACAAGGAGAAAAAAAAAAAAATAAAAATTGTGAAACAGGATAAAATAACTGAAGACAAATGGGTTGCAGAAAAATTATATTTCATCATAAATAGGAAAACTTTTTCTTCTATTCTTAATTCTTTGGTTTTATTACCATCAAAAACTTGCAATTTATGAATGCATTTTTATGATAAATATCATATTTTATTGCACACCGTAATAAATTAGTAATCATTACTTTTTTTTCACAACAAAAAAAAAAAAGCATAGAAAGACCAATTATAATTTAAAATTTTTATTAAATCACTGTATTAAAAAACAAAATAATTTTTCATTTCAAATTATAATAAATTTTATTTGTAATAATAATTTTTATCTTCAACTTAAAATATTTCATTAAATTAAAAATTTGTTAATATTTATATATTTTTATTATTTTTACAAATATACAAACATGTACATATATATATGTAAAATAAAGTGATCTAAAAAATTGAATGCGGACAGCGTATACACCATAAATTCATACTGCCAAAAAGATAATACATAACCCCCGATATATCCAAGCGCGACATTGCTTGCCAAGTACAATTTATCTCCGACATTTCGAACTAAAATTCTTATCCTTTCCAGTGTTGCCAGTGAACTAAACGAAATTGGAGAATTGTGATTGCGCATAGAGTTTATTTTTTTTTTTTATTTAAAAAATAAAATAAAATATTCTACTTTTTGTATAAAAAAAAAAAAAAATTTTGACCTCACTTTTGCCAACAAACTTAACCAAAACGGATATGTCTTTCATGATTTTTTTATACCATCTATTTTTTTTATCTCAATATAAAAAATTCAAAAAATAAAAATTGATATTTCTTTAAGACAAAATTTTTTTAAATGGCTCGTGTAAGTAATTTTTACAATACCTTAAGATTATTCCTATAAAAGCTGCAATTAAAGTTAAATTTACCTGACTGGAATTAGACAAAAAAAAAAAAAAAACCTTTTAAAAATGATATAAATGCACTGTTAAAACGATTAAAAAAAAAAATTGAGAATAAACGGAGGAAAAATAATGGAGAAATAAATGATGAAGAGAAAGTACAAATGTTCAGAAGTGATCATGAGGAAAAAAAATATATATAAATATATGAAATAGTGCATTATATTACTTTTAGAGGAAAAGTACTTTGAAGGGGAAATTTTCAATATAGTTTTAATATCAAAACAATTGGATTGCGTGTGTATTTGTGGGTGGGTTTAAACAGAAAAAAAATGAATAAAAATCAAATAAATAAAATTAAAAAACTGCGCATTCATTGGAAGTATATAACTCATCAGTATTATATGCTTTTTTTATCATACGTTTTTGTATATCGTATATTATAATATATTCCCACATAAAAATATTATACAGATGAGGTAGCTATCTTATAATATTTATATTTTTGTTCATTCTTTTATCGCTTATTCATTCATAAATTAATCATAAAGTGGAATATATAATGCAACAAGATTACTGACACTTATGTCTAGCCAGAAGGATTTGTTTTTTCAAATTAATGATAAAATTAATTTTATCATTCGTCATAATTATGACGAATTCTATTTTTATTATAAATCAAAAAAACTTATATAAACATATCCTTTTGATTTACTAGTATTTATTATTAAAATTCATTGTACTTCATTATTACTTGTTAATAAATTTATACAAAAATTTTATCTAATATACTTGAATATACTTATTACTAATTCAAAAATGATGTCAACAATATTTTAATTATAATAAAAATATCAGCAATATTATTTTTGAATTGATGTTGATATTGGAGTGAATAATCTACAGAATTTTCAAAACCATCATTTTCGTACGGAGAAATTGACGAGAAATACGGGGATATTTAAAAGTGTCAACTACATCATTTATTCTCCGTAAATTCTTTCGTAACCTGTATAAATATTTCCACACTTTTCGTAAATTTTCTTGTATACGGTGTCAATTAATAACGCCACCGTAAAATGTTGTGTTTCTTTATATTGAACAATAAATTTATCTAAAACAAAATTAATTTATAAAAATGATAATATCAAATATAAAAAATTACCACAAATCTACCACTCAACATTTATATTTTTAACGATAATATTTTTATTTTAAATTAATGTTAAACATCATAAACATTACGATGATTTATCTATTTATTTTTTATTTTTATTATTATTATACAAACAAAGAATTTCTTAAACATAATTTATATTTTTATTTATACATCATTTTTTTTAAGTGAAAATAAAAAATAAAATTGTTAATAAAAAATGGGACAAGCATAAATAATTTGGTCAACATGTGCATAGGACATTTTTTATAAGTTATATATGTGTAAATTGTTGATACATATATGTGTGAATAAATGTATGAATAGCCCAGCTAAAAATGTGACAATATTTTACGTTTCGAGATTTCAATTTATATAAAAAATTTTTGACACATGCATATAAACACAATGTGTATACTCACACTTTGACATTCTGGTTTCCAAATTCAGTTCTTCATCATCCATTTTTTTTTTCTATTTATAAAAATGTATATATTTTCTTTTTTATAAAATTTTCTTTTTTCAAGTGATAATTCACGAAAACAATATTTATTTTTTTTTATAACTGTATGTTTTTTTTTTTTCATTTTTTTTTTTTTGCATCAATCTATCAAATTTTTTTATGTTAAAAATAAAATAATAATAAAAGTTATGAGACGAAAGCCAAGTGTCATTTGGATGTGAATTGCACGAGTTTCCGGTTCTATTGACCTGGGAAATTGAATGAAAATAAAATATACATGAATATTAGTTTTTTTTTTTTAAATAAATCGAAAAATGTCTCTATTTTTTTTTTTTTTTTTTTCTTATTGTCATGTTCAATCTATTTTTCATGCACATATGCAGAAATATAATCATTTATTTTTTTATATTTTAAAAAATACTACAAAATGTAATAGAAAAATATTATGTTACAATTTTTTATCATTTTATTCAAGTAAATATTCATAAGATCATAATATATTTATAGTTTTTATTATTTTTTTTCTATTACTATATTTATATATTACTATAGTGTAGTAGTGCATGTATATTTTTACTTGAATAAACTCAATAAAAGCATTATTAATATTTTAATGATGTCGATGAAATGAAGTTTATAATAGTAAAAAAAAAAAAAAATAGTACATGAATGTGGATCCATGTACCTATATGTGTGTCATGTATTTATATATATATATATATATGTTCTAGAGTTTCAATTGAAAATGCATATGCTTTGTACAAATGTACCCGAGTGGCAGAATGTCCTGGCTTGAATTAACATACAGGGAAATGTTGAAGTGCATAGATGTGTACATACAATCTCCAATACCGTATCTAGGATTACCGTCAAGCTAACATGGGGTCAAACCTACTATTCGTTGACAAACCCAAGGCTTCCTTGTAACCCTTGTCAATAGGTCAACCTCAATTTCCATTAATTATTTAAATCTCATTAATTGAATTAGATATATATTTATATAATTTTTGTCAAAATATATAAGAATTTTAAAAATCATTAATTACAGATTTTTTTGTTTTAATAAAAATTAATACATATTTTATATTTTTTTTATATGAATAAGTATAGGCAAATTTAGAAAAGAATAATTTAATATATAATTGATTAAAATTTTTATGACAATTTAAAGTGATTTAATTTTATATATTTTTCTTTTAAATTCGAATGGAAAGCTTGAATGAATAAGCAAAGTTAGATACATGAGTTATTGATCTTAATATATTATTATATATTCATTTATTATTGATGATTTGAATTTGTATTTAGTTTCTTGAAAACTTACCATACAAACAAAGATTTAAAATTATTATTGATATTTAAATATTATTTTTTCAGTTTGCAGGTTAAATTTAATTTTATGTCTGACCAATGGTTGACTTTTCTACTTGATAGATTTAAAATAAAATTATTAATTTATTTTAATGATACACTTTTGTTATTTTTTAATTGTTGTAATATTATTTTTCATAAATGTTGATGTTTAATTTAATTTTATGACTGAACAATATTTTTTTGGGTTGTATATATTTATGAGTGTAGTTGGGTGGTGTAATTTTGTATTAACATTTTTTGTAATACTTTTATATTGTAGTAAAAATGTTGTAACAGTGTCGTAGTATTGTCATTATATATTTTTATATATTTTTTTGAATAGTTAAATAAATATTTAAGTCAATTCAAAATAGGTTTATTTAAAAGATGAAAATAATTTAATCACGAGAAACTTTGAATGACACCATGACTGTCAAATGACAGTCAACTTCCAGTTCTTTTAATCATCGACTTTTAAAATGACTGCCAAAATGAATTGTTGATTTTGAAATTTAATACTATTAATTGTTTATTTGTTATTATGATAATAGTAATTATTTATTTATAACAAAAATATTGTTTTATAATTTAACAATAAATATATAATTGAATTGAAATAAATAATTGACAAAACAAATAGTAAAATTATATCAAGTCATTGTTAATGATTTTATTAATAATAATTATTATTATTTATTATTTTTAAATTTAAATATAATCATTTAATAATAATAAATAATATTGGCACATGTCAAAATAAATACAAACAAAAATATTTCTTAAAAAGAAATTTATTTTCTTATAAAAGAAAAAGAATTTATTCTTTAAATAATAATAAAGAAGCAATGAAATTTTCAAAGAATATTTAACTGTAAAATGTAATAACTTAGATTAACCGAGAAAAACTTTTATGTTTATTTAAACTTAGATTAAAAGTAGCCTAGAAAACCAAATCTATTGATCAGGTAAATATATATCTGTTATAAAAAATTCATTAAAAAGTCTATATTCGTAAATTTACCAGAAATTTCAAGAAAAATAGATTAAATTGTTATAAATAATTTGTGTTTAAGAATCTGTCAAGAATTTATAATTTTACAAAATAGAAAACAATATTGTTTCACTCACCAAACCGAAGCTAATTATTTTTATTATATTTATTTTGTAACTTTATAGTTTAATCTTCATTATCTTCATAACATAATATTCAATTTATTATATAAAATAATAAAATAGCTATAAGAAGAATCATTAATTTTAATATTTATATACTTAAATTGACACAGTATAATCTTACCATTATCATAGAAAACTTATAATGACATGAATTTCAATCTCATTATACTGAAATAAGAAGAACCCTTATTTATTATTTTCCATTTAATAAATAAATTGTCATTCTGCTTTTTACCAACCAACAAGTAAATATAACTGTATAAAAAAAGTTATTTTTTCCTTTATATAAATACACAACAATTAAATTTTTCATCAACTCGTATAGTTCAATATTAGATTTTCATTTATTTCAAAATTTTTTTTATTTTAACTTTTTTAAAAATTTTTAATACTCAATTTTCTTCATTTTATTTTCAATTGACAATTTTTTTTCATATATTTTTTATCATTTATCTTATTTATTTATTTATTCATTTATTTATTTATTTTATTTATTTTTTATTTATTTATTTTTTGTTTGATCTGGTTATTTAGTGCACGATAAAAGGGCTACAAAGAAGAGGCGTATGCTTTCATCGTTATCCAATACCAATTTTGGAGACAATGTGAAGAATACAATATAAATATATATATATATAAATGTATAAATTGTATGCCTGGACGGTTTCCAAGTTATTGAAGAATACAACGAAAGACGACGCCTCGTTTCTCGCATTTATCCATGTACTAGAATAAATAAGTGTTTACCTTTTGCACGACATTTTCTTTGCGAACTTTCTTTTGAAATAAGTATACATGTTACAATTTTCATAGTTTTTTTTATTTTTTTTATTTTTATTAACCATCATTTTTTATTTTAACTTGTAGAGTTATAGTCGTTTCATTCGTATTTATTTTTTTTTTTAAATTTACTTTCTAATTTAATTTTATTTATACTTAAATTTTTTTTTTTTTATCTTTTTAACGTTAAATAATGTATTTTAAGATTTACATTTTATTTAGATTTTTTTTTTTATTTTTTTTATATTTTACTTTTTATTAGAAAGTAATTTATATTTATTTTTGAAGGCGACATGCAAAACGATTCTGTCTTCTATGACGTCTTCTAATAGCGTTACTGAGATCTATACTCCAATCGGTAAGAATTAGTTTACCCGATCGGTAAAGATAACTTGAATTCTAACGTTTTTTTCTGTGCATTTTGCACATTATTACTATTATTATTATTATTATTATTATAAATATATATTTTATCAAATTGTATTATTAAATTAATTTTTCAGTTATTTTCTGAACGATTTCAAAATAATTTGAAAAATGTAATTTGTGCAATTTGGTATACCTGATTCCCTGGTGAAATTTTTTCTCCGCCTTTTGTCCACCTTTTAATAGATATGGAACAAGAAATTGATCGTTTTTTGTTGGAATTAACAATTATGAGGAGTTATTAGGGCTTTTAATCTTACCAATTTTACTGAAGGGAAAATTAGTTGAAATATATTATCAAAATTATTTACTTTTAGTAAAATCAACTCAAATATTTTTGCAAAAAAAAATAAGTAAAGATGGATTCAAACTTGGCGAACAACTAATGAAAAAATTTTGTTTCGGTTTTCAGCGGTTGTATGGACTAGAAAAATGTACTTTTAATGTTCATCAACTAATTCATGTAGCTCAGGGGGTTAAAGCATGGAGTCCATTGTGGGCATGGTCTAATTTTCTTTTTGAAGATGGGAATGGATTACTGGTAAAATTAAATCATGGTCCTGATAAGGTTCACAGTGAAATAGCTAATACATTACGCTATTTCAATGTTTTTAAGGCACTAGAATCAACATTATCCCTTGATAATTACCATCAAGTGAATAATATAAATACTGTGGGGCGTGTTAAACCAAGATATCTTCCTATTTCATTCTTACGAGCAATAAACAATTTAGGTTATTTTAATAATTCAATAAACCAAATATTTTCTGTATATTTAAGAATAAAAATATAAAAGATGCAATTCAATTATCTCTTGGGGCAATGGAGAATTTTTTGGTATCGTAAAATGTTTCATTCAATCAAATGATTCGTTAATTGTAATTGTTGAAGAGCTATTGCCAATAAGAATAAATAAAAGTTTAGAAATATATCATCAAAAAACGGATGTTAAATTTGATAATTGTTTCATACCTGTTCGTGAAACAAAGCGCATCCAAGCAATTTTAGCGACGGAAATAACTGAAAAAATTTTTAGAGTTGGTAATTAATTCGCACCGATAATTTGATATTGAGATGTTAATATATGAACAATTTATATTAATTGCCAGTTCAACATTTGGAAAAATCAAAATACTTGAAATAAATAAAAAATATAATTGTTAAATATTGTACTGGTTCCATTTTACT
Source organism: Lysiphlebus fabarum (assembly GCA_011426435.1). Classification (NCBI taxonomy): domain Eukaryota; kingdom Metazoa; phylum Arthropoda; class Insecta; order Hymenoptera; family Braconidae; genus Lysiphlebus; species Lysiphlebus fabarum. The sequence goes on along the minus strand of WSYQ01000194.1, from coordinate 2,807 downwards.
ATTTAAAAATTTTTTTTTTTTATATATTTCATATAAATTATGTATAAATTATATATAAATTACACATAATAAATAACATTTAAATATTTTTATTTTTATAAACATTATTGTTGTTTTTTTTAAATGTATTAACTACATTGTCACAAAGTTATTCGTTCATTATTGCCCTGGTAGAAATTTTTCTCCGCCTTTTGTACACATTTTTCCAAAAATGACCTATGGTCGAGAAATGCTAGACAAATTTCTCCGCTATTTGTCGAACTTTTCTCCACCTGTAAATTATTCCGACATTTTTGGATAAAAGTCGAAAAAAGGTGGACAAAATGCGGAGAAACGGCAAAGAAAAATTCCTACCAGGGTGCTGATGTAACAGTAGTTTATTTTTGTTTTTAAAATTATTTCTAAAATCATTTTTTCCATAATTATTTACTTAATTTTTTATAGTTAACGTTTTTCATATAAAAAAAAAATACTAAAAAAAAAATAGCGACTTAACTGATATGACTTCTTAAAAAAATTGGTTTTGCATTGTTTATGTATGTAATTTGTTGTAAATTCAAGCAGTTTTCTAATGGTATAAAAATAATACTTTAAAAAAATTACTAATAAATAATTGACAATATTTGCCCCACGGAGATTTTATCCTTTACACATTTTTTTTTTTTATTTAATATTATTGTTATTTCAATTAATTATTAACTTTATCTAAAAATTTTCATTTCATTCATTAATTTTGATTATTATTGATAAATCCAAGATGACTCAAACGCTACGTGAACAAGGGGCAGTTTTTATTGTTGATGAATGTTTGATGATGAATTTAATTAAATGATCATTGAAAACAAGAAAGATTGATGCAAATGACTTGATGAAAAAATGTATTTAAATTATATTAAAATTACATTTGAATCATACTTGAAAAACTATTGAGTTATATCAAAAGCTAATTAAAAAAAACAGTCATACTAATTATTAAAAAAAAAAAAAACTATTTAATAAAATCACTTAAGTTTTTAAAATAAAAAAAAAATTTAACCTTCGAATTTAAAAATAATTGTAAAAATATAGTGACCCTGATATATCTATCTATATTGAAAGGATAAAAATGATTTTCATTTTCCAGATATATTATCTCATCATTTTTTAGATATTATGATTGATTCAATATGCTTTCGTATGTAAATAGCTCATGGCAATACTTTTGACATATAAATATCTAAAACTTAAAATATTCTTGTTTTAATTGTAAACTCATATAAGAAATAAACATTTTTTAATTATTATTTTGTCATATTAAAAAGTAGCTAAACATTATAAAATCATGAGATGAAAAATTGACTAAATACAAAAAAATTTTTGTATCAATGAAAAATCAATCAAACACTGCAAGATTAAAAATAATTTGTTACATTTATTATTTTTTTTTGTTTATTATAAATTATATTTTCATTAATGCACAAAAATTTTGAATATCTTTTGTATTTTTCGTATATTTTTTAAATGAATATGAATTTATAATAACTCATGTAATCATGAATCGCAGAGTAAAATTTTATGATAAAAAAAAAATAGCTGAATAACAACATTGGCATAAATTTGAACAAAATAATATTTACAAATACGATTTTTCAATTTAATCATTAGCATTATCTTTTTAAAAATTTATCCATTTTTTTTTTTTTTTTTTTTGCAATAACAATGAATATTTATTAGGCATATTTACAATGCTATTTGTAAAATAATTCTCATCTTGCTTTCACACTTTGCAATCTATCAATATGTATTTTTCAAAATTTGTGTTAAAAAGTTTCACAGTTATATAAATAATATGTATGAGGAAAAAAAAAAAAATGTGATGGAGATTGAAATAAAAAATTGAATACATTCATACATACTGATGATGTAACATAATGTTAAAAATAAAAAATTCAATTGGATTTATGAAGCATTGTCATGGGAAAAAAATATAAATGGAAACAGTGAGGCATAAAATCGGCTTTTATTTTTTATTTTTTTATATCAATAGGTTTTTAAATCAATAGGTTTTGAACAACAGTTAAAGTGTTGTAATTTAATTTTAGTATAATTATTTGTGATAGTTCATAAAGTGTTAAAATTCTGATAAAATTTAAAAAACAATAAAAAAAAATTATCATTTAGTTTTCAATGATTCTTTTTGTTTATTTTATTTTTTTATTAAATTTTTTTTATTATAATTTGTAAACAGTTATTTATAATTTTAAATAATTAAGTTTTCATTTTTTTTTTTTTTTTATAATAAAAAATGTTTTATCTTAAATTTAAAATAATGAAAATAAAAAATTCTAATTTAAATATTAATTAAAACAAAATTAATATAAATACTGATTTAATCATTAATTTTATAAATTTTCAAAATATAAATTCTGTATTTTTGTTAAATTATTTCTACCATAAATTATTTTTTTTTTAATCCATAAAATTTATTAAATTTTAAATTATCATGTTGTATTTATTTTTAAAAAATTTAATGAATAATTTAAAAATAAAAATTTTATTTTGAAATTTTATAAAAGAATTATTTTTAATTTTATATTACAATTGATTTATCCAAGCATTTTTTTTTTCAAATACATCGAATTTGTATTTAAAATTTATAATCGTACAAATCCAAATAAATATATGAAAGAATTAACAAAACAATTTCATCAAAATCACACTAAATGAATTTATAGATAGAATGTTTTTTGAATAAATAGGATCATGATATAACCATTGATTCAAACACGATTTGTTGATTGTTGGAAAAATAAAAAATATAAATAAAA
>WSYQ01000193.1:0-23704 GCA_011426435.1 Lysiphlebus fabarum | reverse complement strand
ACAGCTCGCAGTATGAAGTCAAGTAAAGTCATATTTGTACGTAATTCTAAAAATCAGCTAACAAACATCACTCCATATTGAACTGTACACTTATATATGTATGAAAATTCAATAATTTTTTTTCACATAAAGTCATTATGAAATCACAATAAAGTCCTTTATTTTTACATGGGTAAAATATTCGTGGCTTATAACGCATGGTCACAGGTTTACTACGGTAAAATATGTATATTATATTTTTATTTTTTTTTTTTGATGAATATGAACCAATTAAAACAACAAATAACTAAGATATTTTCACTTTAAATTACTTTTGATCATAATATAAAAGATCCAAGTGATAATTTTAATTATGAGTTTTCAAAACCCCTAATTAATTATAAAGTTATAAACAATTTATTATCGTTAACTTTGATTTCAAACAACAAATTAAGTTCTTTCTTAACTTAAAATCATACTCTGTAAGATTTATACATGATAAATTTAATTTTTTTTTTTTTTGTAGACTATAAATAATATATTTCAAAAATCATACAAATTATTTTTAATCTTTTAAAAACCCTTAATTTTCAAACTATCAATTAAAATCATATTATCAAAAAATTACCACAAATCAAAACTATTTCTCAATAAAATCAATGATGATATCAACAAAAGCCATGTTTAAAATTTTACAAGTTCATATACTGGCTTTTATTTTCGTTTAAAAAAAAAACAAATGGCATCTGCTTTTTTTTGTACTACATAATTTGAGAATATACACCGTGTTTGATAATCATAAAATATGCAGCAGTGTACTTGTAGAAAAAAATTCGTTGATTACAGGAAAAATGCGGAAAAAAATTCAAAAGTATATTTTTATTTTTTATATTTTCTTGTAAAATTTTCTATTAACTTGTTTTTTATTTTTATGATTATTTTATTTATTTATATTTTATTATATTTTTATTTTCTGACTAAAAATTTCACGGATTTCCTTTTTCCCCTTTTGTGTATCCCCCATGAACGTGATGCGACCTGTTCGCCATTGTCGGCATGGGGCCTGGGAGTTGAAGCTTGGATTCTTGAGTTTAACGTACCACTATATACAATCGAAAGACGTGCAGGTGTCCGTCCGTCTTGGAGCCATAGAACCGACATGTATGCCGCAATCCGTGTATATAGCCAACCTTTTTTTTTTTTTTTTTTTATTATTATTTTTTCTCTTTTTATTATTTTTTCTTCGACCTCGCACTTTTCGAGCTCTTTTACCAAATAAAAAAAATCTCATAATAATAATAAAAAATTTAAAATGGAGTACACGAAGTGGAGGAAGTTGAAGCAAAGACGAAAATCAAGAGGATGCGACACAACGAAAAAACCATTTATGTAGGTATAATAAACCTCTCACCTTTGTGTTTATATATATATGTATAACAAAAATATTTCAACATTAAAAATTTTTACTTTCTCACGCTCATGAACATTCTCCAGCATCATTGCACAGGTGTTTAGTTGTAATTATTTAATTGTTTGTTAAATAATAAAATGAAATAAAATAAATGACAATCATTTATAATAAAAGTTTTTTTAACAATAGAAACTAACAATATAATAGATTGAAAAAATATTTAAAATAATATCCTCGATAATAATTTTAAATAAAATAAAAAAAAAATAAATTTAAAATGCAAAATTTATTTTTTTTTTTTTAAATTTTAAATTTTAAATTTTTTTTTTTTTTTACTTGAAGAATATATTTAATATATTATTTTTAAGATAAAATTTTGAATTTCAAATTTAAGTGAAAAAAAAAAATGTATATTTTTTAGAGATTTACAGTAAATTTATTATTTATTTAAATTTTTTTTTTTTTTAACATAAAATAAACAAGTATGTAAAAAAAAATTTTAAAAAAATTTTTTTTTTTTCAAAAGAATTACGTACTCATAGTTGAGATTTTTTTTTTTTTTTTTTCAGTTTAGCAATACTATACCAGGTGTTTTTATTTATTTATTTCTTTCTTTTTTCGTTTTCTAATCTCCATGTTTTTTCCAAATGTTTTACGCATGTTTTCAAAGAACCAAACATAATTGAAGGCCCCCCCTGAGTTGCTTTCAAAAACTTTCTTAAAACCATAGTATTTTTAAAAATGAAGACATAATTTTTTACTAAAATTTTATTGACCACTGTTGTTGAAAAAAAAATATATACCTATGCTATATATGTGAATCCGTAAATCCTGGTGGCGCAAAGATGAAAAAATAATTTTAAAAACATGACAATTCTTCGTATTATTTAACAATGAAATAAAAAAAAAAAAAATTCAAAAAGCAAGTAGCGTGGGATTTGTCTCGGATGTTTTTTTTCTTATTTTCTGGCATCGTATTTTTATGTTGCTAACATAACCTCTCATCTGGGCCTATTAGTTGTTGGCCCCCATAGGCCCCCATAGGACCCACATAGGACCCATATAAGACCCATATAGGCATCTCGAAATAAATAAATAAAATCTATATAACCAAGGCCACATATCCAACGGACATAACACCCGGATTTGCAAAGGTGAGCGATTTCGAAAAAATAAAAAATAAAAAATCATCAAAGCTCAAATTTCTGCCACAATACTTTTCTTTTTTTTTTTTTTTTTTTACTTTATTTTCATTATTTTGTCTTATTCATCATCTTCTTCTTCGTATTTTTTTTTTTATATCTCTTTTATTCTCATGTACATGTACATTTTTTTCTATATAAATTATTTTATTTATTATTATTATTATATTTTTAATTTTAACTAAAACCCGCAAGCTTGTAATAAACACATTCCATTCCATTATTATTTCATCTATTTTATTTTATTTTTTTTTTATTATCAATTTTTTATCTTATATATATATTGTCTTTGTCATCATTTTATCCCACGCTCAATTTATTTTACTTATTTATTTTATTCTACTCCCACTTTAACTCTTACGAAAGCGTAAAAATTAAATCTTCTTGATGCTTAAAAAGATAAAAAGAAAAAGAAAAAAAATAAATAAAAGATTAAATTATATGTACGAGGGCAAATTGACAGGTGTGTGCCTTCGAAATCCCGTCAACCTCGGGCAATTGATTATAGTACACATATATATGTATCCACGAAAAAAAAAAATTAAATAAATAATTATTATTTATGAATATACATGTATGTGTGTATTGTAAATATATAAAGGTTATATGTATGTGTTGTAGTTTTTATTTAATTTTCTTTATATATAGAACAATAATAACAACAAATATAAATGTATTTTTAAGTGTTACGTTGAGATTTTGTGCTTGGGTAATTAATGAAATATACTGTAGACACCTGTGCAATGCTTAATTGCGCATTTGTATATATATATATATATAATAATAATAAAGATGGCCGGATTTCTCGGATAGAGCACACAGGTGTTCGTCACACACAGGTGTTCATGTACTATATACAATTTTAATGTATATACACTATAGATTTTCACTTTAGTTTAAAGTTGAAACTCTGATTTGATGAAGAAAAAAATATATAAATTATTATAATTTAAAAATATCTTTTTATTATTATCAGTAATTTATTTGTATTATTATAAAAATAAAATATCTTAAAAATATATAAAATATAAATATCTAAATTTAGAATTAGAAAAAATATATAAAACAAAATGACCTCAATTTTTCGGTGTAACTATATTGGCACTTTATACGGAGAAATTTACAAGAAAATACGAGGAAATTTTATGCCAGTTATGGAAAAACTTTCGGTAAAATTGCGATGGTAATTTTAATCACTATATTGTGTCAGTATAGGATTTACTGTTTTGTGTAGAACCCATAAATTTTCCCGTATCGATGCTAATAATTTTTTGAATGAAATGATATGGGGAATTTTTGGTGCTTGGATTTGTTGGGAAATTTTTTTTGTAGGCTGTCTACTGGCTCCGGAAATATTGCTGATTTTTAAAAGATTTTCTCGAGCATTCTTGAAGACTATAGAATATCTTTTAATAATCAAACACAAGAATGACCCTTGGGAACTGATTTAAAATTTTTATTTTATGTTATTCAAGTTTGAAAGATTTAAAAAGACTTTTTTCTTTATCATTCAAAGCTGGGATATAGTGTACTTTTATGTATATCTTTTTGAAAATTGTGGAATACTGGATTTTCACATTGATAGAATTTTTTTATTAAAAACTACTTAAAAATCTATTTATTTTCATGATATAATTCTGAAATTGTAGACCCAAACAATGACTTTTTTATTTCTGCTTTTCACGGAAAAATAAATGTAAAAATTTTCTAAAAAATGACACGATTTATTTTCGTCCCAGTTTTTTGAAATTTTTACCGTAAAAATAAAATAAAAATTCTATCATCAAGCATGGAATTCAAAATTCTAAAAACAGTTTTGAATGTAAGCAAAAAAATTTAAGGTTATATCTATACTTTGGACACATTATTAAAAGCCATTTAAAAAAAAAATCGTTAATATAAATCTTGATAATATTTTCAATTAATTAATTATAATTTTTATAATTTTAAATATTTAAAATTAAAAATGAACAAGTAAATTTTACGTTATAAATAAATCAATTTTAATTCTCAAATTGTCGATAGAAAGTTTAAATTAAAAAAAAAAAAAAAAAAAAAAATGTCCGAGTATACCATATATAATACTAAAAAAAAAATTTCCACCTGGCAAAAAAGAAAAAGTGCAGAATATAAATTTAAAAAAAAAAAAAAAAATCTGAAGAGTAGAAATCACGCTGGCGCAGTAGGTGGGAAATAGAGGTGACTTGTTGGGTGAAGAAGGAGTAAAGAAAGAAGGTGGTTCAAGGTGGTAAAAGGTGTGTGTATATGAAGAAGGTAAAAGAAGGATTGTAAATGACGATGCCAAAGGTAAAAAAAAAATTTTAAAAAATATTATAAAATAAAGACGATGTAAAAAGAGCAGAAAATAAGAGACATAAAAAAAATGTCCATATATTTATATTTATATATATATAAAGAAAGAAAGAGAGAAATAAAAAAAAAATGAATAAAAAAGGTAAGATTAAGGAGTGGTGGGCAGTTCGCGGCTGTTGAATATCAGTGGGACTACTCGGATTTGATTCTCTCGGGGTCTTGGGGGCCAGCTTCTTGGGGGGGCACACAACAGGGACCATGGATTATGTATGTATTTATATTGAAAGTATGTACATACATATATACACATAGATGTTAAGGGGGTAATGGCGGAGACGGAGGAATGAAGACTGGCGACAGACTGGCGGGAGCGCACCTGCACTCTTGTCGATGCCTGTGACTCTTGGCCTGCGCGACCACGACAACGACGCTACAATTCCAATCTGACTGAGATGGAAAATATTGTGAGTCAGGGGCGCACCTATAGTTAAATAAACCCATCCATATACATGTATATATAAGGTGTATGGTAGTATAAATACCGTCGTTGTTGTTGTCGTAGTTGCCACCTTGATCCTCCTCTTATTTTGCCATCTTATTCACAATCTTTTTCACGTTCACATATAAAACCGGCGCTCGTATTTGAGACCAAAGTACCAAATCTCATCCTTCTTTTTATCTTTATCTTTCTCTTTTTTATTATTTTCTTTTTTTCTTTTTTTTTTTTTCTCTCTCTAGAGCCACAAATCAAGTACTGCATTCCTTATCGCAAACCACGGTCTTTTTTGCAAACTTTTTATTTTTTTATTTTATATCCCTTGTCTTGAAAGTATTCACTGGTTTTTTTTTTTTTTTTTTTTTTTACGTTGGAAGCATCGTTGAATATATATATAGGTATATTTTTTTTTTTTTAAATTTTTTTTTTATTCATTTTTAAACATTTATACCGTAAAATTAGATGATTTGTTATGTTATGATTTTTCAAATTTATTTATATGAAATTATAATTTAATATGTTGAATGAAAAATTATTACCAAGTAATTTTTTTTTATATAATAAATATATATAAAATTATATTTTGTAGTATAATTGAGTTGTACAAAGATTGTAATGATTTTTTTATTTAGAAAGTTTTGTAATTGTTTTTTTTTTTTTTTTTCATTATACATAGCATGTTTTTTGCAATGATTTGATGAGAATATTATTAACTTGTATTTTTTTTTTTTACAAAAGTAAAATGTTAATATAATACGAAAAAAACAAAAAACAATTTCTTTTTGTTAACAAAATATTATAATGAAACAATTGTTTTATGAATATATATTTGTTGAGTTTTGTTGAGACTGTAATTTAATTTTTTTTTTTTTTTTATTATATTTTTTTAAATATTTATTCAAGGTAATTTTACTGTCGTTGAAATTTTTGTCTCAATGCGAACTACTGTTAGTACGCATGCATTGCATACCTGATACTGTCATACAATAAAACGTGATAACATGAGTATTTTTTATTTCAATCGAAGAATAGTATATATATTGACACGTAATCCCCAGTGATATAACGTATCTATATATATTTACAAATTTATTACCTGACAAGTATATTATCATAGAAATATTTCAAAATAAAAAATAAAATATAAAATAAATATTGATGGAAGTTGTAACACTAGAATCATCTGATGTTTCATATATATTTAGCACAAAAGTGTAAATATACTTATAGACAATTTAACAACTGACTTATTTTAATGGCCTTCATAATTATTTTTTGTCGGCAATAATTATCGATAAATCTTTGAACTCATTTTAATACAAAACAAGGGGAAAATATATTTTATAATCATACGTAAATAATGTTAAAAAAAAAAAGGAATAAAAAATTTAAATATTCATGTTAAATAAAAATAAATAAAAGTCAAAGTTTATGATCCCGGATCAAAAAAAAAAATTGTCGCGTCTCTGATTTCAGAGGGAAGACATGTATGTCTTATCAGACATGTTTTTTAAGAGTATAATTTTTTTAAAAATACTTTTTATTTTTTTATTCTTGTTTTATTAACTGGTTAAAAACAACTTTGGTCAATTATTTTTATATTTTTATTTTAATTTTTTTAATTTTATGTCGTTTGAATGTCGTATATATACGACAAATTGAACACGTGTTCTTATCATAATTATTTTATTTATTTTTTACATTGAATAATATCATTTTTTTTTATTTTTATTTGTTCGTTGAGTCATTTTGTTAGGTGGCTAACAAACATCACCACTTGATAATGCGGTCAACATTTCCGTTTGTTGTAAAGATTCTTCAAACTTTGAAAAAATTATCATAAAATGAAAAAAAAAAAAAAAAAAAACAAAATTGAATTTTAAATAATTTAGATTTTATTTTTAAAAAGATTATCTATTCTGAGAATAGAAAAATATATTATTTATTTATATTTATTCATTTATTATTTTGTTAGGATAAAATCAGCATTTAAAATTAGATAAAGATTTTTATCAAATTACAGATATTGATATGTATTTTTCATGACTCAAATTTAATTTTTAATAACATTTTTTTTTTTTATTGTAAATTTATTTATTCAGTTTATTTCAATTCAATTCAATTCAAATTTTTATTTCATTCAATCGAAAAAAAGTTTTTATTTTTAATTAAATCATGTACCTGTCGGAGTAGTAGGAATCTGTTGACCGACAATACAAAAAACAGCAAGTGTAGCGCCACCTAGCAGTAAAACAATTCATGTCGATAAAGAAGAGTTTAATTTTATCAATAAAAATACTCTGATGGTAAATAAAAAAAAAATTGATCGCATTGAATTTTTTTTGAAAACAGAAACAACAAAAAAAGAGCATATAATTTAATAAAATAAAATAATAATACTGATATTATTTAATTAGTGAAAATTGATTCTTAAAATTGACTTGAATTTTATTTGGATCAAATAGAAAATTAAATTAAATGTCTCTATTGAAGTAAAAAAACAAAAATAGAAACGGAAATGGCGAAATCAGCTTCTATATTAGGGACAATGGATTGATAGTTATGATTATAAATATTATTCTCAAGGAGACATCATAAAACGTGATAATATTGCAAATATCATTCGCATATTAAACAAATGATGTACATATAAAAACAAATATTCATCACAAAACTTTCAATATTTTCTTGAATAAAAGTTATATACAAATACATACAGTACAGCTACTAGAAATTTATAATTTTTTTTGAATAAAGTATTAAATTAAGTAGTTGATTAATAAGTTTAACTTTAAGATTATTACTAATACCATTAAAATCTTGATTTAAAGTCAATTTACATTTCTTATTTTAGCTAAGTAAATGATATTAAGTTTTTCTCACGAAGAAATTTTATTTTTTGAAATTTATACAAACATCTATTTTTGTATTTGGTAATTTTAGTCAGTTAATATATGTATAATAATTTATAAAATATATAATGCCATATAATGTTGTGGATCTATGTGGTACTTTGGTAGACATTTTATCACAAAAATAATGTCAGCACTCTTCTTTATTTATCATCACTGATATCACACTAAATTTTGATACGTTTTTTCAAGTTTTTTTTTTTTTATCAATTATTGATCTGTTATAATTCATGTTATTACCAGGAGTAGCTGTAGTATAAGTCGTAATAAACTGCATCATCAAATCATAAATCAAAACAATGACATTTATAGAAGAGAAATTTCGTTTTTGCAAAAAAAAAAAAAAGCCTCGATTCATGAGAAAATTGTCATTTGATTAAATATGAAATATTTTAGATTAAAAAAAGTTTTTTATTTTAATAATTATTAATTAATAATTAATTAACAAAATGAAATTAAAGAAAAATTTATTTGTCAAAGAGAAACAAATTTCTTGGTTCAAATTCTTGGTTAAACTATTCGACAATAATTTCTTCAAATAAGACATATTTTTTTATAAATAATTTGTGTAAAAACAAAACAATTTTGTCAAATATTAAGACATTTTTGTCATTATAAAGACACTATTTAGTTGATTGACATTTTTGCTAAAAGATTTTTTTGTTTTAAAATTGTTTTTCTAAACAATCAATTATTTATCACTGATAATACTTGTTTTTAAAAAGAAAAAAAATTATTTATGGCAAAAGTTTTTATTTCAGTTTGTCGAAACATCAAACAGAGAAAAGACAAACGAAAAAAAGTGATATTTTTGCTTTCTCCAACGAGTAAATATATATATTTTTTTTTCCTAACAATTTTTATTTTTTTATTTTCTCGTTTAAAGAAAGTAGCTGATAATTTTTTTTAATGCTAAATGGTATTCAAGTGCGTCCCTTGGGTACATTTAATATCTTTTTAAAATTATTCAAAATTCATCCATTGGGAATAAAAAAATATTTATTTTATTTTTAACCAGAAAACCACAAGTGCATTTTTAAAAATAATTTTATTTTTTGTTTCAATGCATATAATCATCCATGATTTATAGTTTGGCAATATTGATAATATATTACCTAAATTATTATTATAATTTTTTTTAATTGCTTTTTTTAAAATTAATCAAATTCAAACTGCAAATTTATGAGTAAAATAATATATATTTTTTATAATTATTGATTTTTTTCAATTTTAAATTTATTTTATATTCAGTAAACAAATATATCTATAAAAAATCTTTTGAAAAATATAGTTTTTCACATGAAAAATATTTAAATATATATTTCATATTTACCACAAACATTTTGTGAATTTACTTGACCCTCATCTTGTCTACCAGTGAAAACATCATAATAATTATTATCCAACCAAAACTTGCATCTCTAAAAACATATGTATATAAATTTTGGTTTATTTATTTATTTATTTATTTATTTTTTTCTATTTGGCAGGTGCTATGATTCATATTTCATATATATTTTTAATTAAAAAAGTATCTGGTTACTGTGTATTTTTTTACAAATAAATAATTAAAAACAAAAATTAAAAAATTAATGATGTTAAAGCATGTAGGAGTCAGTTTCTTTTATAGAGTATATTCATAAAAAAAATGTATGAATATATGAGATACATTATAAAGCAACGATCCAAAAAATAAAATAAATAAATAATTAATAACTGTATATAGAGTTAAAAACAGATAATAAATCGAAATGACAGATTTATTAATTTATATAAATAAAAATCATATGAAAAAAAAAATAAATAAATATAACAATGTAAATTATTAATTTTATAAATGAAATTTATATTTAAAAAAAAATATGTTCAAGTCAGGTATAAATAATGAATATTAAAATAAATAAAATGATAATTTAATAATTTTATTATTAATAATATTTTTTGGCAATTGAATTTAAATATCACGTAGAGGAAATGAGACAATAAAACTATGGGGAAGTTTTAAATTAACCGGATGTCATTCCGGATACGTGAGTCATCAAGCAAAAGATGCATCGCACGTGTCACAGTCATTTTATCTATACAAATATATATGTAAATATGTAAAATGTAATGATTCATCTTGACTATTTTTTCATGTATTTTAATTACAAAAATATAAAATTCGAGTATAAAAAAATATATGAAATATAATATTATTTGATTTTATAAAATACAAGTTTTGATTATTTTTTATGAACAAAGTATATCTCTCAATAAATTTGACACTATCTCTTGTGTAACTTGATCTTTGAAAAAAATTTATCAAATTTATCATACCCCGGATAAAAATATTCATGGGAAAAATATCAAAAATAAAAAATTGAATGGTACGTTTGTAAAAAATAAATTATTCACAAATTATATCAAACATGTTTAGAAAAATTATGTTATTAATAAATAAAAATCATAAAAATTTATACAGTTTTTTAAATGTAAATGATAAATTTTTATAAAACACAGTAAAAAATAGTTGGTTGAATTAACAAATTTAATTTGTTAAATTAGGTTCATCAAAAAAACGTTTGTTAATTTAATAAATATTTATTTGTTAAATAAAATTTACAAACAGTTGTTTGTTAATTTTATAAATATTAGTTTGTAAAATAAAAATTACCAACAGCTGTTTTTTAATTTAACAAATATTTTTTGTAAAATGAAATTTACAAACAACTTTTTGTTAATTTAACAAATAATTTTACATGCAACAATTACGAGTGAGAAATTTTTTAAAATATTTTGTTTATTTTTACATTAAAATCTTCATTACATGTTGAAAATTAATTTAACAAACAATAATTTTTAAAATTAACAAATACAATTTGTAAAAACAATGTGTAAATAAATTTTTAAATATAAATACATTAAATAATTACAATAAATGTTCTATTTAGTATAACAAGTCAATTCCAAATTGACGTCAAATTGATATTTGAATTCATAAAATGACCTCAAATTGACACGTGATTTCTACCTTGAATCAACTGCAGTATTTATTTATTTATATTTTATATATATACTTGATATTTTCTATCCTTGTATACGTTTTACCTTTTTTTTTTTTTGTATTTATCAAAATATATTTTTACTTCAGAGATGAAAAAATAAAATATCTAACTGAGCCATTTTTTTTTTTTTTTTAAATTTTTAATTCAAGTTTGATAAACTATATTTTTTATTTTAAATTATTATTTTTATTTTTATTTATTTGCATTTTTTTTTTTTTATAACCAGCGGCAGTCTTTGTATAAACAACTAAACTGTTATTGTAGTACAAGGATGCCACGCTCTTGTGATGATTATAATCCTCCGGGCGGTGTTAATCTGACCATTACATAAGGCAAAAGATGTTGCAATTTTGGTATATACATGTCGAATATAATGCAGGTACTACTATTATGTATATTATTGATGATATACTAAATTGATAATATTATCCTCTTTAAATATACATACATTTCATTATAAAAATGAAATTAAAATTACAATATAAAAATATGTATTTTCAATTTTATTTTTATAATATTTTCTCATGTCGTCATAATAGTGATTTAAAATTAATAATAAATTATAAAAAATAATACAAATTTCTAGTTAAAATTTATATTATAAAATAGTAATTATTTATTTGATAAATAAATAATAAATTTTTAATAAATCTATATACTTTTATTCGTTGATTTGAAGATTTGAATGGAAATAATAATAACATATAGGTACATATAAATTCTTTTTGTTTTTATATATATAAAAGGCCAATAACGTCATATATATATGAAAAAAACAAAAACGACATATATATATTATAATTAAAAACCATGTCAAGAGCAAAGAGACTCTATCCTCAAAGTATGATTCGTTGCCTTTATACCTCTGAATCTTAATTGCTATATAAAATTACAAAAGAATAAAAATAAAAAAAAAAACAAACAAAATATATAAAAACAGTCATCGAGTCAAAGGATTTTCCATGAACAAACATTGTACAATTGACCCCATTAACACCAGGTGAATTTACCTTCTCTACTGTACTATTATTTTCTCTTTTTTTTTTTTTTTTTTTTAATAAGCATATTGCCTTGCAAAAATAACCAATATTTAGCAGCATGTTTATATAAAAAGATGATTTTAAAAAATAATCTATAAGTTTTTTTTCCTGATTCCAAATCTAATTTCGAAATTTTTATTATCACATCTAGTTGTTCTTAAAAAAAAAAAAATAATAATAAATAATAAAGTGTTAAAAACTATAGAAAATATCATTTAAAAAAATTTGTTAGAGTTGAATTTTTTTGAGAGGTTAAACAGTTAAAAAAAGAATATAAAATGAGTTAAAGTTAACTATTTGAATTAAAAAATTAACTAGGAAAGTTTTACTCTCTGTTTTTAAACGTCAATATTTGATTGATGAAAATTATGAGTTATTTTTACTGATACTAACTAAAATATTATAAATTAAATTGATATTAATATTAAGTTTTGAAAAATCAAGGAAATCAAGATGTTGTCTTTGTCTAAATATTTGAGTGAAAGTGAGAAACAATATTCTATCTTTAATATTTTTTATCTTCTTCGCATATTGTGTTTCTCAAAATCATCCTCCAGAGGTCTCTACTTTATTGTCAATTCTAACTTGATAAATACTATTTATTATGACAATATTTTGTTGATTTTTTTTGATAAAAATATTATTTATTATAAAATTATCTTTTTAAAAATAATAGCGGAAAATTATGGATATCAATATCAATGTGAAAAATATTAAAATATCAGTGCAAAAAAAAATACTTTTACGCACGATTTAAAAAAAATCAAATCATGGGTAAAATTATCTCATCGCCTTCGACTCGTCCTTGAATTATAGTGACTTTTATTGATAATGGATTGATCACCGTAACTAAGGAATTAAATTGGATTGAGTTAATTTAAGTCAAAAAGTAATATATAAGGAAGATTTTTTTCAACTATTTTTCATAATATCCATATATACATTTGTAGGTTATGTAATGTTTGTTTAATTTTTTTCTTTCCTGACATGTCAATTAAATAACCACTGATTATTTGAAAAATATTTCCATCAAGAAACTGATAATTAAATTTCTCTAAAATTAATAAAATTATAATAATATTAAATATCGTTTGTCATTTTTTGTATATATAAAAGATCAAACATTCATGCTAAGAAAAAAACCGCTGATTAAAATAAGACAAGTACAATATTAATACAAAAAAAAATTAAATACAAGGTTAATGAAACGATGATGAAGTGATGATAAAAAAAAAAAAGATAAAATTAATGGTAATAAAATAGTAAATGCATTATTTGCAAAATATAAAACTTAAAAATTAAACTTGAAAATGAAATCACTACATTGATATATATTGAACAAGAAAAAAGAAATATCAAAGTAATAAAATTAATCAGCAAAAACATGAAAAAAAAATTGTTGTTGCTGTTTCTACTGACAATAATAATAATTTATTTTTCAAACAAATTATAAATCAATTGTAAATCATATATGACATTGTCTGATATTTCAAAATTCTAATAAATTTATAAACCCAATTTATAAAAAAAAAAAAAGATCAGTTTATTAAATTAAATCCACGAAATGTTTGTTAATTTAACAAAAAATTAATTTATTAATTAAAACTTAAAAACAATACAATGTTTCTTAATTTACCAATTATTTGTTTACAAACTTTTATTTATTAAAATTAGTAAAAACAATTTACAATTTTGTCTATTTTTTATTTTCAATCAATAAACAATTAAAATCTACAAATTACAAACTATATGTTTTTTATAACAAAATAAAAACTATTAAATTATCTATCAAAAAGAAATCTATCAATTAGTAATAAATAATTCATTAAATTATTTATACATTATTCAATCAATTAATTTATCATCAAACTATATATTTTCATTTATATTCTACACATTTCTTATTTTACCAAGAGAAACACTTTCAGATAACATGAAATAGAAATTTTAACGTTTATAAAATGTATTATTAATTATATCATTATTGTCGCATTAATTCATTGTGGTATTTCACCTGCCAGTGTTACATTTAACTTAATTAATACATCTATAAATAAAAAAAAGTCACTGAGTCATAGAAACTTGCAGAGGTTGATACCTATAGGATCAATGGCATCAACAGCATCAACAACATCAACAACATCAACAGCATCAACAGCATCAACAGCATCAATGGCATCAACAGCATCAACGACATCAACAGCATCAACAGCATCAACAGCATCAACAACATCAACAACATCAACGACATCAACAGCATCAACAGCATCAACGACATCGTCCATTGACTAGTCATTTGTGGACCAATCACATTACCGTTTTACATACTTTGGCTACCATTTGATTATTATTATTTATTGTTATGATTATTGTAATATTGTGGGTGGATGATGTTAAAATTACATGTACCAGTTTATGTACCATATAAGAATCATAAGGGATCAGTGTTCTCTCTTGTTGGCATCACAAATTTCAATGATTTAATATGCCAACGTTTCTTAACTCTATTTGTATTTGTTGTTTCATTTCAGTATTAACAATTCAACATGTATATATATATATATACACATACAATATTATTGTACAAGGCCCCACCTAAAATATCCTTACAATATTATTACTTGCATACAAATGCATACAATGTAGTCATATATACCCACTGGCGTTTCATTCCAATCTCACTTGCAATAATGTGGCGCAACATAACGCAAAATATTTATACATGTTTTGCTTGTATATACTCTGCCAGACTTGACTATTTTCTTTCCTTGAAAATTTTTAGTTTTTTTTTTTTTTTTTTGTATATATTTTGTGTGTTGGATTATTTCCAATTTTTTTATTTTATTATGACTTTTAATTATTATTAATTCAAAAAATATGTGTGTCAAGAATTTTAGTATATATTATACAGAAATTTTAATTTTTTTGTATATATTTTTAATATATTATGTAAATTTGATGTATCAGAAAATAAATTTAAAATTTTTAAGTATGATTTATATTAAAAATACAAAAAAATATTTTTTTTTTTTTGATTAAAGTTTCTTATGAGTTGGACTAATTACGTGTCTATTTCACCATAAATTTATCCGGCTTTCCAATCCAATCTCAATCATCTGGGCCATAAATGCGACAATTATTTAAAAAAAAAAAAAAAAACATTTTTATATCACATTTTATACCGCAAAATGCATCGTCAAATTATTTCCATATTTTACCTTGAAAAAAAAAAAGAAGAAAAAAACATTCACAAAAAAAAAAGAGCTTATATATTTTTTCGTGAGAAATTTTTAAAAAAATTTTGTTCGTTTTTAAAAATTTTTTTTAAAAATATCCTGAGGCTGTCGAAACGTCGAATGGAATGGAGACGAACCAAACAGAACGAAATGAAGAATTATTATGAGTTGGCTAGTGGTATAGTAACAAGTGGGTGGAAGGGGCCTATAAGGGGGGAGAATTACCTGATGAGAATACAGGTGAAGGGGGTAAATAAAGTGTTTTTCTTCGTTTTAACTTGGCGTGTTTCTCAGCAGGAGTTTGGGCCAGTCCGGGACTTAAGTTCATCACGTACTGTTCTTTATTAACGCATGTATATTTTAAAAAATTATTAATTTATTATTAAAATATAAAAAAAAAAACATAATTATTTAAAAATTTTTTTACAAAATGGCTACTTTTTAAAAACTGTTGATTGTTATTGCTTGTTTGTTTTTTTAAATATAAATTTTTTAGTTTATTTGTTGTTTAATTTTTTTTTTTTTTTTTTTTTTAATTTATTGTGAAGTGTTAAATAAATTTTTTTTTTTTTATATAAAATAATAGTGTTTTGTGAATTTTTTTTTTTTGAATATCTTGTAACAAGTTGACTCATTGTTGGATCAAAATTTAATAATTTATTGGTGACCTTCAAAAATCTACCTGTGAGTTGTTATTTTGATATTAATAATTTTTAAAAATTTTTTTATTTTGAAATACATTTATTTTTGATGATTAAATTTAAAAGAAAATTAATTTATTGATTATTTGTAAATATTTAAAATATTAATTTGAAATTTTAATTAACAAAATTTAATATTATTAGAAATAATTATTTACATTGTGTAATTTTTAATAAGTTAATTATTTAATAAAAAATAATTTCATAAAAAACATTAGATCATTTTTATAATTTTATATATCAAATTAAATAATTAATTAAATTTATGGAAATTTTATTATATTTTTTTTTTTTGTAAATTTATTTTACCCACGTTGATACTTTTTGATCTAGTCATGTTGTTTACTTCCATCTTGGAATGCAGATAAATTTTAAAAGTGAATGTTGATCTGCAGAAAAATAATAATAATAAAAAAAAAAAACCACTCAGCAATGTAACTTGAATATAAAATTTAACATTGAATAAAATATAAACAACAATTTATTCTAGAAATCTATCAATTAAAATTAAATATAAAATTGATAAATTAATTACAACAAAATTGATATTAAATTTTTTTTTTAAATAAAATTATATATTTTTTTTCGTCCTTGGCATTGAAAATAATAGTGGGCCTATTGCGTGTTTCTCGACATTTATAAGATAAAAAAATAAAAACGAAATGAAAAAAAATAAAATGTAAAAACGATTAGAAAGATTTTTGCAAGAAAAAAAAAAATAGGAAGATAAAATAAATTGCAATTTGCGCGCCAAAGAGAAGATGATAAAAAAAAAACGATTTATTTATTTATTCATTCATTTTTTATTTTTATTTTTTCGATTTTTATTATTATAATGATAAATTGTAAATTGTAATGGCGGAAGTGCAAGTACAGATGATCGAAGCATGACGATGACGACCTCCAATTGGCAATTTATTAATTTATAAAAATGATCATCTTAAAATAATTTATATATATAAAAAATAATGTCAACTAAAAAAAAATGAAAAAATATAATTTTTATAATATGAATTAATTTTTTTTTTTCAGGTATTTCATGGAAAAATAAAAAAAATTTTTGAAAATATAATAAATAAAGAGAAGAAGAAGAAGCTTCTTCGATGAGGTCAAAAGAAAGATCAAATTTTAACGAGCCCAACGCAAAGGAACGTCAATTTAAAGATAAAAAATAAAAAATAAGAAAAATTTAAAAAAAAAAAAATTAAATTGGTCGGCATTGAACAGTCAAGTTGCTGTGGTTTAAGTTTAACGGTATATAACTGAAACATTGGTATACTTTTTGATACCACAGTTATTAAACTTGTTCATATAAAATCGATTGAATACCTCTTTTTTATATTTATTTATTTATTCGTTTTTTTTTTTTTTTTATAGTAATATATTTAAATATTATTTAAAATGATACAAAGATATTTAATATGGCTTTTAGTCATAATAAAATTGACATTTATTTTTGACAATGTACATGGACATGTTGCACTAACATTTCCACCAGCCAGAAAATACGATATTGATTTTCTTGATAGTGCCAGAACACCTGGACCATGTGGAATGCCAAAAGGTAAATAAATTTTATTTTCATATTTTTTTTAATATACAAAATTATATTGTTAATTTAATTCATTAAAATATAAGCAAATTTTAAAAATTAATGTTGAAAATAAATTAGAAAATTTTATAAATTTCTGTTTTTTTTTTTTTTTAAATTTTTAATGACTATTTGAAACGTGTCCAAAAGTATGACACCAAAGTGCATTTTAAAATTTTATTTTATTTTTTTTTGATGTTGTTGATTCAATATTATCACATCACTTTAGATAAATTAAAAATAATAAAGTAATTAGTCATATAATTATTAGTATAATTACTAAATATTATTATTTCAAATTTAATTTTTTAAAATTGCATGAAATTATTATTATTTTTATTTATTATTACATATTATTATTATTCATGTATTATTATTGTACATATATATTTGATGAATTTCCAATTGATTTAATTTTTACATGTCAGTAAATATTTTTTAACGTTTTATATTTTGACCAATTTTTATTTTTTATTTTTTGATATATTTTTTATATATACATCGATATTTTTATCAGAAATATTTTGATTGACCAATTTTTGTTAACGATATACAGTAATGTATTGTCAAAAAAAAAAAAACCCTATTTTCATAAATATATTCATATTTTTAAAATTTAAAAGATATATGCAATAAATTTGTTGAAAAATCAAGTTTTACAAAAAAAACAGTGTCAAATTTATTTAAACAAATTTTATATTTTTTTACATTAAAAATTTGTCCTGTAAAATAAATTTCTTGAATATTATTTTCGTTTCAATTATAATTTTAATAAATATTACCCAACAATAATTTTATTTAAATAAATTTTCCACTGAATTTTATATATAATATTATTTTTACTATTTTTCAAATAAATATTATCGATATTTATTTGAAATAAATATTTCATTATCTATCAAATATTTTCTTCAATTTTGTTATTTAATAACTGTATAATAAAAAATTGATTATATTTATAAAAATTTAAAACCATATTCATGTTAAAAAATAAGTAAAAACTCATTCATCCAATATATTTTAATATTGGAATGACAGAAATTCCACAATCTGTATATGATACTATGAGAAAACGACATTAAGAGTGTCGTGTTTATGTGTTTATATATACATAAATATTTATACATATATATATATATATAAGCATGAATATATTATTCATAACATAGTACTGAAGAATTAAGCTCAGAAAGGATAAAAATATTTGTAGTAGTTTATAGAAAAGTGGGAGATGCGGTTGAGATGTAGAGAGTCGACTTTCACCGTTCATACCAAACGAAACAAGTCTTAGTGTTCATACCCTATATATAATACATACACATAACTTTATATATAAATAAATAAATAAATAAATAAATAAAAAATCAGGTTGTACACCTCTGGCTATATTCAGCAAAAAGAATTTTTATATATATATTTATGAAAACTTTTGAGTTCATCTCTGCTCCCATTTCATTACACTTCTAAAAAGTATTTTTGTATTTAATTTTTTTTTTTTTTGGAAATTTTTTTTTTTCATTTTCTCATTTTTTTGTCACAAATTTATACAGCATTCTATTCACCTGTTTTATATACTCTGAAAATTTTTATTTATTTATACAAATAATAAATTTTAATTATAAAAAAAAAACAAGAAATTATAATTTTTTTAAATTTAAAAATAAAAAATTTGTTATTTTATAAATTATTTAATATTATATGATATGAAATAATAATAAATTTAATTATTTAATTTATATATGATTAATTTGATTAATTAGTATTAATTTGATGAAATGTATAAAGTTTTTTTTTCTTTTTTTAGATATTTAAAATGAAAGAGTTATTATATCGTTTGGAAATTTTTTTTTATTTTCTTTTATTATTATATTTTATATCCTTTCTAATGAGGTGTGTAATTATGTTGTTATTGCATTTTTTTTTTTTATTTCAATTATTGATGCTAGTTATGATTTTTTTTTTTTTTTAGAAATATTATTTAATTGTGTTTTTATTGAGGTTTTCTATTTTTTTTTTTTTTTAATTATTTTTTTTATTTAATTTTAGTTGTATTTATTTGTAGAAAAAGATTATTATTAAAATAAATTTATAAATTAAAAAATATATAAATTAAATATAGTAAATATACAAATGAAGAGTTGCTAAGTGTTTCTGATGAATTAAAATGCAGAAAGTGTAAAAAACAGTCAAATGGAACGATCGGTTGTATATTGCATTTTTGTCTCTTCCGTATTTTAAATATAAATAATTTTTATAATATAAAAAAAAAAAAAAATTTATTACATTTTTTTAATATACTTTCAAAAAAAAATATAAATTAAATTTTACTTAAATTTATTTCAATATAATTTTAAATTATTTTTTTTGTAATTAAATTTTTGAATTTATCAAAGAAAATTAATGTTTAAATAGATATATAAAATAATTTAAAATTAATAATTTTATTTTATTTTAAATACTAAATTTTTATGTAAAAAATAAAAATTTTATAATTAAAATTGAAAATTTAAGAAACAAAAATTGACACTATTTTTAAATTTGATTTTTATTGTTTTTTTTTTTCACATTTAATTTGTAGTTTTTAATATTGTTTTGAGAATTTATTGTTTGATATTTTTTTAGTATATTATTTTTGATTGAAAAAAAAAATTTAAAAAATTATTGTTATTGAAATTGAGAGGGTAGATAATGACAAGGAGTGTACGTATAATAATAATACAGGTGTAACTTGCGAAACTTAACTGGAAAAAGAAAGTATATATATAGATATACTGTAAAAAAAAAAAAAAAAAAGTACTGTTTGTTGACGATTAAATTATATAATATTATAAAGTACTTTCTTTTTATTCCAAGCAGGTATATACATATCATTTAATATATTAATATTCAGACAAAACAAAACAATGTTTTATCATTTGTTAATCAAACATCACAGAATAAATCATAATATTTTATAATAAAAACATATTAATAAACATGTTAATATAATTTATAAAATACAATGTGAATTATATTAATAAAATATTTAATAATTATTTTAATTTAATTATTAAAAAATAAATAATAAATCAATGTTAATTAAAATTCATGTTGTTAAACATTAAATAAAAATTATTTAGAAATTTTTATTTTAAATTTTATCTTTATAATAAAATAATTTACAACTTTAATTGATAATTTTATATTAAAACTATTAAATTTGATGAAAATGAAATATTAAATTTAATTTAAAGTTTATATATAAAAAAATATTTATAAAACAAAATGGCAAAGTTATTTTTTTTATTATTTTTTTTTTTTTATCGTAATTTTGATAAATATCATATGAAAATAATCGTGTAATATTTGTGGCATGTAGAAATTAAATCGTGGGTAATATGAAAAAATAAAAAAATAAATAAATAAATCAACAAAAAATGAAGATGAAAGTAAACAAGCTAAAAACTCGTAATCCACAAGACTAGCTGAGATCATTTAATTGCATCGCATCACATAACAATTACACGATAATTACAAATGCCTCAACTAACTTGACTATTTTTATTTTTTTTTTGTTCATCTTTATATTACAAATTAACAAAACATGTTAAATATTTATTTATTTTTTAATTTTAATTTACAGGTGACATAAAGACAAGTCTACTTGCTGGAAGTAAATTCAATATCACTTGGCATTTGGCATATCCTCATCAGGTAAAATATAATTTTGTTAATTAAAAAAATACTTTTATTATTATAAATAAACTATCATATGGTAAATTTATTTTTCAAATGATATTTAATTTAACAATTTGATTCGTTTTAATTTGAATTTATTAGTCAAATTTAAATTTAATTTGATTTTTATTTTTGTGTGATATTTTGAACATTTTATTTATTTTTTTTTTCGAATTTGTTTATATACTGATAGCTTTATCAAGAATGTATTTTAATTGGTCAACTTTTGATCATGAAATTTAGTAAATTTTATAAATTTATATATTTTTTTTTTTTAAATCTTTTAATGACTATTTGAAACGTGTCCAAAAGTATGACACCAAAGTGCATTTTAAAATTTTATTTTATTTTTTTTTGATGTTGTTGATTCAATATTATCATATCCCTTTAGATAAATTAAAAATAATAATGTAATTAGTCATATAATTATTAGTATAATTACTAAATATTATTATTTCAAATTTAATTTTTTAAAATTGCATGAAATTATTATTATTTTTATTTATTATTACATATTATTATTATTCATGTATTATTATTGTACATATATATTTGATGCTTAATTTCCAATTGATTTAATTTTAACATGTCAGTAAATATTTTTTAACGTGTTATATTTTGACCAATTTTTATTTTTTATTTTTTGATATATTTTTTATATATACATCGATATTTTTATCAGAAATATTTTGATTGACCAATTTTTGTTAACGATATACAGTAATGTATTGTAAAAAAAAAAAAAAAACCCTATTTTCATAAATATATTCATATTTTTTTAAATTTAAAAGATATATGCAATAAATTTGTTGAAAAATCAAGTTTTACAAAAAAAAACAGTGTCAAATTTATTTAAACATATTTTATATTTTTTTATATTAAAAATTTGTCCTGTAAAATAAATTTCTTGAATATTATTTTCGTTTCAATTATAATTTTAATAAATATTACATAACAATAATTTTATTTAAAAATTTTATAAAAAAAAAAATCACAAATCACTTGAATAATCAATTTATAAATTGTAAAAGAAATAGTGTCAAATTTCTTTAGAAATACTTTGAATTTATAAATTAAAAATTGCAACATCAAACCAAGAAATTTAATAACTAAAAAAAAAAATTATATAAAAAATAATATACAGTAGATGGATTTAAACATTCAACAGTGCAAAACCGGACGGCCTACACACGCATTTTCTTCTCAAGGCAGTCGCGCTTTGAATTATTCACAAAAGAAGTCTTAGGTATTTAGTCAACGTATAACACAAATTGTATATAAATTTACTCAAAGCATACCAATGCATTCAATAAAAAATACACACAAATAAATAATAAATAATAAATAATAAAATATTTAAATTTCACAACAATCATCATTGATTATCATTTTTTAATTAATTTATATTAAAAATTACATAAAAATTATATTATTTTATATTTTTCCAATAATTTATTAAATCTGGGTCATTAAATTCACCCAAGTCAACTAAAAAAAATATCTACTATTATACATAATAAATATTTCCAAAAAAAATTAATTAAAAAAAAAAACAAAGTTTATTTGTCTTTAATATACTCAAGTTTTAATTGTCATATAAAATAAAAAAATATATAAAAATAAAATTCAATGTCAAGCTGATTTAATTACAAATAGTTTTCAATGAAAATAATATTTAAAAAAAAAAAAATTGCAATGACAATTAAATGGTGTTAAATTGCCTTTTTTTTTTTTTTTATTTAACTTTATTTATATTGTTATTATTTATAAATAATATTTAACTTATCGATGTCACATATGTGGAATTTACACCAATTACAGAATATTCAACCTCGACCCATTCATTTCATTTATTAACAGCCTTAAGGCTTTCGAAATTAGCATTGCTCATCGAATTTAGCAATATTGTATTGTACATAGATGTGTGTGTCTATATCTGCTTAAACATGTTCTTGGACAGTTCATTTCGAAATGACGATTAAATAAGATAAATAAATAAAGGATAGATGTACATATATATTATATGAAGGCTTTAAAATAAAAAAAAAAATATGATGTT
>WSYQ01000192.1:0-15745 GCA_011426435.1 Lysiphlebus fabarum | reverse complement strand
GAGGCCTATTACGCGCCTTCGGTACTGAGTAACATTATAAATCAATAATTTATTTGCCAATGAATAATTCAAAACTATTGCAATTAGGTTAATGAATTTCGTTATGTTATTGATTTAAATTTACTTCGAAAGTTTTGGTTAATTTTTATTGATAAATGTTTTTTTTTATTTTTATATTAAAGTGGAACACGTAGATTTTGTGATGTTGAAAATTTGGCTAGTCGTATTGAAGTTGAAGCAATTGAAAAAAACCAAGATGAATTATCTTGTAATATTGGATGTAATATACAATTTACCAGTGGAACAACTGGCTTACCAAAAGCACCTCTATTGTCTCACAAATCAATTGTCAACAATGGTATTCAGGTAAATAAATAATTAAAGCAAATTCACAAATTAAATTAAAATTAACAAAAAAATTTATTACAACTAGGTTGCAGATCGAGAAAATCTAATAGAAAATCATCATAAAATCTGTTTTAATGTTCCATTTTTTCATGCTTTTGGTATTGTCCAAGGACATATGGCTGGTATTGCATCTGGATCAACTTTTGTTCTTCAATCATCAACATTTAACCCTAAACATGCAATTGATGCAATTGTTAAAGAAAAATGTACTATTGCATTTGGAACTCCAACTATGTGGGTATGAATTTTAAAAATTTAATTAATTATTTTTATAAAAAATTATTAACTTTTTTTACAGGTAAATATGTTGGACGTTCAAGAACGAGTAAATGCTCCAATTGAAACACTAAAAATGGCTGTTGCAGGTGGTGCATATGTTTCACCAGCTTTAAGAATGAAAATAGAAAATTTTTTTGGCATAGATAATCTTATGGTAAGTAAATATAATAATAGTAATAATAATAATTACTTCATGAATATTTTTAGCAGGGAGAATTGAATTGGGTATACTTGTAAGTTGAGGGTCGATGACTTCAATAATTTATTCCTATCGATGCAAATATCTCTCGGGTTAACGGAACTTCATGTGCATATTTTAACCATTTTGAATTGTTTCGTTTTCAAAAGTAGATTAATGCAGCAGTCTAATTTTTTTCAATTCTAAATTCCATCAAATTTATGACAATGTTTATATATTTGATTTTTATTTTCAGATTGTTTATGGATTAACAGAAGGAACAGCAATGATGTTCCAATCACAACTTGGTGAATCTGTAGAAGTTGCTCATGATACTGTTGGATATGTTCAAAACTATATCGAAACAATGGTGATATGAAATTAAAAAAAAAAAAATCTTTCGGTTTCAAAATATTATCAGGTATAATTTCTATTTCAATAAAATTTTTATTATTGATTATTTTCAAAGGTTGTCGGTAATGATGACTTGCCAGTTCCATTTGGCTCTGAGGGTGAACTCTGGGTTCGTGGTTATAATGTCATGATGGGATACTGGGAAGATATTGAAAATACAAATAAAACAATAAATAAAGATGGTTGGCTTAAAACTGGTGATAAATTTATTCTTCGTAAAGATGGTTATGGTCGAATTATTGGTCGAATTAAAGATATTATTATTCGAGGTGGAGAAAATATATTTCCCAAGGTAAAATATAATTATTATAATAATTTTTATAAATATTAACTACTTAATATTAATTTTTTATTTTCAAAGGAAATTGAAAATCATTTAGAAAATCATCCAGCAATTTCTGAAGCTCAAGTTTTTGGAGTTTATGATAGTATTTATGGTGAAGAAATTTGTGCATGTGTTAGATTACGTGATGGTTATAATGTAACACCTGATGATATAAAAACATTTGGAAAAGGAAAAATTGCAAATTATAAAATACCACGTTATATTAAAATTGTACCAAGTTTTCCAAAAACAACAAGTGGAAAAATTCAAAAATTTTTATTACGTCAAGAAATGGAGAGTCAAGGTTTTGTTCCTAGATTAAATAAAACAGATTTATAAATATTTATAATTTTATTAAACATAAGAAATTTACGGTGGAAAAAAATTGTAGAAATTTATAAAATTTTAGATAATTATAAATATTTATTAGTACAAATTTAAATAGTAGTTTATTATATTTGAAAATACAATTCAAAAAAAAAAAAAGAAAAGATTTGATATTTTATAAATTACGAATTAATATCAGTAAAAAATTAATATTAATAGAATAATATAAAACTATTCAAAAACTAAGATTTTCTATAAGCTTTTTCTTATTTTTTTTTTTGATCTTTTCTTCATTTTTTTGTACAAAAAAAAAAAATTATAATTAGAAAAATCTTTTGGTATATATTTTTAGATATAATAAATGATTATATATATATATATATATATATTTTTTTTTTTTTTTCTTTATTTGTTGTTGTTTAAATGTTAATTATTACGATGAATAACGTGATTCTGTGCAAGGCCCAGGGTTGTTATCTGGACATGCACATGTTCTACCACCTTGACCATCAGGTAGACAGAGTTGATCTTTGTGACACCGTCCATTTTCGTATTGACAAACATTTGATACTAAATTAAAATTAATTAATATTATATAAATAAATAAACAGTAAATATATTGAGATATTTTTTTAAATATTAAAAAATATTATACGTACTTCTTGGACATTGTTCTGGTACTGCAACAATACCATACAATTTACCACTACCACCAGGTGGAATTTTCAATTCTTTCATACGTTGATTGGCACTTTTAGACATAACTTCAATATTTTTACTGTAAAAATAATTAATAAATATATATTTCATAATAAACTTAATTATTTAATTTTAATTTAAAATAAATACTCACGATTGCCAATCAGTCCAGTAGTAATTTTCTGATGATATTGCTAGACCAAATGGATAAGATAATCCTTTGGCAATAACATGAACATTTTTATGATCAATTGGAGTACAACCTATTTAAAAGAAATAAAGAAAAATTATAATAAATAATAATTATAATTTATAAATTATAAAAATTATAAACTCACTAATTGTAAATGTTCCAGCATCAGCCCAGCATAATTCATCAGTTGACCAATCAATAGCAAGAGAATTTGGTAATTTAACATTAGCACCTCTGAGAAATATTTCACGTCCAGAACCATCTTCATTTGCCCATTCTAATTTTGGATTTGCACGATTCCAATCAGACCAAAACATTTTTCTACAATAAAATTAATAATTTAAAAAAAAATATTAAAATCAGTATTTTTTAAAATTATTTAAAATATTTTTTACCCTCTGTATGGATGAACTGCAATACCACGAGGATTTATAAGTCCATTTGATATTAAAACTTTTCTTTTTTTTGTTTCTAAATTTGCAACTTCAATTGTTAATCTTGATGAATCAACCCAAAATATATTCCTAGATACCCAATCAACAGATATTCCTTCTGGACTAGCAACATCTGTTATAAATGTTTCTGCATCAGATCCATTGTATGACATTTTTGTTATTCTTAATCCTAAAATTAAATTAAAAATTTATTTTTTATTAATATTTTTTTTGTATATATATTTATAAATATATATTATATAACTTACCAGTTATATCACTTGAATAAGTTTTACCACTGGCACAATCAATATCAATAGCAATTGTCATTTGTGAATATGCTAAATTAATTGGTATTCCTGGATTAGCTACAGTTGGAAAAAATGGTATTCTTAATGTTGCCATTCCTTGATTAACAAGTAAAAAATTTGATAAATATTTTGGTTTCATTCTACATTGAACACCATCACCAATAAAACCAAAATTACATATACATGAAAATTGATTGTCATTTAATTTTGTACATGTTGCATCACGTGAACAAAGACCAGGATTTTGACGACATGAAAGTCGTGCTGTACAAGTAAATCCATCACCATAATATCCCTAAAATTAAATAAATATAAAAAATTATAAATAAAATATAAATTAGAAAATAAAAAATATAAAATTAATAAATAATTACATTTGAACAAACACATCCGTATTTAGTTGTTGTTTGATTATATTCACAAATAGCATTTGATCCACAATTATTAATAATATTACATCCACTTGTTGTTTCAACACATTGATTTATTCCATCACCATGAAAACCATTTATACAAACACATTTATGACCACCATCACCACTTGTTGTTATACATTGTGCATTGGGATGACATTGAGATGGATTTTTTGAACAATCATCTGCTATCATACATTGTCCTTGAATCATTGTATATTTTGGCTTACAAGAACACTCATATCTTGATTTTTTTTGATTGTAATAACATATTTCATTTGCATTACACTCGGAATCAACACTGCATTCATCTAATTTAAAAATAAAAAATATAAATAATTCTTAAATAACATTACATTGATATAATTGCATCTTGATAAATTATAAAATTTATATTAATTTAAAAATAAAATATAAGCATTAATGAAAAAAAAAAAAACAAATTTTTAACCAATTGGATTGCATGTTGAACCATCTCCTTCGAATCCTGAATTGCAAACACACCTAGCAACTGGTTCATCAGGATAACAAGATGCATTTTGATCACAAATATTAACTTCCAAACAGGAAACATCTTTAAAATAGTTTATATAAAAAAAAAAAAATAATAATAATAAAATAAATAAGCAGTTATAAGTTAGAAAACATACCTCTATTTGTAGTTTTAATTTTGATAAAATTAATATTTTGCATTTAAATTAAAATAATAAATATTATCATACCTTTTTTTTCACATTCAAGACCATCTCCTTCATATCCAATGCTGCATTGACACTCGTATTTATCAGTATCTCTGATAGATACACATTGAGCATATGGATGACATGTGTTAACCACATTGCAAGATACTGTACAGGCAAATGCAATTAATTCAGGCTATTTTATGAACAATTTAAATTATTAAAAAAAAATATAAATAAAACAATTTAAATGATCTTATTATGTTGATGATAATAAATTAAATATTCTTGCAATTTTTTTTTTAATTTAGACTTCAAAATGCAAAAAGTTCAATATCATAGTAGTAGATTTGTTAAAAATACAAATTATAAATGCAAATATTAATTAACAGATCATTCCAAGTTAGTTAAATTGAAAAAAAAGTTAATCTAAATTATTTATTTTAAAGCTTATCTAATAATAATTCTAAAAATATGATTAATCAATACTTATTTTGGATCTTTTAAAAATTTTAATAAATTTAATAAACCACTTAAAAATTTACCATTAAATATTTTCTTTTTTTTTTAATTATTATGTAATATTTTTTTGAAAAAGTTAGAAATTTTTTTCTTTAAAGTGTATTTTAATTTATTTTATGATTTTTTTTTTTGTTTATTATTTAATTTAATATATAATAATTATTAATAAACAATAATTTAGTTTATACAATAATTAAAATTTTAAATTTATTACTGGTTCATTATTTGATGGATCAATTGTTTCATTTATTATTGTAAAAAATGTAAAACATAGTTGTTTATGCTTACTGTCATTGATTGGAGAATTTGTTGTTGTTGTTCCAATTTCTTTGTCTGTTAAAATACATTTTTTATCCTGATGTTTCCATTTACCTGGACACCAACACATGCCCATTATACATGTTGGTTCTGGTGCTGGTTCAGTAGTCATAGTAGCAGCAGTTGTAGTTGTAACAGTAGTTGTAGAACTAGTAGTAAAGGCAGCAGTAGAAGTTGTAATAACAGCAACTGGTTTATTTATTTCTCTTGGATAACAAGTATATCCATCACCTTAAAATTAAAATTAAATTATTGATTATTTAAATATTTACGTAATCTTACGTAATAATTATTTAAAAATCATAAAATACCAATGAATCCTGATGAACAAATGCAAATGTAATTTTGCTGATGTTGATCAAATGTACAATTTCCATTTGGTGAACAGTTATTAGCAACATTGCAATTATCTAAAATAAATATAATAATTATTTGAAATAATTTTGAAGCTTTTTATTATTTTTTCAATAAATTGTTATCAAGTTACCTTCAGCTGCATAACAACCACTCTCTGTATTAACAAAACCTGGTAAACATACACACGCTGGTTGATCATTTATCATAATACATTGCTCATATTCTCTGCATCGTGTTTCTTCACAAGTTCCAAATTCTAAAAAAATATTAATTTTTATATTAATTATAAATATTTTATATTTAAAAGGCTGATTACGTGCCTTCAGTTTTAAATAACATCAAGCAAGCAATGATTTTGATTATTATTATTATAAAATCGACGTTGACAAGGTGTAATTAAACTAAAATTTTTTTTGTAAATTTCAATACTCTAATTTCGATAATTTTCTATAAGTATAAAATACCTCTTCAATTATTATATTTTCCTAATACAAATTGAAAATTTTGTTGGAAAAATTCTGAATTATAACAGGATAATAGAATAGGAAAAGAAGTAATCAATAAATATTAGAAATAACGTTGAAAAAATTCTTACGTTCACAAACTCTTCCATCTCCAGTATAACCAGGTAGACATTGACATGTATGACCACCTTCATTATTTATACATTCAGCATCTGGAGAACAGACATGATAACCAGCAGTACATTCATTAATATCAATACAGTTTGAACTTCCATCTTCTTCATACAATTCTTGATATCTAAAAAAAAAATAAAATTAAATAAATTAAAATGTATATTTAATATATAAAATAATAATATTTAAAACAAACCCAGAATTGCAAACACATCTAAAATCATCACCATCAACAACACAAGAACTGTGTTCTCTGCATGTTGCACTACCTTGAATACAAGGATCAATTTCTTCAAGTGGTGCCATTTTAGTATTCATTGCAAAACGTATTATACCATCACGTGTTTCATATGATGTTGAACCACGTGAATATTTAAGTTTTGTTGTATTATCTTGATTAATTGTATTATCATTAATACAATCTTGATAAATAATTGTTTGATCAACAGTAAATGAATGTTCAGTTGCTTCATTATTTAGTTTATATTTTCTATTACTATGTGATCTTATATTTCCACGTTGACTATATGTATAAAGTTCATCATGATCACCATAATCAATTTTTGCATCAGCTGGTAAACGTGGTAATTTACCCTGAATATCAGCATTCATTTTTAATTGACCAAAAACATCAAGACCAAGATATGTACTTCTTATTGTTACTCTATCACCTGTATTACCAAATACAAGCTCAGCAGTGTGGTTGAATAATCCTCCTACAAAAAAAAAAAAAAACATAAAAATTAATTACATTTTAATTGTAGGTTTTCATTTCTTTAAAATTGCTTTATTTTTTTTTCAGATAAGTTTGATAAATTTCTAGGCTTTCAACTGTGTATTTATATACTTTTTTAACACGATAAATTATAGTTTAAAATAAATTTTATTTTTTTAAATTTTAAAATTACTATATTTTTTATAAATTGACCTGTTAATTGATATCCATTTTTAGTATTGGCAATTGGTTTGGCAAATAGCCAACCAATAACACCACCCAAAGTACTTAATAATTGAAAATCTTGTCCAATACTTTCTGGTACTCTTGATAATGCAGTATAAGTTCTACCATCTTTAGTTTGTACATAACACTGAAGATCTTTTGATGGAAATTCTTCACCATTTATTTTTCCAGATACACGTCCAATAACACGAATTGGTAAATCTAAAATTTTTCATCTTGTTAGTTACAACAAAATATAATTATAAAAATATAAAAAAGTAATGTTTTTTTTTTTTAACTTTTTTCAACACAGACAAATTAAACTCTGTTTTAAATTTTCATATATTTTTTTTTTTTTCATTTATGCCTCAGGCTTTAGTATCATAAAAAATACAAGTGCTTTTATGTGTTTGTAACAATACATATACTTTAAATGTGCGTGTGAAAAAGTAGTCATAATTAAAAAAGTACAAAGTAAAATGAAGAGAAAAAAAAAGCAAATTAAATGAACTATCATCGAAATATTTAAATTAAAAAAGAAAATATATAATAACAAAATTATCTAATTAGTAATTACTCGTTTTATTAATAACTTTTGAGGATGATTTAATTAGATATAAAATTAATTATTAAAATGAAATTACCATTTGGTTGACATGATTTTCCATTACCAAAATATCCTTGTTTACATTGACAACAATATCCATTATCATAATCAACACAAACTGCTTTACTGTGACAAGTTGTTGCTCCAGTTGTACATGTTTCATCATATTTTTTTTCATCTGAAAATAAATCATTAACCACTTGACGAACAAGTTGTACGTTAATTATTGTTAATTGTGCATTTTTATTTATTTTAATATAATAGTGCAAAAATTAAATTAATATGATGATTTATTTATTAATATTAAACTCACTGTCATTATTTTTTGGAGGTTTTATATTTCCACCCTCGAGAATTGGACCTACTTTAAAAACCCATTGACCTGGTCTATCAATATTAGACCACCTTGAATTTAAATAAATAAAAAAAATATTAAATAAAGTTTTAAAAGAAAATATATATTACTGAGTAAATAATAAATATACTTGTCAATATTTTGAATTTGATCAGTCCCTGATCCTTTCAATGTGTACATTTTTCCTTCACTCAAAAATCCAACTTGTGCTTTGGCATCTGGCAAACCATTTGGATGTGATTCACCCTGAATCCATTGAATACCACCATTAGGATATAAAAACTCAACAAACGAGAAAGTACCATTAGAAGATATAGCCACTTGATATGTATTGACCTGTTGAAAAAAAAATAAATAAATAAATTCTTTTGAAATAAAAAATATAAGAAGTAAAAAATGAGCCAAAAAAATAAGTCGAGTATACATAAAAAAAAATACATAAAAGGTATATAAATTAAGAGTATTTTTTTTACCTTGTCATTTTTGGCATTAAAATATCCAACATCTAGCCATGTTACAATAAATACATGACTTGGTATAAAATCAGTTATATTTTTATATGAATTACGTATTATTCCTCTAGCACGTGATATAATTTCTGGATCATTTGTTTCACTGTAAAAAACAGTACCAGAACCTTTTGCATCAACATGTGTATATAATGGTGCAATAACTGGATCATCAAGTGGAAATGCAATATTAAAAAATCTTTGCATTGAACGTACAAAAGATAAAATACCATTTCCATTTACCTTAAAAAACAAAAAAAAACAGAAAACCATTTACAAACATTAAAAATAAATAAATTTAATTTATGATTTAATAAATGTATAATCTTTTGGAAAATTGGATAAAATTGTTGGCTATACTGAAATTGACATAAATTTTTGTTTTTTGTTAGATAATATATATTATTGAAATATCAAGGATTGTTTAAAATAAAAAAATAAAATAACAAAATAAAATAAATAGCTGACAATGAATATCCACTTTAAATCCAAATAAATATTTAATTTTCATGTATTTTATTGTTATTTTGTTAATTATTTATTAATTAATGTAATTATTCATTATTTTATTATAAGTATAATAAAATATTAATATATATTCTTCAAATATTAAGTATTGTTTAAAATAAAAAAATAAAATAACAAAAATAAATTTATAAAATGGTCATTTTGAGCAATTCGGGTTTAAAATTGAATGGAAAAAATCAGCCGATTCTACTAGGCGAGTAGAATATGCGAGGAGTATTTGCAGTTACTCCTCACTTATTCTGTTCGCCTGGTAGAATCGGCTGATTTTTTCCATTCAATTTCAAAGCTAAATAGCTCAAACGGCCATTTTATTAATTTATTTTTGTTATTTTATTTTTTTATTTTAAACAATACTTGATATTTTAATAATATATATTATTATTTTATATAATAAAATGATAGATAATTACATTAATTAATTAATAATTAATAAAATAATAATAAAATATATGAAAATTAAATATTTATTTGAATTTAGAGTGTATATTTTATGTCATTTATTTATTTAATTTTGTTTTGTTTTTTTTTTTATTTTAAACAATCCTTGATATATTAATAATATATATTAATATTTTATATAGAAAAATAATAGATAATCACATTGATTAATTAATAATTCATAAAATAATAATAAATATTGAAAAATATCATATTTTATTTGCATTAAAAGTGTATATTCATTGTCAGTATTTAATATTTTCGTTTTTTTTATTTTTTAATTTTATAATAAAATTCTATTCTATTTTATAATAAAATGATGCATAAAATAATCATGAAATACGTGAAAATAAAATATTTATTTGTATAGTAAAATTGTAGATTCATTGTCAGTCTTTATTTTTTACACTTTAATACAATTATTCAATACAACAAAATAAATTATCAAAAATATATTGTACAAAGTAATGATGATACCTAGGTTTATTATTGTTTTGCAACTTCTTTTAATTATTTCTTAATTTTTAATTTTAATGTAAAATATTATGACGTTACTCTACTTAAATGAATATATGAATTTTAATTATAATACTGTTGTGTTCATTTATTCATATAATTAATTTTTATCCTCAAAATTTATTTTTAATAATAAAAAAATTATAAAATTGACAAAAAGTGTATTAAATATACACTTTTAATGCAAATAAATATTTAATTTTTCAATATTTATCATTATTTTATTAATTATTAATTAATTAATATGAATATTCATCATTTTATTATATAATAGAATAATAATATATATTTTTAAAATATGAAGTATTGATTAAAATAACAAAATAAAAAAACAAAAATAAATGAATAAGTGACAATGCATATACACTTTTAATGCATCGAAGTATTGAATTTTTCATTATTTATTATTATTTTATTAATTATTAATTAATTAATGTAATTATCTATTATTTTATTTTATAAAACAATAATATAGATTGTCAAAATATCAAGTATTGTTTAGATAAAAAAATTAAATAACAAAAATAAGTAAATAACTGACAATGAACATACACTTTAAATACAAATAAATATTTAATTTTTACTTATTTTAATATTATTTTATTTACTATTAATTAATTAATGTAATTATCTATCATTTTATTATATAAATTAATAATATATATTCTCAAAATATCAAGTATTGTTTAAAATAAAAAAATAAAATAACAAAAATAAATTTATAAAATGGCGATTTTGAGCCATGCAAGTAGAAGGAGGCTCGTTACTCCTCACTTATTCTGTTCGCCTGGTAGAATCGGCTGATTTTTTCCATTCAATTTCAAAGCTAAATAGCTCAAACGGCCATTTTATTAATTTATTTTTGTTATTTTATTTTTTTGTTTTAAACAATACTTGATATTTTAATAATATATATTAATATTTTATATAGAAAAATAATAGATAATCACATTGATTAATTAATAATTCATAAAATAATAATAAATATTGAAGAATTTAATATTTTATTTGCATCAAAAGTGAATATTCATTGTCAGCTATTTAATATTTTTGTTTTTTTTATTTTTTAATTTTATAATAAAATTCTATTCTATTTTATAATAAAATGATGCATAAAATAATCATGATATACGTGAAAATAAAATATTTATTTGTATAGTAAAATTGTAGATTCATTGTCAGTCCTTATTTTTTACACTTTAATACAATTATTTAATACAACAAAATAAATTATCAAAAATATATTGTACAAAGTAATGATGATACCTAGGTTTATTATTGTTTTGCAGCTTCTTTTAATTATCTCTTAATTTTTAATTTTAATGTAAAATATTTTGACGTTACTCTAATTGAATGAATATTTAAATTTTAATTATAATACTGTTGTGTTTGTTTATTCATATAATTAATTTTTATCCTCAAAATTTATTTTTAATAATAAAAAAATTATAAAATTGACAAAAAGTGTATTAAATATACACTTTTAATGCAAATAAATATTAAATTTTTCAATATTTATTATTATTTTATGAATTATTGATTAATCAATGTGGTTATCTATTATTTTTCTATATAAAATATTAATATATATTATTAATATCTCAAGGATTGTTTAAATTAAAAAAAAAAACAAAACAAAATTAAATAAATAAGTGACAATAAATATACACTCTAAATCCAAATAAATATTTAATTTTCATATATTTTATTATTATTTTATTAATTATTAATTAATTAATGTAATTATCTATCATTTTATTATATAAAATAATAATATATATTATTAAAATATCAAGTATTGTTTAAAATAAAAAAATAAAATAACAAAAATAAATTAATAAAATGGCCGTTTGAGCTATTTAGCTTTGAAATTGAATGGAAAAAATCAGCCGATTCTACCAGGCGAACAGAATAAGTGAGGAGTAACGAGCCTCCTTCTACTTGCATGGCTCAAAATCGCCATTTTATTAATTTATTTTTGTTATTTTATTTTTTTATTTTAAACAATACTTGATATTTTAATAATATATATTATTATTTTATATAATAAAATGATAGATAATTACATTAATTAATTAATAATTAATAAAATAATAATAAAATATATGAAAATTGAATATTTATTTGAATTTAGAGTGTATATTTTATGTCATTTATTTATTTAATTTTGTTTTGTTTTTTTTTTTATTTTAAACAATCCTTGATATATTAATAATATATATTAATATTTTATATAGAAAAATAATAGATAATCACATTGATTAATTAATAATTCATAAAATAATAATAAATATTGAAAAATTTAATACTTATTTGCATTAAAAGTGTATATTTAATACACTTTTTGTCAATTTTATAATTTTTTTATTATTAAAAATAAATTTTGAGGATAAAAATTAATTATATGAATAAACAAACACAACAGTATTATAATTAAAATTTAAATATTCATTCAATTAGAGTAACGTCATAATATTTTACATTAAAATATATAATATATGCTTTGAGAAAAAAAATAAAAAAAAAAAAACATCTTGCGAAGATTTTATTAAAAGTTTGTTACCAATGGATAAAAAAAAATTTTTTTAATCATTTAATCATCAACGAAATAGTATAGAAACAAATACATGAAATTAAAAGTTGATTGATTTTCTGATATTAAATAAAAAAAATTATATATTAAGGAATAATTAAAAGAAGCTGCAAAACAATAATAAACCTAGGTATCATCATTACTTTGTACAATATATTTTTGATAATTTATTTTGTTGTATTGAATAATTGTATTAAAGTGTAAAAAATAAAGACTGACAATGAATCTACAATTTTACTATACAAATAAATATTTTATTTTCACGTATTTCATGATTATTTTATGCATCATTTTATTATAAAATAGAATAGAATTTTATTATAAAATTAAAAAATAAAAAAAACGAAAATATTAAATACTGACAATGAATATACACTTTTAATGCAAATAAAATATGATATTTTTCAATATTTATTATTATTTTATGAATTATTAATTAATCAATGTGATTATCTATTATTTTTCTATATAAAATATTAATATATACTATTAATATATCAAGGATTGTTTAAAATAAAAAAAAAAACAAAACAAAATTAAATAAATAAATGACATAAAATATACACTCTAAATTCAAATAAATATTTAATTTTCATATATTTTATTATTATTTTATTAATTATTAATTAATTAATGTAATTATCTATCATTTTATTATATAAAATAATAATATATATTATTAAAATATCAAGTATTGTTTAAAATAAAAAAATAAAATAACAAAAATAAATTAATAAAATGGCCGTTTGAGCTATTTAGCTTTGAAATTGAATGGAAAAAATCAGCCGATTCTACCAGGCGAACAGAATAAGTGAGTAGTAACTGCAAATACTCCTAGCATATTCTACTCGCCTAGTAGAATCGGCTGATTTTTTCCATTCAATTTTAAACCCGAATTGCTCAAAATGACCATTTTATAAATTTATTTTTTTATTTTAAACAATATTTAATATTTGAAGAATATATATTAATATTTTATTATATAATAAAATAATGAACAATTACATTAATTAATTAGGCTAAGATAATCATCACATATCATTTTTTTTTCTTTTCAAAAAATGACGTAAGTTTTATATTTTTCAATTGTTGTATGACAAGTATATAAAAAAATGTAGACTTCTTCATTTTATATTTTTTATTTTCAAAAAAAAAAAACATTCATGTATAAATTGTCATCATAAAACTATTCACCTTTATTAATACATGGTTTATATGCAGACATTATTTTAACACTTATTACTTGTATCAACATAATGAAAATAAAAAAAAAAATTGAAATTTTATATACAATATTGTCTTGTGACTTGAAAAACATGTTCTTTGATAGTCAAAGTTTCATAATTCATTCATGTGATTCAAAATAATAAAAAAAGTCAAACAGGAAATCCCACAATCTCAATGGGAACTTGTATTTCCAAGATAATAATGTAAGTTTTTTTTTATATCTATTTTGTTTTGTATATATTTACTATCATCTTATCAAATTATTCATAAAAATTTATCAAAATTTCTTCGTTTCATTATTATTATAATGTTCCAAATTTTACATTTAATTATAACATGATAAAATTTAATTTGATCTTTTTTTTTTTTCATGTTTATTTGGAAACATTCAACTGATATTGTGACCTACTTTTCACTAAAATCTATTTATCCCAAATTAAAAAAAAAAAAACAAAAAAAAGGTTATTATATTTATATTCAAAATTATTACATAGAATAAAATTAAATGTAAAATATTTCATTTTCATTATTACAGTTACTTATATGTAAGAATTAAAGTTTAATTAATTTTGTAATACAAAAATAAAAAATAAATAAATTTGCATAATATTATTATGTTGATAATAATTAAATATTAAAAATAATATGAAGATTATTTTTTCTGGTTAAATGATATGTGTCACTGGGATATATTTAAAATTATGTATTAAGTTTAAGATTCAGTTAAATAT
The DNA here is from genome assembly GCA_011426435.1 of Lysiphlebus fabarum. Taxonomy (NCBI): domain Eukaryota; kingdom Metazoa; phylum Arthropoda; class Insecta; order Hymenoptera; family Braconidae; genus Lysiphlebus; species Lysiphlebus fabarum. The sequence goes on along the minus strand of WSYQ01000192.1, from coordinate 805 downwards.
ACAACTATCATACTACAGGCTATCAGTCAGGGTCAGAGGTTACTCGAGCCTTGATGACACACTTATAAATAAAACACGTATCCCATATTTCAATACTCAACAAAAATCAGTGTATTCCTGTAAAAATATAATACTCATTTGCATCTTATATTTATTTATAAATAAAATGCATCAATTAAATTATTATTTTTTTATATAAATTAACTATAGCAGTAATATAAATGTAAATAAAAATAAAAAAAAAAATACTTAATATTAATAAAAATTAAACAAATGTTGATGTGGGTTGATGATGCAAGTTTCTCCAATTATTATTATCAAATTTCACGTGAGGATTAAATTTTTTTCTAGTGATAAATTGTGCAATCGAGTTTAATCATTTTTATGAATAAAATTGTCAACGATATTATCATGAATGATAATGATGATGATGATGATGATGATGATTGAAGTGTAGGTTGAAAATGCTAACTAGACATTTTGTCGTCGTCTTCTTTTTTTTATATTTATTTTGATTATGATATGTCAATAAAATAATTCAAGGGGATCGAGAAAATTTATTAAATTGACAATTTTTATTTTATAGTAAAATTTAAATTCAATTCACATCTTGTTAAATTTAAAAATAATTTTTTATTAGTTTTTAAAATAATGATTATTTTAAATTGACTATGTATTCATGTGATTTTTTATTTGATTTAATATAAAAAAATTTATTTTAAAATCATACAAATAAAAGGTTTATAAGTACTTATGAAATTGTTAATATTTTTTTAAATTATTAATGTCTTTATAAAATTGTTAT